>LNAC01000360.1:1047718-1139661 GCA_002007465.1 Ailurus styani
CGGGCGCGAGGCCCTCGGAGGGGCCGCTGGACCCCGTCTACCCCCGCACGTACTCAGCCCTGCTGAAGGTGGCGCAGATGGTAAGAGAGGCCCGGGGCGCGGGGCGCGGGGCCGGGGTCTCGCGGAGAGGCCCGGTAGGAAGGGGGGCCGGGCGGAGCCCGCCGGAGCATCGCGCGGCGGGCGGGGCGGGGCGGGGGACGGCGCCGGCACAGTCACGTTCCGGGGGGCTTTCTTCGGAAAGTTGGGTGCGCTGCCCGGGCCCTGGGACTCAGCCCTGACGCCGCCCTCGCTCCCGCGGACGCAGGTCTCCAGGGTCCCAAGTTTTTTCCAGCCACTCCTCCGCGGGTCCCGACCCGCTTTCCGACAGAAAGCGCAGGCAAAAGTTGCTTTTCCTCTTCCTTCCTCTTCTCTGGGCCGCGCCGCTTCGAACCCGAGCCGGGGGTGTTAGAGTCGTCCAGGCGGGGCGCTGAGGCGGCGAAACTCGTCCTTCTCCCCCTCGAGGCCTCCTCTTTCCTCCCAGCCCAAGAGAGCGGGCTGCCCAGCTCTGGCCGCAGTTTCGCAGAGGAGAGGAAGTCGGAAGTTCTCAGTTCCCTGGTGGGGAAAGGGAATGGGGGCCCTCAGGGGCAGCCGCCCTAGACCCCTGCCCTCTCACGTTCAAGGGAGGGTCCAGGTCTCCGGGGGCCGCTGGAAAGCGGAGATCGATGGGGCAGGTCCACTTTGAGGAGCCTGCGCACCAGTCCCCCTGCTAACCGTAGGGAGTATCCAACCCTGTATTTACTGTTTTTTTCCTGTATACAAACTAATTAAACTAAAGTTTAATTTATCAGTTAGGCACGATAGGAGATTAATAACGACTAATAATAAAATAGGACGATTATAACTGTATACAGTCATAAAAAGTATGTAAACGTGGTCTCTCTCTCTTAAAATGCGTTGTTGTACGGAACTCACTCTTCTTGTGCTGATGTGAGATGATGAAATGCCTGACCGATGAGATAAAGGGAGGTGAACGATGTAGGCATTGTGACGGCATTAGGCTGCTATTGATCTTCTGACTGATCAGCAGAGCAGAGGGTCATCTGCCTCTGCTCTATGGTTGACTGTGGGTAACTTAGCAAAACTGTGGATGGGTGGTGGGGGGGAGGGCGTACTCATTTGGGAGAGCCAGCGTCGCCTGAATGGGGAGTCACCTGTGAAGCCAGGCAGGCTGAGGGTCTGAGCCCTGAGTATGGCCAGCGCCCAGCAGGAGGCTTCCCCCAAGGCTGATGTCGTCTGGCCTTTCTGTTGTTCCCCACTCTTTTCTTTCTCCCCATTTTTTTCCCTTCTTTAAACACATTTTCATCTTAAACACCTCTCCTATCCGTTTGATGTGTTTTGTGGAACTAGGTTGGGCTGTTGGTGACTCCACTCATTGTTCATGTTGCAGCAAGAATGGTGGTGGGGGAAGGGGTAGTTTTGAAGAGGGGTGTGAAGAAAAGACTGTGGGCATAGGAACAAGGTTACGCAGACAGAAGCCGGTGTCTGCTGCAGTGGGCCGGTCCCAGGGTGCTGGACACAGTGCGAGGTTGCCTGCGAATCCATAGCACTGTTGTTCTGGTGTGTGTGGAGGGGGCTCTCACTTCCTGCTCAGGCCAGCTCTGAAGGGAGAGGGACTGAGTTCTCTTTTCTCTAAGAAGGGTTTCTAGATGGACCAAAAATTAGGAAGTGTTAGCTACTACTAACAACAGCACATTGTGCTGAGGAGTGTTGGTTTTGAGCCAGGCATTTTTTGGCTCACGGTAAGACTGCTAATCAGCCAAATAGAGGGGACCAGCCTACCTCTTCATCCTTAAAAGGTGAGCCGGGTGAGACAGATCCTAATGGAGCACTGGAAGACTTGTCATGAATCAGATAATGAGTTCGGTGGACAAAAATTGGGATCAGAAGCCTTCATCTGGTCCATGAGTTTGATGGACAAATGTAATGGGTTTAAGAAGGCTCCATGTTGGTCCATGAGTTTGGGGGTAAGGTTTGTGGAAAAGAGAAAGCTCCATTTCATTGAAAGTTCCTCAACTAGCCTCTTGGCTATGGCCCTTACACTGGGTTGCAGGTGACAGTCACAAGGCCTGTTGTTCCATAGACGGGAACAAAGACCTAGAGAATGGCTTCTCTGTTGTACCCCCCCTTAAAACCATCCTCACGGATTCTTACGCCTTCTTCCTTCCCTGGGGAGGCCCCCTGTGATTGCAGGCTGGTTTGAGCAGACCCCTTGGAAGTGAACTTGTCCTTGCAGGGTGGTCGTATAGAGAGAGTCTTTAGGGTTGTCCACCCGGGCCTCTTGTCTAACTCTTTCCCATTCTCCTCCTCTTCCTCTTTTCTGGGGCCTGCATGGACAGTTGATACTCTTTCATCTTCTTCGCCGGAAACATGTGCACAGCCAGGAGTTAACAACATTGGAGAAGGGCAGATGCAGCTAAAATGGTGCCACCAGTGGACACTCTATCCATGGGTCTCCGATTTTGACCACGGACGTCTCATTTACATCCTGAATAGGCTGACCTGTATGTCCTAGACTTCCCATAAAGTGTTTTCCTCATGGTCTGATCAGCAGACCTGTCAGTATGTTACCTTAAGAAATCATTGAAAAGGCTGTTCCCTTTGAGAACAACTTCCTTTCGTTGCTTTGGGTCTCTCCTGGGTCCACCACTACCAGAAAATGGGAAGAGATCATGGAAGGAAAGTGAGTTTCTCAGTGAATGTTGGTACTTGTCACTTTAATGCATCTTAATAATCTTGTGGCCCCAATAGTTTAGTTTCTTGGGTCTTCCTCTCAAGACTAGAGACCATCACACTTGCTGGCCCTAAAGGACTTGGTTCCTTTGTTGTTGTTAATAGCTCTGTTTTTGAACCCTACCACTGTTCTTTGTAAGGTACTAGGGAAGGCCACCTGGGTGGCTCTGTTGGTTAAGCCACTGCTTTTGGCTCAGGTCATGATCCCAGGGTCCTGGGATCGAGTCCTGCATGGGGCTCCTTCCTCAGCAGGAAGCCTGCTTCTTCTTCTGCCTGCTGCTCCTGCTTGTGTTCATTCTCTCTCTGTCTTTCTCTGACAAATAAATAAATAAAAGCTTTAAAAAAAATAAATCACGTACTAGGGATTCCATACTATACATCACATATGTGTCATTAACTCTTTTTAAGGATCTAGTGAAGGAACATGTTTTGACAAAGAAGAAACGGATGGAAAGGTTGAACTAGTAAAGTCCCACAGCTGTCAACCAGTAGGAGTGTAAAATGGTGCAGACACTTGGGCGAATAGTCTGGCAGTGCCTCAGACACACAGGGAGTTGCCGTGTGAGCCAGCAGTTCTGCTCCTAGGTATCGACTGCAGTGAAAGCACTTCTCTTTCGTGTATTGTGTGAAAACACCAAACACACAAAAACTTGTACACCACAGTCTGTAGTAGCATTATTCATAAGAGCCAAAACGTGGAACCATCCCAAATGTCCTGATGAGGACTGAATTGACGAATGTATAAATAAAATGTGGTGTATTCATGGGAAGGAATATTAGCAGAGAAAGATATAAAGTACTGACACAGGCTACAACGTGGATGATCCTTGAACACATGCTGAGTGGGAAAGTCAGACACAAAAGACGACATATTCTTTTTTTTTATTTTAAGATTTTTGTTTATTTATTTGATAGAGAGCACACGCAGGGGGAGTGGCAGGCAGAAGGAGAGGGAGAGGGAGAAGCAGGTTCCCCTAAGCAGGGAGCCCAATGTGGGGCTCAATCCCAGGACCCCAGGATCATGACCTAAGCTGAAGGCAGATGCCTAACCAACTGAGCCACCCAGGCGCCCCAGAAGACTACATATTCTATGATTCCACTAATTAACATGGGATGTCCAGAACAGGCAAATCTCTAGAGACAGAAAGTCTATTAGTGGTTGCTCAGGGCTGGGGAGTTTGGGAGCAGTGGGGAGTGGCGCTAAGAGGTAGGTGGTTTCTCTTCAGATGATGAAAATGTTCTAAAATGGATTGTGGTGATGGTTGCACAACCCTGTGAATATACTAAAAACCACTGGGTTGTACACTTTAAATGTGTGAATTGTATCTCAGTAAAGCTGCTGAAAGGAAATCTAAGGAAGAGTTTGGGGGTGGGGTCTCTGCGTGACGCCCCTGGGTGTGGGAGCGCCGCAACACAGGAAACTCCCTGGCCTGTCCCCCCACGCCCACTACTAGAAGGAGGAATGTCTGCCTGCGGACCTCACAGACTCCGAGCCCGAGGGGGTTGCCCTGAGGTCCAGAGGGGCCCAGATGGCCCTGTATGTGACCTCGCCAGCATTCCTCATCAGCTCATTTGTTCAGCAGACATGAGTGTCAGGTTCATCTTCATTTCTGCGGGAGCAGGGGGCTGTGACAAAGCCCTTGCCCTCAGGAAGTCTGTGGTTTCACAGAGGAGACAGATGAGTCCCAAAATTGACAGGTCAGGGAGGTTAAAAAAAGTCTGGTTGCCTGCACTAGGAAGGAAGGAGAGAGGCTTGAAGGTGAAGGTCACATCTGAGTTGAACCTCGAGAGCTGAGTACAGGTTGGTAAGGTTGGGAATGCACCCTTACCTCTCGAATGCCTTTATTCAGTACTTTTAAGTTGGAGAGAAGGGATAGGTTGGGGGTGTTGGAGGGGAAGGGAATATAGAAGGAGGCGTCATCTCATTTCCTGGGTATCTGCTGTGTTCTTATGTGAGGCGTGTGGAAGACAGACCCTTTCTGCATGTGCAGAGAAACAGAGGCTGTGACATTTGCAGAACCATATGGAAGGAAAATCAGAGTGTAGTTTCACAAGCAGCAAAGATGGAAACTTAAATGTCCTCCAGAAGTTTCATTTATTTACTCAACAAATATTTGAGCACCTGTTGTATGCTAGAATATGCTGGAAAGAAGAGTAAATAAGGCAGATCAGTCCCTGTGTGTGCTCCTTCTACTCAAATAGGGAAGATAAACATTAATAAAATGATTATAAATCTATGACTATAAACTGGGACAAGAGTTCGGAAAAAGTGGTATTCAGTATCATAGAGAATTAACTGTAGAGTCTGACCTGTCTGGGAGGTAAGGAAGGGCTTCTCTAGGGAAGGGATATTTGAAGGATGAGGGAACAGCATTTCCAGAAGGAAAAGCTCAGACAATGACTCTGAGAGTCTGGAAGAAGAGAGTATTGCTGTGGTTGGAGGGGAGGGGACAGAGGTGGAAGTGGTTTGGGTGAGACTGGAGAAATATGCAACGGCCAGACCCTCAAGCCCTGCCAGATCATCTTGAGACTATGGTCCTTCATCTAAGGATATCAGGGATGCACCCCATCACCATCCACCCACTGTCGAAGGGGTGGCTTTCAAACCAGGGCTGTACCGCCCCCTGGAGGTTATTTTGGAACTTTATGGAAACAACTTTGGTTGTCACAGGGATTAGGATCATATTATATATACATTTTATTCATTTCAGGATAGTAATGAGGGCACTGCCAATACTTAATATCCTAAAGAGATGTTTTGTCTGGGAGAAGAGTAAAGGAGCCTGCGCAGGCCGGGTGGAAGCTGAGTGGGTGTGTGAGTCTGGGGAGAGTATACTCAGTTTTCTGGAGTGAGAGAGCATTCTGAATACCCTCCAGCAGGCCAGGGCGATTATGAGCTTCACTCTGGAAATGCACAGCCCAGTTCCCCGATAGAATTAGACTGTGGGGGAGCCCAGCCTCTGGTGTAGCTGGGAATGGACTTATGCGTGGAGAATGACCCCCGCATAACCCAGAACGGTCCACCCCTCTTTGTTCTGCTTCAGGTCTGTGTAGCAGGGCAGCATCAGTTGGGTTCCCAAATGCATACCCCTGTCCTATTTCCTGGAAGCCGGAGGGTTAAAGGGTTAAAGGCAGCGAAGAACCTCACTGCCAAGATTCTTTTACTCGCAGCCCAGTCCTGATCCAAGAACAACATTCTGTCAATACCCAAACAAATAAAAATAATAAAATATAACTAGTTAGGAGCTTTATTCCCAATGACAGAAGTAATGCTTGGTCATTGTAGAAATTTGGGGAGATGTGGGGCACCTGGGTGGCTCAGTCGTTAAGTGTCTGCCTTCGGCTCAGGTCATGATCCCAGGGTCCTGGGATTGAGCCCCGAGTCAGGCTCCCTGCTCAGCGGGAAGCCTGCTTCTCCCTCTCCCACTCCCTCTGCTTGTGTTCCCTCCTTCACTGTCTCTCTCTGTCAAATAAATAAAATCTTAAAAAAAAAAAAAAGGAATTTTGGAAAACAAAAAAGAAAATAGACTCTCCCACTCTCTGTTTTCCAAGATTAGTCTTTAAAGTAAAATTTTAGACATCTATAATTTGGGGTGGTTTCATTTTGTTTTATTTATTTATTTATTTTTAAAGATCTTATTTATTAGAGAGAGAGAGAGAGAGAGAGAGAGAGAGAGAACACGAGTGGGGGGGGGCGGAGAGGCAGAAGGAGGGGGAGAAGCAGGGAGCCTGATTCGAGGCTCTATCCCAGGACCCTGGGATCATGACCTGAGCTGAAGGCAGATGCTTAACCGACTGAGCCACCCAGGCGCCCCTGTTTTATTTTATGTAGAAAATTAGAATAATGTGTATCTACTTTGTAAGATGCTTTCTTTTCTTTTCTTTTTTCTTTTTTTTTTTTTTTGCTTAATATGTGATGGATGTTTTCTTGTGTCACTTTATGTTTGTCTGCAGTTTGGTTTTTAATAGCATCTCTGTAGCCAGTCATGGCTGTACCAGGGTCTGGGTGACCAGCCCGCTCCCCCTTGTTGTGGCTCAGAAAGCTTCCAGTTCTGTCGACGTTACAAACAAGGCTATGGTGAACTTCTTGTAGAGAAGTCCTGGTGTACACATCCATAAATCCTTCCTCAAGATAAATGGCAGTGACCTTTCACAGAGAGAGAGATGAAGTGCTTTGTGCCCTTCGGAGCATGGTGACGTTAAGCAGTGATGTAAACGTTTTAATATCTAGAAATTAATGGGTGTCCCTTTATCATCCAGAAATTTCAAGGAGCCAGATGTGATGGTAATAATATTTTAAGTCGTAATAGTATTTTTGGGATCTGATGGTTTGGGAAAGGAATGATGCCATTGATGGGCTAGAAGATTCTGTAGTGCTTTTCAGTGCACTTGCATCTAAGTAATGGCAACAGCATCTGCGTAAATTTGAAGCGTGATGATACCACAACTTATTTATCCAGGCTGCAAAGCAGGTGCATTTCTCAACTACTGGGAAGAATTCCCCTCCAGGGCACCCCCCAAACCACCTGCCCCCAGGTTGGAAACCAGTGGCCGGAGGAGAAGGTGCTGATGAAGACACCAGATAGAGGGTCCCCTGGGCTGCGGGACCAGGGGGAGCACGAGTGGGTGCGTGTGTGGTCTCGCGTGAGGCAGAAGAGAGTCCCGCGGGTGTTGGGGCATGACAGTGGGTATTGAAGACCCTCCAGGGCAATCCTGGGCCTCACCTGGGGGACTCAAGGTGGGGGTCAGTGTGTGTCGTCCAGTTCCGGGATCAGGGAAGGACTCCTCTCTGCTCCCTTGTCCCAGGCCCTCACCCTCCCACCGTGCTCCCAGCGCTTCCTGCTCAGCGCCGCTGGACCCTGCATCTGTTTCCTCCTGCTGCCATCTGCCTTCCATCTGCAGCCGGCCCAGGCCTGCTGCCCGTGGAAGGCTCCCTCTGACCCGCCGCCTGCCACATGCTCGCTGCCTTTGTCATCAGTTTGGCTCAGCGGCTCCCTCGCCCGCTGCTCACTCCCTGGCATTCCTCACCGGGGCCTTAGCAACTCCTGGCACCCGCGGCCTGGCGCAGAGCCGGTACTGGCTGCTGGTGGCTGCTGGTGGCTCGGCAGCCCCAGGGGCTTTTTGGAAGGAAAGGAGGATGGGAGGGACTCTCTTCCCGTCCCATCCCAGCTCCCCGGCAGAAATCACAATCAGAACCGAGAAGCTGCTCGGCCTCCTGCAGAAAAAGCAGTTCACCTGGTTTGTGTTTTAATCTGTACTGATCTGATCGGGACATGGCCCTTCCTTTTCCCAGGGCTGCCACGCTCTATTTTTTTTTTCTTTCTTACTTTTGAGAGATAAAAAGATAGCTGGATTGACAGAGAAGGAGAAACTGTCTGTAAAGCGCCTTCCATGTATTCCCCATGGAAAGGGTCGCCGTGAAACACGGGAGGGTTATCATCCCGAGCTTTAAAAATGGAGAAAACGCAGTTCCTTAAGGAGGGGCGAGGGAGGAGGAAATAAAGGAGAAATGAATTACATGCTTCCAGGTACAGAGTAAACTGGAACCTTCTGGAAAGCATCGAGAATTACTAACTATCCTGTGACTGCAGTGTAGTTTTACTCACTTTGCCTCCTTGGTTTTCTTTATTCCCCTAACAAGGTGGCCGCAATGCTAGTGATCGTTCCTTAAGAAGTCTTTTTCGAACTTTTCCTCTCAAGAGATAAAAGTGGTACTTCAATAATAATAATAATAATAACAGTAGTGTTGATCACTCACTGAGTTCCCGTCACGTAGCAGCCACTGGGCCAGGTGTTCTACACATGTCACCTCATTTAATCCCTGTGATAAGTAAGTTCTATCGTTATGTGCATTTTACAGATGAGGAAATGGAGGCAGGAGGTTTGGTAACTTGCCCAAAGTCACAGCCATACAGATTGAGGCTGGGTTTTGAACCAGCCAGTTCGTGGCCAGTTCTTGAGCTCATGAAAGGACAATTTGGGGTCATCTCCTTCTCATTATCAATACCCTATGAGTATTCTCCCGTGTCATTAACCCTTGTTTGAGAATGACGTGATGTGTGCATACGAGGCCATTGTTTGGTTGTACCATAACTGATCCCGTCGACCCCGCGCTGGGGTGCAGGCTGGGGCAGGTCTGAAAGGAGGGGCTGCGAGACGCGACAGCAGGTGCTAGTGGCGGTCTCACCCTTCGCCAGAGATGAAGTCAGCCAGAGTAGGGAAAACCCCTCACTGGGGTATTGAGCAGTATGTGTATAGTATTTCAGAAAGCATATTTACATGTCACACACAGGGCTGCTGGAAGGCTTAGGAGGAAACCACTGTGATTATTCCGGTTTGTAAGTCACAAGTGCCTCCTGGAAGGGTTGGGAACAGAGGGGAACTAAGGGTTGGGTATCTGCTGTATACGTCCAGTAATGCAGTTTCCCTTGGTTTCATCCTTTTAGTGACCCTGCATTACTTATCTTCCCCTTCTTTTGGTTGAATGGAGGCTGAGAGGTTTAGTAATTTGCCCAAGGTTCAAAATACTCATTAAATTCTGGAGCCAGCATTTGAAGGCAGGTGTGGGCAAGGCCTAGCCTTTTGCCACCGTGGTGTGCCATCCCTCCATGTAGGGTGAGCAGGCTCCCCGTCTAGCCCATGGTGGCAGACACACCCCAGGGGGACCCCCAGTGAGTCACAATCCTGCACAATTCCATCCTCTTGAGTGTGGGTGGACCCTGGGACTTGCTTCCAGCCAATAGAATACAGCAGAGGTGTGATGGGATGTCATTCCCGTGGCTATGTCATGTCATATGCCAAGGTGAATGGATGTTGCAGATGTAGTTAAGGTCCCAAATCAATTGATTCTGAGTTAATCAAAAGGAGATCATCTCCAAGTGAGTCTGACTTACTCATGTGAAAGTCCTTAAAAGAGGTACTGGGGAGGCGCCTGGGTGGCTCAGTTGGTTAAACACCTGCCTTCGGCTCAGGTCGTGATCCCAGGGTCCTGGAATTGAGCCCCACGCTAGGGTTTCTGTTCAGCTAAGAGCCTGCTTCCCCCTCACCCTCTGCCCCTGCCCCCGCTCCTCGTGCTCTCTCTCTTTCTCAGATAAATAAACAAAAATCTTAAAAAAAGAAAAAGGAGGTATTGGGTCCTTCCCAAAGGGGGAGATTGTCCTGCTGGCCCTGCGAAGTCAGCTGCTTTGGGAGCGGGGCAAGGGTTCTGGCAAAGGCCCACGTGGCAAGCATCTATGGGTTGTGTCTAGAAGCTGAGAGCAGCCTGAAAAACAGAGACCTCAGTTTCAAGGAACTAAAACCTGCCAAAACCCATGTGACCTTGGAAAAGGGCCCCAAGCCTCAGATAAAGCCCCAGGCTGGCCTGCGTCTTGTCGGCAGCCCTGTGAGACCCAGCGCAGAGGACTCCCACCTGGGGATCCTGGCCAATGGAAGCTGGGACAGGATAAATAAATCTTGTTTCAAGCTACTTCATTTGTGGTCATTTGTTACGCAGCCGTAGATAATTCCTGCACCCACAGAAGCCACTCTGTGGCTGCTTCTTGGCAAGGGATGATGGGGCAACAGCAGTGCCATCCTTATAATAATAATGACCATATAATTTTTATACAGGCTCTGGTCATATGTCATTGAATTCCTGTGCAGTAAATCTGTTGAGCCTTTGCTCTGGGCATTGTGCTGCGTGCTTGATCTGTAAAAACTCACTTGTCGTTATAGCATTTCTAGGAGGTGTCCGTATTCCCATTTTACAGATGAGGAAGCATGCGGTGGTGAGAGGCTTGGAGGGGGGCTTCTCTGCAGCCTTTAGGCTTGTTAGAACTGCCTCCATCTCCCAGCGGTCCTCCTCTCCACGGTCCCTTCTGGAGGCGTTCCAAAAAATAAAAGTCCTGATCCAAACAGAAGGTATGGTTGTGTAATTGCTCAGATTATGTTTACTTTTAAAAACAGATAACATGATCAGGGCACCTGCGTGGGTCAGTTGGTTAGGCGTCCAACACATGATCTCAGCTCAGGTCATGATCTCAGGGTCTTGGGGTTGAGCCCTGCATCAGTCTCCGTGCTCAGTTGGGAGTCTGCTTGACAGTCTCTGCCTCTGCCCCTTCCCCTGCCATACCCACTTTCTTTCTCTCTCTCTCAAATCAATCAATCTTTAAAAAAACAGATAACATGATCAAGATTTTAAATTTCCACTTTCCCTCACTGGAAGCCATCAGTGATACCAGTTTCTCGTATATCCTTCAGGAATTATTTTGTGCTTCTATGTGGTGTGTGTCTGTGTGTGTGTGTCTGTGTGCGCCTCTGCGTCTCCTCTCTCACCCTAGATGGGAGCATATTCATACTTACTGTTCTATACTTTTGTTACTTAACTTTCTAGCTTGGAGCTAAGTCCACATCTATTCAGAAAGTGTTCTCATTCTCTCTAACAGCCCATTGCCTTGCAGAGAATGGATTTACCATCATTTATTGAACCAGTCCCCACTGACAGCACCTAGGTTATTTCCAATCTTTTGTTCTCTTAGTGCTGTGGCAGATACCCTTGTACATAACATAGTTTGGCACGTGTACAGGAATATCAGAAGGAGAAGTCCCTAAAACTAGAATTCCTGGACCAGATGTGGCCCGCTCTAGGAAATTTTTCATCTGTTCTGAAACTCAGCTGTGCAGACATTACCTTGCGACCTTCTCCTGCAGGGCGTCAGGGGTCTTCCACATCCGTTGACACTGGGAAAGATTCTGCTCAGTGTTCAGTGTTCAGAGTTCCACTTAACTCTTAAGATATTTAGAACCGGGAAGGTTTAGGGAACAAGAAAATTGTGTGACCAGCATGTTTCTTAGAATTTCCCAACATCCATCACAGGGAGTGTTAAAGTGAGCTAGAGATGGGGTTCCTGTGCTTTTGGTCAGTTCTGAGTGAGGGAGGCAGGCAGGGGCAGGAGAAGGAGCCAGGCAGAGATGGGTTTTAGAAGTCTTGTCCAAAGGGAAATCAAGAGCGCATGGTTGTAGGTGGGCGGAGTTAGCAGCAGCGCCCCCTGCAGTACCTGGACAGTGGTGCACGGACCTGGTTAAACGGAGCCATTGGAATTGCTTTCTGTCTTTCTGTCTTTCTGATTGACTGAGGCTCTAAGCTGATGCAGTCTGGGGCGGTAACAAAGCTGACTGCAGACTCCTTCCACCCACAAAACTGGCTTATCAGTATTCTTGCCGAATCCCCCTCTGGATCTGCAATGCCAGGCTGCTTAGCCTTCCAGACTTTTGATGTTACTTTTGAGGTCCACTTAAACAGTCCTGCTATTTTTTTTTTCCATTTCCTATTTGTAACAAGAGGAGAGGAAAACAAATCAGCGTGTACTGAATGAAAATAAACTCAATAGGGAGCAAAATTATTTCTGTAACTTTTTAGAAGGGAATGACAAGCAATGTCATTGTCATGGTAGTATAGATAACTTGACTGTATCTGTTTTAACTTCTTGGAAAAACTTTAAGAACAGAATCACAGGAATTTCTCCTGGAGAAAAGCAATTTGATTTCAGGGCTGGGGCCTCATGGACACATACCGTTGTGAGTTTCACGTGGAAAAGGTAAAAGAGACACCACTAACCCTTGTATTGATGTGACCCTGGGTTTACGAGGGTTCCTTAAGTATTACCATTACTGAGCAGTACATCCTGTTTATTGACTGCTGCTTAAGTCAGAGGGGAAACACTGCAGCATAAGGCACATCTGTGGGTCTAACAGGGGTCTCCTTGCTGACCTACTCTCATCGTTTGTGGTGACATCAATCCCATATTTAGAGATGTGATTGCTACTTCAACATACAGTTGTCTTGGTGTGATTTAGGGATGAAATACTGCTTTCCAGTTTAGTGGGTTGAATGACGGCCCCCGAAATATAGGTCCGCGTCCTTACCCTGGAACCTGTGATCGTTACCTTGTTTGGAACAAGGGTGTTTTCAGATGTAATGAAGTGCAGGGTCTTGAAATGACTATCTGAATTACTTGGGAGGTCCCTAATCCAATGACAAGTGTTTTTGGAAGAGACACACAAAGGAGAAGGGGATGAGGACTGTTGGCTTTGAAACCCTCTCTTAGTTGCCCAGGTGTAATCAGAAACCAGCCCTCCATACTGGGAGGGCAGGGGGAGCTGCGGATGGAGGCACGTTTAGTAAACAAAGGGAACTTACGTATGAGGCTTGTCTTAGGCAGCAGCAAGATTAATGGATTCTGCACTTGCCCACCAGACCTTAAAAGTTTGCATCGAGGCTTAACCAGGTTCAGTCACATATATGGCCCAGATGTTCTCAACATTGCATCAGTTTCAAGGCTGTGTCCTCGTAGCAGCCTCTGGGAGCAGGAAACGTAAGTGGAACCCACGTTCCAAGGACAGGGAGGGGGCAAGGACCTCCGAGGGCCTGGATCCAGCTCACAGGTCAACTGGTGGTCACATCTGTTTGATGACCTTCTCCAACAGTGACGTGAAGATGTGGCAGAGATTGTGGTGATGTGGCCCTGAGCCCAAGAACACCAGGGCAGTCACTGGAGGCTGCAAGAAGCAATGAAGGGATTCTGCCTAGAGTCCCCAGAGAGAACTCAGTCCTGCCCCCACCTTGGTTTAAGCCCGGTGATACTGATTTCCACTTCTGACTTACAGACTTGTGAAAGAATAAATTTCTGTTCTTCTAAGCCACCAAGTTGATAGTAATTTTTTACAGCAGCCACAGGAAACTAGTACAACCAGTTCAAGACTTTCCACTGTGGTCAGATTCTAAAAATGCTCAGCAGCGCAGACTGTAGACATTTAATATTTTCTCCCTGTAGAAGCATTGCTTGTTTCTAGGAACAGTGTTTCAGAGAAGAGATGGCCATTCTCTGACACTCTGGGTGGCAGTTACATCTCAGTCTTCTTTGTTTTGGTACATCTTTTTCCTTAATCGCTTATTCAGAAACTGAAGCGGTCCTTGAATTTCTGCTGAGAAAAGCAGAACCATAAAGACAGAGCAAATATGAAGAGAACATCAGAGAGTCATTCTCAGATGGCAGAGTAGAGGCAAAAGATGAAAAGTGCATTCCAAAGAAGAGCTGCTTCTGGCTTGCTGGTGGCATCGAATGAAGTGTCCCCAATTCCCCCAATCCATTAGATTGCCAAATAAATTTTATAGCATTCTAGTAGAACTTTTGAAGATAGGTATTGCATCCCAAAAATATGTCTTAAGGCAGTCAAGTTAGCCCTGCTTGTGAAATAGTTGCAGTTTTTAAAAAATGTTTGTAGGGGCTCAATTGGTTAAGCATCTGCCTTCAGCTCAGGTCATGATCCCCAGGTCCTGGGATGGAACGCTGCATTGGGCTCCCTGCTCAGTGGGGAGTCTGCTTCTCCCTCTGTCTCTCCTGCTCCCCTGCTTGTGTTCCCTCTCTCTTTCTCTCAAATAAAATAAAAAATTTTTAAATGTATAAAAATAAAAAAAAATCTTTGGAGAAGGGCCCCGTGACTTAAGTCTCTAATTATAAACACTTTTGTACTTTTTATTAATAAATAATTCCAGATCTACAGAAACTTTGCAGGCATAGTACAGAGAATTCTCCATATACCCTTCCCCCCAGATTCTCAACTGTTAACCTTTTAACACACTTGTCTAATCATTTTCCATATGTATATGTGTATATATTACTTTTTCTTTGGATCAGTTGAAAGTAAGCCTCAGACATCAAGCTTTTTTGTCCAGGAGTACTCCGGTGTGCATTTCCTAAATCAGGAAATTCCTAACACCAGCCTTATTATCTCCTCCACCAGCCTTCCTCAGATTTTGCCAGTTGACCCATGAATGTCCTTTTTCTCCTCTAGGAGATCCATCCTGGATCATGAGTTATATTCACTTGTCCTATCTCCTTAAACTTCTTTAAGCTGGAAGAGTCCTTCTTGTCTTTCATGACCTTGACATTTCCGATGAGTCCAGGACAGAGCCACCCCATCATTGGACATTAAAGTTGGTTTGGGGGCACCTGGGTGGCTCAGTGGGTTAAAGCCTCTGCCTTCAGCTCAGGTCATGATCTCAGGGTCCTGGGATCGAGGCCCGCATCGGGCTCCCTGCTCGGCGGGGAGCCTGCTTCCTCCTCTCTCTCTGCCTGCCTCTCTGCCTGCTTGTGATCTCTCTCTCACTGTCAAATAAATAATAAAATAAAAAAAAAATAAGGTTGGTTTGGAAGGCAGTATTTTGTAGCCACAGTTGTTGCAAAAGAAGAAGAAGGGGAAGAAAACATGTTTGGATCATGACACACACCTTATCTCAATTTTTGTGCTTAACAGACCCTTTTGTAAACTTCCTATCTGAAGTTAATAGTTAATGGTTCACGTGGAGCTTAACTGCATGTCCTAGTCGAAAAACAAAAAACCAGAAAAACCAAAAAAGAAAGACTTAGCTCAAATGTCACATCCTTGGGACAATGGCTAAAATTTATTGAGGGCTCGTCACCTACCAGTTCCTATTCTATGAACTTGACATGAATGACCTCATTTAATCTTCCCGACCTTCCCCTATCATTTAGGTAATACCGTTTTTCATATTTCATGGCAAGCGTCTGAATTCACAATAATTATGCAGTCAGTTACTGCGGTACAGGGTTCAGCGCGATGACAAATAATTAGCTGTTCACTCCAAACTCACGCTCCCTCTTTCACGGTGTGGGGTGGTTCCTGACAGACAGCTGTGTAGCCAGACATTTCCTGCTGTCTGTGTCTGCGTGGCTCTGCCCCTAGTTCTCGTCAGTGGAATCTGAGTAGAAGAGGTGTTTGTTGCTTCCTCTCAGAGGCTTTTAAGGGGCAGGATTCTCTACTCTCTCCTTTTCTGTCAGCTGTAGGTGGAGGCTCTGAGGCCCTGTTTTTCATATTTTATAGATCAGGAAACAGGAATGAATCCAGGGGTAGAGACTGCCTGCTTCCCCGCTGGACCACTCTCTGTCCTGCCCCTGAGAGGACTTCTCCAGCACTCTCGTCTGAAGTAGTCCCCCTAACACCACCCTAGCCCCATCACTCTGTCCTATTGCCCAGTTCTGGTTCCCTCACAGCGGTTCTATTTTTTTCTCCCCTAAGATTTTATTTATTTGAGAGAGAGAGCATGGGCATGGGGAGAGGGAGAAAGCAGACTCCCCACTGAGGAGGGAGCATGACTTGGGGCTCGATCCCAGGACCTGAGTGAAGGCAGACGCCCAACTGACTGAGCCATGTAGGTGCTCAGTTTTGTTTTGTTTTGCTTTGTTCTGTTTTGTTTTGTTTTTATTTTTATTTTTATTTTTTTTAACATCTTTTTTTTTTTTAAAGATTTTATTTATTTATTTCACAGAGGGAGAGAGATCACAAGGAGGCAGAGAGGCAGGCAGAGAGAGAGAGGTGGAAGCAGGCTCCCCGCCGAGCAGGAAGCCCGATGCGGGCCTCGATCCCAGGACCCTGAGATCATGACCTGAGCCGAAAGCAGAGGCTTTAACCCACTGAGCCACCCAGGCGCCCTTTGTTTTGTTTTTAATGAGTGAAAGTATATTTTCTTCCCAAAGCCCCCGGTAATAGCTCTCCTTTCAAAAAAGTCAGTCCGGATGAAATGCTCGAGACCTGGATCTTCCTCAGGAGACGTGGTAACACCGTGTGGGGAGGTGCCTGCGTGGGACTGGGGGTGGTGGGCCCGCTGTGGGAGGGGCCCCCGGGCCAGGCCTGGAAGCCCCATGGTGCCCGCGGCACTAAGTAGGCAGGGTGGTGGTGGGGGGGCTCTCCCTGCAGAGGGAGGAGAGGCTGAGGAAGACACAGGTGAGACCCCAGCAGGGAGAGACTAGGATGCGCGTCCTGGAGTTTCTGATAAAGTGACAGTCACTGCCCTGGCTGCCGGTGTGAGAGCACCTTTCTTTCTTATTTAGTTGACGTGACAGGTTTCCACTGACTCACACAGTCAAAACAGCAGGTTCCTGTGCCAGAGCAAACAGAGACAAGCCGAGGGATGAGGGAAGTGTCTGTCAGTGTGTCAGGCTGTCAGGACAGGACTCCGAATTTAACACAACGTGGGCAAACACTGAGTAGTGGCATTACGGTATTGGACTAAAGGCTAAAAGAATCCAATGCCAGATGTGGTGTTTGGATTTCTATTTCTGGTGCAGGCACTAACCCTGTGGTGTGCTCCCAGTCGTGGCCCTTTGGCTGGCAGGGTGCTATTTCAAGGGACTTCATTGGACATTGAGTGCCTGTTCTGAGGCTCCAGTGATCAACAGGGCAGGTCCACATCTCCCCTGTGGGCACAAAATCCAGACTCTGAACATGTGTCAGGTTTCATTACCTCTGAGGCACGGCTAAGAAAGAAAATGATAATTCGATGACACTTCTCTTACTTGGAATTTTTATTTTATGCTCATTGGAAGAGTTCTTTTACTTTTATTATTTATTTATTTATTTGAGGGAAGAGAAGGGAGGGGAGGGGCAGAAGGAGAGGGAGAGGGAGAATCTTAAGTAGGCTCCACGTGCGGAGCATAACTGGGGAAGGGGGTGGTGCTTGATCTCAGGACTCTGAGATCATGATCTGAGCCGAAATCAGGAGTCGGACGCTTCACTGACTGAACCACCCAGGCACCCCTCGAAGAGTTCTTTTAGACTTAATTAAATCGAGATTTTATATACTCTTCAGAATATATAAAAAGAAAAACTGATGAAGGAAAATAAATTGCTTAAGATATTCCTACAATCTTTTTTACCCTCAGAGCCCTCCTCTTCTAAATCCCCCCCCCTTTTAAAAGTATTTTTACACACCCTCTTGTCCTTTATGCCCTCAAGAGTGTGAGCAATGGAGCGCTCCATACAAGAGTTCATGAAAGAACTAAAAGCCTTTGGTGCTGGGCTCACAGACTGGTTTTTGACTCCCGCTCTGGCGGTGATGCTGAACACACCTGATTCCCCAGCCCACTATCTCAGCCCCACACACCTCCAGTTCTCAGGGCTTTAAGGTGTGCGCCGTTCCTGTCCCTGGAATGTTCTTCCATGCTGCTGACACCCTTCTAACAGTTTTGACGCCGGCACATGGCACATGACAGGCAAAGATAACTACTCCACAATGACTGTCTGGTCTGGCCAATTGTATTTGTAACTTATAGCCCTGACTCGAGGGAAGTAAAAATGAGCAAGATGGAGCATCTAGGAATCAGGGGAGTGCGGTTAGTGTCAGGATAGTGAGTGTCATGAAGGAGGAAGTACGAGATGCTGTGAGCACAGATAACAGGGGTCCTCCCTAGTCCACAGTCAGACTTTGCTGAGGAAGGAACCTTCCCTGAGTATGGGAAGGGGCAAGGCAGGAGGAGAAGGGGGGAGTGTCCCAGAGGAGGGAACAGCCTTTGCAAAGGCCCAGCATTGAGAGGGAAGGTAGAGGGTTTGAAAGCTTCTTGGTCAGTTCACAAAATGGGCTTTTTGGTCATGGTAGAATATGGAATTGCTGTTAGCCACAGAAATTTTTTATTTTTTTATTTTTTTAAAACTTTTTTTTAAAAGATTTTATTTATTTATTTCACAGCGGGAGAGAGATCACAAGGAGGCAGAGAGGCAGGCAGAGAGACAGGGAGAGGAGGAAGCAGGCTCCCTGCTGAGCAGAGAGCCCGATGCGGGCCTCGATCCCAGGACCCTGAGATCATGACCTGGGCCGAAAGCAGAGGCTTTAACCCACTGAGCCACCCAGGCGCCCTAGCCACAGAAATTAAAAACAAAATTCACCCATGGCCCCACCATTCCACAAATTCCACAGATGATCTATTTTGGTCCTTGTCTGAGTGTGTACATGAAGTTTGCAGAGCTGTAATCCTACTGATTATAATCATGGATTCTGCTTCCTCTCTTTTTTAAATTACAAAATTCAGTATTTAGTAACATGTCTCTGTTGCTATAAAGTCTTTGTAATTTTGCTTAATATGTACAATCATCAAAATGAATATTCTTTAATTTACTTAACCATTCTCTTTTGAACATGTGGGTTGTTTTTGAGCTTTTAGCTGCTATAAATGACATTACACTGAACATTTGCAGAGGTTGGTAAACCATAGCCCCCCATCCAAATGCGGCCTGCCACCTGTTTTTGTAAATAAAGTTTTATTGGAACAAGCCAAACTTGTTCACTTACGTATGTTGCATATGGCTGCTTTTGCACTATGTTGGCAGAGCTGAGTAGTTGTAATAGAGATTGTTTGGCCCTCAAAGCCTAAAATACTGACCTACTGGTCCTTTACAAAAAAAATTTGTCAACCTCTGGGGGTGCCTGGGTGGCTCAGTCTGTTGAGCATCCAGCTCTTAATTTTAGCTCAGGCCATGATCTCAGGATGGTGAGATCGAGCCCTGCCATGGGCTCCATGTTAATCCTGGAGTCTGCTTAAGATTCTCTCCTTCTCCCTTTGCCCCTCCCCACATGTCCCTAAAAAAAAAAAAAAAATTGTCAACCTCTGTTGTTGTACAGTGTGCACTAGAGCTTTCTTCTGGTTAGCATTCATTTTCTTAAGATAAATTCCAGGAGAGAGGATTATTCACTCAGAGGCTATGTATGTTATTTTGTTTATTTCAAAATGATTTCTAATTTACAGCATGTGTATATGGTCCACATAGAGAGTGAAATGTCATGGGAACAAATGAATGAGCCAGTTCAGTGACTTTTTTTTTTTAAGATTTTATTTATTTATTTGACACAGAGAGAGAGAGAGAGAGAGATCACAAGTAGGCAGAGCAGCAGGCAGAGGGAGAGGGGGAAGCAGGCTCCCTGCTGAGCAGACAGCCTGATGTGGGGCTCGATCTGAGGACCCTGAGATCATGACCTGAGCCAAAGGCAGAGGCTTTAACCCATTGAGCCACCCAGGCACCCCAGTCAGTGACCGTTATAAGTTATAATAATTAGAAGGTATTATTAAAACAACTTTGGTTAATTTCGTTTGTATTCGGAATTTACTAATTTACACCTTCATTATAAGCTTCTTTTCATTCACAGTATTTCTTCCAGTTCTTTACTGTATTAGTGTAACACTAGCTTCTATAACAAATAGACCCTCAGTTCCAGTGCTTTCACACAGTAGCCCTTCCTCTTCCTTGTTCCCTGGCCAGGCACCACTTCTCACCTACAGCTCTGTACTTTGGAAGGAGGAGTACGGATTTTGAGGTCACTTAGCCATCTCTGCTACTGTTGCTATTTTTTAACATTTCAAATTATTTTAAAAATATGTAATGTATTATATATGATATACTCAATATATAACATATATATGTATAATTATATATATTCACATAATTCAGTTCCTGACTTCGGATCAGGTCATGATCTCAGGGTCATGAGATCCAGCACTGCCTTGGACTTGCTGGGTGAGGAGTCCACTTGTGATTCTATCTCTCTCTCCCTCAGCCCCACCATTCCCCACTCCCGTGCTCTCTCAACAAAGAATTCACAAAGCCTAAAACGATAAGTTGGAAAAAGTTTCTATACACCTCTGGGCTGCCACCCTCCCCTATGGCAACATTGTTTCCATAGTTTGCTTATACTCACTGTCAGTATCTTGCTTTTTAAAGTTTTTATTATGGGAAATTTTCAGCATAAGCCTGCCGATAATATTATAATGACCCCACGCCGATCCATCACCCGGCTAGAACAGTTACCAATACCTGCCCAATCTTGTTTCATCTCTGTCTCTGATCTACCCCACGGATTATTTTGGAGCAAATCCTAGACTCCATATTTCAGTATGCATTCTTTGTTAGTAACAAACACTTATATTATATTGCTGTTGTCACAACTTAAAAAACCAACAGTAATTCTTTAACATCATCAAATATCCATTCTGTTCAGGGTTCTTCAGTTGTGTGTTTAAACAACTGGTTTGGGGCGCCTGGGTGGCTCAGTGGGTTAAAGCCTCTGCTTTCGGCTCAGGTCATGATCTCAGCGTCCTGGGATCGAGGCCCGCATCAGGCTCTCTGCTCAGCAGGGAGCCTGCTTCCTCCTCTCCCTGTCTCTCTGCCTGCCTCTCTGCCTACTTGTAATCTCTCTCTCTGTGTCAAATAAATAAATAAAATCTTTAAAAAAATAAATAAATAACTGGTTTGTTGAAATCAGGATCCAAACAAAAACCACACATTGTATTTCATTTATATATGTCTCTCAAGTTTCTTTTATTTATTTATTTTTAAATTAAAATTTTTTTTGAGAGAGAGAGCACGTGTGGGAGTGGGGGCGCAGAGGGAGAGATAATCTTAAGCAGGCCCCACACCCAGCATGGAGCCCAACAATGGACTTGGTCTCAAGACCCTGAGATCATTACCTGAGCCAGAATCAAGAGTCAGATGCTTAACTGACTGAGCCACCCAGGCACCCTCTCAAGTTTCTTTTAATCTGCGCATTCCTCCCCCTCCTTCTTTTTCCTTATTAATTTATTTCTTGAACAAACCGACTCATTCATTCCTGTGGTTCACTTCCACTAAGTAGATATGTCTGAATGCATCGTTATGGTGTCTTTCAGAAGTTCTCCAGTCCTCTGTATTTCCCGCAAATTGGCAGTTAGAGGTTCATCAGATTCAAATTTGTTTGTTGCAAGACCACATCATGGGTGGTGATGCGTATTTCCATCGGGAGATACATGATCTTTCGTTCTCTCTGTTTTCATGGTGTTAGGATTGATCACAGTGAGCTTACATGATGTCAGCCAGAGCCCTTCATTATAAGGTGGGCACCTTGCTTTTTTGATGCTTTTCACCGTGCTATTTTAATTTAACAGTATATACACACATATTAGAAGTCATAGCATGGGGTTCTATAATACATAATTATTTATTTGCTTTCCTTACTCAGTATCTTCCCCACAATTGCCAATTGGGGCAGGAGACATGTTTCAGGGTCTGTTTCCAGGAAACTCTCTCTCCCCCCTCAATCCTAAAGACCAACCTAAGCTTTTTTAGTTCAAATTTTTTTTTTAAGATTTTACTTACTTATTTGACAGAGAGAGACACAGAGAGAGTGGGAACACAAGCAGGGGGAGTGGGAGAGGGAGAAGCTGGCTTCCTGCCGAGCAGGGAGTCCGATGCAGGGCTCCATCCCAGGACCCTGGAATCACGACCTGAGCTGAAGGCAGACGCTTAACAACTGAGCCACCCAGGCGCCCCTTGGGTTCAATTTTTATTCTTAACTTTGCACTGACTTTGAAAGTTTGTACCTGCTTGTTGTTCTTCATAATGATTCTTTAGCACTGCATTCATAGGTCCTATTTGGTGCAAATCTCTGTTCTTCCCTCCCTATTTGACATTTCTTACTAAGTCCCCTTCTGTCGCCTTCTTCCTTTAGGAAGAGATAAAGTAAAAATCACTGAGATAATAAATATTCAAATCACATAGACCGTCTGCCCCTGAACAGATGTCCACTTTAAGTCAATATCCACCTCTGTTCCTTGGGGCCAAGGAGACAGGTGAAGAAAAATAAAGGCCAAGCATTTCAGGAAGAGCCCTCCCCACTGGGAGGAAAAGGGAAGCTGATGAAGTGGTGGTGTCTGTAGTTTCTCCTTCACACACAGAAGGAGACTCTTTCCAGAAAATTCAGTGAAGGAAGAGGTGGTGATAACCCAAGAACATTACACGGCCTACAGCTTGTTCACCATAATAGAATGTCCCATGGACCCAGTGAGGGTTTTACTTTGCACTTAATACATGTAGAGTATGTAATTTGTGCCTGGTGCTGTGCTCAGTGCTTTTCCAGTATTACCTCAGATGAACTAACCCTCTAAATGGGGTACTGTTTGTCATTCCGACTTTCCAGATGGGAAAACTGAGGCTCTGGGAGGTTATGTAGCTTTCCTGGGTCACACAGCTAGTTAAATCCCCACTGCTGTATAGAGATCCTGGTTTAGTCACCTAATCTCTTTGTGCCTCAGTTTCTTCATCTGTGAAATGGGGATGATGATAGCACCTGGTCCCTAGGCTACTCTCTAGATCCTGTATGAAGTATTTGAGCTCTGAGGAAATGTTAATTATTCTATTACCTCCTCTCAGTGCCTAGAGAGATCTTTAATCCTTTCTCCAGAAATCAATGGCATCTGTTCTTCATATTCATAATAGTCCGATTTCCTACAAGGTCTTCATCCTCTTTTTCCCTTTGCGTGTCCCCTTCTTATTTCTTTAGTCCATGCTGGTCCTTTTGATGGGAAAGTTAGATTGGCATAGGTCAGTGTTGGAATGCGGAGAGAAGTCACTCACCCTCATTCAGGGTAGGCAGAACTTTTATTTTGCACTTAGTTTTCCATTTTCGAGCACGTCATATCTGCCAGGCTCATATTCTTGACCTGACAGAGAGGTATCGAGATGATGAAGAAGGAACAGGCTTTGCCCTTGCCTCTGCCTCCTGTCAGGTGAGTAACCCTGAGTCAATCATGTTGCTTTTCTTGGTCTCAAATTTTTCTCCTGAGCAATAGGAGGCCGATGTTCAAGATTCCCCATTGTTCTTGGTGTTATGTGTATGGATGTGTGTGCTGGGTCAGAGTGTGAATCACTGGGCACATTCAGGAGCACCTGGGCACTGGCATGGGTGAGCTGTGAGTGTTGGGGGCTGTGCCATTCCTACAGCAAGGGAATTTCTGGAAGGTTTTTCTGTCATGATCAATAAAATTCCAGAGCAGAGAAAAGGTCAGAGTTCTGGAAAAAAAACCACTATGGAAATGCAACAGTGAGGTCTTTACAAAGTGTAGTGAGGGCTGGGGCCTCTGAATTTTTTTCTCGTCCCCAGACCTTCCACTCTGTGGTTTGGCAGCATCATTGCACCATCTCCCTGCAGATGTCTTTTTTTGGGGGGTGGGGGGTGCGTGGAGGGTTTGGTAACAGCCTTGTTGCAATATAATTCACATACCATACCATTTAAGTTGTTCAGATCAGTGGTTTTTAGTATATTCACAGAATCTGTGCCGCCATCCCCACAATTCATATCAGAACTTTTAGAAGAGTTCTATCTTTCGATAAATGCTTAGAGTCATTTCTCTGTCACCACAGCGTGATAGAGGACAGCCCCATCATCCCCCAAAAAGCCACCGTGCTGTCCCTTTGTAGTCAGTTCCTCTCCCCACATTGTAACCCCTTTGCCTTTCCGTGTAAATTTTAGAATCGGCTCGTTAACATGTACCCATAAAGCCTGCTGGAGTTTGGTTGGGATTTCATTGAATCCGTATATCGATCTGGGAAGAATTGTCATGTTAGCAATGTTGCATCTCCCAATCCATGAACATGTTCTACCTCTCCATTTATTTAGGTCTTCTCTGATTTCTTTTATCATTATTGTAGTTTGAGCAGTCTCTAAAGTTAGATTTATATCTAATAAATATTTCTTTTTTTCTTTTTTTCTTTTTTTGGTGTTCTCCTAAATAGTCCTATGCGTTTCTAATGTTCAGTTTCAGTTGTTCATTGCTAATAGAAACAAACACATTTGTGTTTTGTATATTGATCTTGCAACCTGTGAGTGACGTCGCTAAGCTCATGTATTAGTTCTTAGATCTTTTTATGGAGATTTTTTGGGATTTTCTACATAGGTAATCCTATTGTTTACAAATAAAGAAGTTTTATTTTTTCCTTTTCAATCTATATGTCTTTCATTTCTTTTTCTTACCTTAGTGCAGCTTCCAGAAGTATGCAGAATAGAAGTGGTGAGAGATGACAGCCTTTCCTTGTTCCCTATCTTAGGGGGAAAGCATGCAGCCTGTCACCACTAAATCTGATGTTAGCTGTAGATTTTTGCAAACATGCCCTTTATTGGGTCAAGGAAGTCCCCTGCTATCCTTGTTTGCTGGAAGTTTTTATCACGAATGAGTAATTTTTTGGCTTCAATTGATAAGTACTTTTTTGGCTTCAATCGATATGCAAGTTTGGTTTTTCATCTTTTGTCTGGTAATATGATATATACATTGATTTTCAAATGTTGAACCAGCCATGCGTTTCTGGAATGAAGTTGAGTCACTTTTTTGTGCATTTATATATATATAAAGATTATACATATATATAAAATCTTTATATATATATATATATATATATATATATATATATATAAAGATTTAGTTATTTATTTGACAGAGACACAGCGAGAGAGGGACACAAGCAGGGGGAGTGGGAGAGGGAGAAGCAGGCTTCCTGCGGAGCAGGGAACCCGATGCGGGACTGCATCCCAGGACCCTGGGATCATGACCTGAGCCAAAGGCAGATGCTTAACAACTAAGCCACCCAGGTGTCCCTGCATTTATATTTTTTTATATATTGATTTGATAGGCTAATATTTTGTTGAGGGATTCTGATAGCCTAGTAAGATTTTATCCTTAAGCTGACTAATGATTCAGCCCACTTCCAGTCTGTCCCTTCGAGACATTCACAGATAGTAGTCTGATGTGGGTTACTCAGAATCCTTGTCTCTCCTCTTCTTGTGACAGCTTTTCTTTTCCGCTTTACCTGTTTCTCACTTCTGCCCACGTGTTAAACAAAACAAAACGTGAGGTTATGAACTCAGTTCAGAAACAGGATTTAGGAAGAAGCATTTGAGCCCAGTAGCTGGATTCAAGTTGAGGGGCTTCCCCTTACTGAGGAGCTAAACGCCTGCTGTGGTGACTGCCCTTGGAAGGCTGTGTGTCTGTGTTGGATTTATCCAGATGGGCCCTTCCCCATCAGCAGGTGCATGGGGGATGGGGCTTTGTTTAGGCCACACCCTCTCTGCTTCCTCCAAAGGCTTGCAGACCAGGGCAGAAGCAGAGCTGCTTCCTGGGGTCCGAAAGGCCCTCTTTGTCTTGTCACCAGCGGGCTTTTGTGTCTGCAGGAGAGGATTCACAGTGACCCTGCAGGTCCGGTAAGGGGAAATGCAGGGAGTGGCTGGTTGCCAGCCTTCCTAGGTTATTTTTAATAAGTGAAGGCCAAGGGGCACCTGGGTGGCTCTGTGGGTTAAGCCTCTGCCTTCGGCTCAGGTCATGATCTCAGGGTTCTGGGATTGAACCCCGAATTGGGCTTTCTGCTCAGCCGAGAACCTGCTTCCCCCTCTCTCTCTGCCTGCTGCTCTGCCTATTTGTGATCTCTCTCTCTCTCTCTGTCAAATAAATAAATAAAAAATCTTTAAAAAAAAAAAAGAAAGAAGTGAAGGCCAAGTGGATGGAGAACTTTCTGAATGGAGGTCTTTGTTTTCACCTGGCACGCAGATGTGAGAGAGTGGAGAAGGCAGACATCAGAGAAGGGCCTACACCTGCCTTCTGAAATGACTTCGCTGAACCTGGGGATGCAGGTCACAGTAGTTGTGCCTTTGATCTGGGGACAGAGTAGCCGGAGGAGGGAGGCAGAAAGGGTGAGGTGTCCACACAGCCCCTGCTCTGGCTGGTTGGAAGGAGGTGGTTCCCCATGGGCAGGCTTCATGCCCTCTAGAAGGATAGGCAGCCAGAGGGCAGACAGGAGAGGCCCTCTCTAGGAGGCTGCTCTCCAGAACGGGGTCAGAGAGCAGGGGAGGGGACAGCTAATGGCCTGCAGAAGGGGTGAGGCCTGGCAGATTTTTCTTTAATCTGTGGCTTTGTCTGTGAGAGTGTTTGGACAGATGGAATTGCCAGCTCATTTTGAGCATTTTGTCAGCATTCTGAGGAATCTGAGGCAGCCACCTCCCTACCGAGCTAGCAAAGGGAGTTTCCTATTGGAACTCACCAGCTGCGTGGACCTGGTGGTTGGAGGGTGAGGGTCATGTAGTCTGGGTCCTCGTGGGCCACCTGCTGCCCTCCTCTCTCATCCGCCCCCTCTGGCTGGTGCTCTGAGTCTAGTCCTCATTGTCTTGCTGGAACTAACACAGCCTTCTGCTAAACTGACCTGAGTCTCTTCTCTCCCATCTCCAGTCCACTTACTGGATTAGGTGTCCAGAGATACAGTTCTGCCTGTGGCTCTTCTCTGCTCAGTAACCTTCACTGGCTCTCCATTGCCCATCAGTAAGGTTTACTTTCTCAGCCTGGCGTCTGGTGCCCACTCCTCCCTGCCAGCTTCCTTCCCATCATGCCCCTTTACACACGTGTGGAGTTTGCCTGAAACGGACAACTCACCTCGTCCCAAATATGCCCTGTGCCCCCTCTGCTGGAAGCCCCCATGTTCCCTTCACTGTCCGTTCAGATCCTGCCTCCTACAGCGTTCTTACAAGGGCCACGTCTCTGCTTCTCACAAAGGACATGCCTTACCTTCTTCCTTTCCCAAGACCCTTCCTCACAATTTACACCTCCCAGACAGCATTTATTTATTTATTTATTATTTTTTAAAAGATTTTATTTATTTATTTGACAGAGAGAGATTACAAGTAGGCAGAGAGAGGAGGAAGCAGGCTCCCTGCTGAGCAGAGGCAGCAGGGGCTCGATCCCAGGACCCTGAGATCACGACCTGAGTCAAAGGCAGAGGCTTTAACCCACTCAGCCACCCAGGCACCCCCAGACAGCATTTATCCCGTTTTCTTCGAAGGTACTTGTGTCTGGGTCTGAAGCTCCTTACCCTTTAGGATGGGGCCTGTGTCTAAGCTATGCTTCTATTGTGCTCATTTCCTAGAGACAACTCACTGCCTTTAGGAGAATCACTGTGTAAGAATTACACTGTGCTAAGAGCTTCTCAAACATCCCATTTACTCTTCCCAACAAACCCCTGAAAGGACTTTTAATACCTAATCTTTGTTGAGTGTTTACTAGAGATGTTCCAGGCTGTTCTCAACGTTTTGCCCAAATTGGCTCATTTAATCCTCCTATCAACTCTGTGTGGTAGGTTTTATTATCCCCCTTTTAAAGATGAGGAAACTGAGTCCCAGAAGAAACAACCCTACTGGGTTGACTGGCCAACTAACAATTGTGTTTGCTGAGTGACTGTTGGACCTCTGGAAGCTGCCGGCCATGCTTTAGTGCTCCCACTCAGCTCTACTTACTCTGATCGAGCACTAGCCTTTGGCCGACACTCAGGACTCCCTTCTCTCCTCCTCACTGGGTCCCTTCTGATGATCAGACAGCCTCAAGAACTGTGGCTTTCCATCAGTGACACATGCTCACAATCCCTTAACGGTTCTTGTTATACTTGCCTTGTCATTTTTTATCCCAGACTAATTTCTTCTTCCCCAGGCTGGCACTTTTTTGGCATGACGCTGCCTGGGTTTTTAATCAAGGCCTCCCACGCCCACATTCTCAGATTCAGCAGGCACTCACTTCTGGCACCAGGCCCAGGGCTGGATGCCAGGCCTCCTGCTGGGACTGGCCCCACAGCCTCTCCAAATATTTACTTCCCCAGGACAGCCGCCAAAGTACAGGGCCACATAACTAGTTCCCTGCATCATGGTTTCCTTAGGATTGTCTTTGGCAAACGGGGAAACCAGCGTAGCCTTGTATCCCTCGTGCTGAGCGCAGGGCTGGCAACGTGGTTGGTCCTTCCTAAATAATCACTGGATTAATAGCTTTATTTTTCTTTCCCTTTTATTTTTAAAGATTTATTTATTTATTTTAGAGAGAGAAAGAGCGTGTGAGCACAAGCAAGGAGGGGGGACAGAAGGAGAGGGAGAGAGAAACCCAAGCTAACTCCCTGCTGAGCATGGAACCTGACACAGGGCTTGATCCCAGCACCCTGAGATCATAACCTGAGCTGAAGTCAAGAGTCAGATTCGCAACCGACTGAGCCACCCAGGTGCCCCACTTCTTTCCATTTGAAAAACTAGGTTTGCCTGACTGGGAAACCAGGGCCGTTCTGAAATCAGATGTATGAGTTAGCTTCTGCTGTCTGACAAATAGTCATAAATCTTTGGTGGCATATAACAGTGTTTATTGCTCATGTGACTAAAGTCAGCTGGGGTTAGCCCTGCTAATCATGAACTAGGCTTACTTCCAAAGCTGGGGGTTGGCTTCTGTCACCTGATGTGGGCTGGCTTCCACTGGGGGGTCACCAGAGTGACTCAGCACTGTCCCCACATCTCCCGTCCTCCGGGCCCTCAGGCCAGTAGCTTGAGTAAAGAAAAGGGGTAGGAAGGTGCCTGGGTGGCTCAGTCGGTTAAGCGGCTGCCGTCAGCTCAGGTCATGATCTCAGGGTCCTGGGATCGAGCCCCATGTCGGGCTCCCTGCTCAGCGGGGAGGCTGCTTCTCCCTCTCCCCCTCCCCCCAGCTCATGTTATCTCTCTCTCTCTCTCTCTCAAATAAATAAATAAAATATTTTTTCAAAAGGGGGGGTTGGGAAGATGGCATGGCCACAGAGCCCATGTTAGGCCATATGAACTCATGGAACCCAAAACCTACGCGTACAGCAGCACAAGGCGTGCACGTGGATATAGCTGGTGGTCGGGTCTTGTTGCCAAGTGAAGTCATGCCAGGAAGCACCCCATAGATGACTCCTGCCAGCCGAGCTGCTTGGGTCTTTGTCCTCCTGCTTCTCTCTCGTGGGTTCTGGGCGACAGGGTGGCGCAAACCAAGAGGTCCCCAAAGTTGCCTCTGACCACCACTGGCATTTTTCTTTCTTTTCTTTTCTTTTTTTTTTTTTAAGATTTTATTTATTTATTTGACACAGAGAGAGAGATTACAAGTAGGCAGAGAGGCAGGCAGAGAGAGAGGAGAGAGGAGGAAGCAGGCTCCCTGCTGAGCAGAGAGCCCTATGTGGGCCTTGATCCCAGGACCCTGAGATCATGACCTGAGCCGAAGGCAGAGGCTTTAACCCACTGAGCCACCCAGGCGCCCCGGCATTTTTCATTTACCTCCAGCAGGCCTGGGCCTCGAGGGGCAGCGGCTTTAGCTCGGTCAGAGCTTCTCGTCAGCAGATGATTGAGGATGAGCATTGACTCAGTGACTCAGGGCGGAGGTGGGCTCTGCGGAGCCGTTCTCTTGTCATCCCCACCACGGCGGATTCGTGAAACATAGTGAGCGGCGAGACTCAGGGTGACAGCTGCCTTCCGGCTGAGCCTGGCCCAAGAACGTCTCCGCCGAGGGGACATTCTGCAGCCAGAGTCCGAGGTGCGGGTCACAGATGTTGGCTGTCTCTCATCTAGGCCCACCGCGGCCCTCTGGACGGAGCTCCACTTCCTTGTGCAAAGAAGCAAAACCCGAAACCCAGAACAATTCATATGCTGCTTTCAAAACAGGCCAAGCGGGGGGCCTCTTCTGTTTTTGCCCCTGGTCCAGCTACCCTGGTGGCATATGAAGTTACCCCAGAATTTGGGGGTATAAAACAACCGCCTCTCTGGAATTCTGTGGGTCAGGAATTGGGGCAGGGCCCAGTGAAGAGGGCTTGTCTTTGCTCGGTAATGCCAAGGCCTGGGCTGGGAAGACTTGATGGCTGGGGCCGGAATGGGCTGATGTCTCACTGTCTGAGAAGTAACAGCTGATGCTGGCTGGTGATGGGGCCCTTAGCTGGGGCTGTGGGCCGGACACCTACGCGTGGCCTCTCCAAGAGTCTGGGCCTCCTCGTGACAGGGTAGCAGGGTTCCAGGGGTGAGCGTCCTGAGACAGAGGGCCAGAAGGAAGTCGGTACTCAGATCTGTTTTCCACCGCATTCTAGGTGGCCAGCAAGGCTGCCAAGTTCAGGAGAGGGGAAATAGATTCTGCTTCTTGGTGAGGAACAGCAAGGTTCTGGAAGAGTCTGTGGCACTAGAGATGTTGCTGTGGCCATGTGGGGGAGGCACAATCAGTGACCTTGCACAGATAGAGTGTTGGTGCTCTTTTTACACCTCATTACTGAGGCCTAGGGAATCAGAATATCTGGCTGCAGAGAGCTGGGTTAAGCCTTCCTTGCCAGTCGTCCCCACTGTACCCCCCAGACCACTGAACCCTGGGGAAAGCTTTACAGGTTAGGGCTTTGCTGATGCATACATCTGTTCAGTCTCGCAGCTTGGGAAAAACATAAAGGAGGCAGGAAGCAGTAATGCTGTGATTAAGAAGCACATGCTGGAGCAAGATGGAAAACCTGAATCCTGCCTCTTTGCATACAGCTCTACGACCTGGGGCAGATGCCTCTTCCATGCCTCAGTTTCCTCATCTGCGGAATAGGGGCAATAGTAGAATTTACCCCCATGCTTAAGGAAATTAGACATTCATGGAGATAGTAACCCTCCCCCCAGGTCGCAGCAAGGGCTGTAAGCCCTGCCCCTGCCCCCTTCTGGTCCTGGAGAAAATTCCTTGGCAGTCACACTCTTTTATTTTGTTAATCACCTCATCAGGGAACCTCTGAGAAACACTAGCCCTTTCTAGACCATGGCTACACACAGGGGTCTTACCCAGCTGATTTTACCCAGCTTTCTAGGTCTTATAATCTTTTTAAAAAAAAAAAAAGAGCATTTAATAGATTTTCTGTGTTTTCCCATTTCTGAATTAATATGTTGTGTTGTCTTTGTTCTAAGATCCTATTGACCGGAAGACTCTCCACTGACTGATTTTAGAACCTAGGGGCAGAGGGAAGTCAAGAGCACTAATCTGTTGTAAATGACATTCCGGTCTCAGCAGCATCAGTGTGTGTGTTTGTGTGTTGCGGATTTACAAATTATAATTAAGGAAACACATTATGTTCATTAGAATTTGGAAATATTGGAAAAAACAAATGGGAAAATTAGAACCTCTTGTGACACTTTTACTACCTGGGGGGGACACCAACTGGCCAGCTTGGTCTGGGGCATAAACTGGGATTATCCTGAACAAACTGGAGCCTCCACACCCCTCACCAAAAACCCTGAATTACAGTGAGCATGAACCACATGCTGGGGACTTGGCTTCCATTTTTTCTCTCGTCATACAGGCAAGCATATTTTCACATTGTGACCTTTTTCACTTTGGGACCTTTTTTATATTTATGACTATGTTGGGAATGTCTTCCCATGTTATCAAAGCAAGATTGTTCAAAGTACGTTTACCATAACTATGAAAGTAATACATTTCAATACATTTTTTAAAAATATGAAGAAAACACCCAGGCAATAAAAATCACCCATAATGCCATCACAGCAGAATTTTCACAGTTAACATTTTGTCTGTGGTTGTGTCCTTTACGTATATTGTCTTTAGTTTTATTTGTGTGGTGAGTGGTGGGAGGAATTACAGCTTTGTGCCTGATTCTTTTTTTTTCTTAGCTAGTTGAACGTTTTTATTAATGGGTACATAGTATTTTATCATGAGGATGAGCCATAATTTAATCAATGTACTATTGAATATTTAGGTTTTTAAAAATGTTTCCACTTTTATAACACTCTGTGTTATTCTTTTTTTTTTTTTTTTAAGATTTTATTTATTTATTTCACAGCGGGAGAGATATCACAAGGAGGCAGAGAGGCAGGCAGAGAGAGAGGGGGAAGCAGGCTCTCTGCTGAGCAGGGAGCCCGATGCGGGCCTCGATCCCAGGACCCTGAGATCATGACCTGAGCCGAAAGCAGAGGCTTTAACCCACTGAGCCACCCAGGCGCCCCACTCTGTGTTATTCTTATAAATAAATCTTGACTTATATCTGTAGTGTTTGTTTTTTTTTTTTTAAATCAATGAATGTTTTAACAGGATAGTTTGGTGTTAAGTCCAGAGGTACATATGATAACTGATTTGATCCTCACAATGTCCTTATAAGGTACATATTATCTAGATGAGGAACTCGAGGCATGGAAGAGCGAGGCCTCACAGCTAGTAAGTGGCAGCAGCCATTGAGTTGAGGCAGTTGGTTGTACCAAAGTCAAGCTTCCTGTCAGAAATAAAATTGGATTGACGTAGACTGACTGGAACTGATGGCTGGAGCATCCACTCTCTTGTCGTATCTGTGGAAGGTCACCAATGTCTAGACTATAGGAACAGCCTTCCTAGAAGCCCCATACTTAATCCAAGGAGGGACAAAGCACTTGGTGAGTGAGTTGTGTCACTGAATGGTTCCTTTGAGAGATCCAGGGAGGCCCGGACCCTGCCTGGACGTGCAAGGAAGTTTCATCTTGTGAGGGGCACGGGACCGGGAAGAGGATACGGTAGATGGGACAGGAGTGAGGTATTGGGGGAGGGAGAGGCCCCTTCATCCTGGGGAAGAGAAGGACCGAGAATGCTTCGTGGACAGTATAGATCTGTATGATACAGTGGCCAGAATTGCTCATGACACTGGATTATTGCTTATAGTCTTAAAGATGAAAATAAGGACTCCCTAAGTCCCACGGGTGCCTTTATGTGACAGGGATGACTGCAAATTTCAATTCCTTCTCCCCCCCCTCGTTATTCGTTATTTCCCTGAACTTACTGGGCATCGTTTTTTTTTTTTAACTCTATTATGGACATTGTCAAACGTCTACAAAAGTAGAGAGAACAGCACAGTGAGTGGTCGTGTAGCTCTAGCCAGTGGCCACAGTTGCCAACCCCTCGCCGGTCCTCGTTGAACTATATCCTGACCCACTTAATCCCCCCACGTTCTTCTTTAACAGCTTTATCAAGCTATGATGTATATCCCATAAAAGCTCCAGGTTTTACGTGTGCAGTTCAGTGATTTTTAGTGAATGGACAGAGCTGTGCAGTCCCTCCCCTAATCCAATTGTGGGATATTTCCATCACTCCTGAAAGATCCTTTATGTCCATGTGCTCCCATGTTATTGGGAGGCAGACCTTCTACTGTGTTTTATCTCATTCGTAAATATTTCAGCATGCGTCCAAATTGCCGAGCATCCTAGTCGCTTGTCATGGTGGCATCTGTTTGGGCTGCTTAGGCCTAAAAGCAAAGCCCTGCATTCGGGCTCCCTATCAGTAAACCCTGGAGAACCTGAGGGGAAGTGATTACTGAGAGGAGGCTGCACCCTGCCCCCGGCCCCCCTACCTCCCCGCCTGGCAGCCATTTTCACCCCAGGAGCACTGGGAGATTCCAGCTTAACCCCAGGCTCAGATCTCAGTTGATCCCTGAAGGCCTGTGCATTTGGGGATCCAACAGGGACTTAGTCATGGTCCCCACCTGTGTGCCCAGGGGTCAGCCGTATATGCACTGAGGAACAGGGGGAGCAGGGGCGGCCTCAGCTGTCATATGAACTGAGAGTCAGCTTGTCTCAAACTAAAGCATCGCTCCAATGTGATCCACAGCTGAACAGGTGTGGGCGTATTCGACACAGTTCCTGATGACCCCTTGCCTCTGGGTTTGAAGCCTCTACTTGTTTCAGGCTGCACAGGAAAAGAGGGAGTGTTCTGGTCTCATCCCACATGTAAAAGTGGAATCTCTCCAGGGTGATGCTTTTATTAACTTCCTCTACTCCCCCATCCACCTCACCCCCCTCCCAGGCATGCGTGAGGGGGAATGGGGACCCCCCCACAGTGCCTGGGACACAGATGGGTCTCAGATTGCAGTCAGCCCTTGTTCATTCATTGTACTCACCAAATATCCATGGGGGACCCAGGTACCATTTAGGTTCTTGGTCCTGGAGAAGATATCGAATAGTAATTAAAACCCCCATCATGGTGGGGTTTACATTCAGGGATGACAGCCAAAACTAATAATAATAGATAGGTAAAAATAAACAGCTGCTAGGCCATGATAAGGACTCTGGAGCAGAATAATTGAATAAGTCGCATCTACAAATGATAAAATAATTATCTTTTTAGAAAGCAGTATATGTACAGTATGAACCAGTCTTTGAAAAGAAAAAAAATACATATGCCCTTTAAACATACCTATGAGGAAAGAAATACTCCAAAAGGCCAGGGGTGGTGGTTATCTCTGAGAAACGGAATGATAGGTGATTTTTATTTTCTTAAATACTTGCATGAATTAATTTTCTATCATGAACAAGTATTGATTGTATAATTTGAGTAACTTCGATTTAAACAGGAGACTTGACATGAACATCATCCCCCCCCCTTTTTTTTAAGATTTTATTTATTTGAGAGAGAGAAAGTGAGAGACAGAGCAGGAGCAGGGGGAGGGACATAGGGAGAAGCAGACTCCCCACTGAGCAGGGAGCCCAACATGGGGCTTGATCAAAGGACCCTGGCAGACGCTTAACTGGCTGAGCCACCCAGGCGCCCCATGAACACCATTCCTAACAGGGCTCTGAGTTGGAGTCCCAGAGCCCTGCTTCTAGCAGGAGGGACGCTGAGGCAGAGTAGGATTTCCCTTCTATCATGCAGAGCCCCAGGCCGTGCTTGGTGCTTGCTTGCAGGGGGTCAGGACAAAGAATTCAAATCCTTGCTGAAAAGAGAGGCCAGAAGCTGGGAGAGGGGCTGCGATGAGAACCAAGCAGGTCCTGGAGGCAGAGTAGTAGGTAGTTAGATTCGGGGCCTGCAGCAGCATGCCAGGGGCCCAGCTGGCTCCTTTGCTTACTGTGTGACTCTGAGCAAGTTGCTTAACCTCTCTGTGCTTCCTATTTCCTCCTCAAAAGGACAATGATAATTGTACTGGGACTGCTCTGAGGGTGAACTTGTTTAACAATTGTGGAGCACTTAGCCAGGAGCCTGGATAGAGCAACAGTCAGGGCTCAGAAAGGCTAGCACCTGTCATTTGTGGAGCAAGTCAAGGAGGGCAGTGTGACATCACAGATGGTGACAAGAGAAAACGCGGCAGGAAGGAAATCCGCATGTGAAACACAGAAGAGGCGGCTGTGGGGACTGGACATGCCCCGTTGGCCATGCTCTGTGTCCTTTCTTTGCGAACCACCCTTTTCTCCTCTCCTTTCCCCCCAGAGCTCCATGGGTTTGTCCCTTCTCCCTTCCTGCCACCACTTCCACTGATCTCACGAGGGCCAGCTGTTGAGCAAAAATGTAATTCAGATTTCTCCAGAGCACGTTGAGAAAGTTCCTTAAAGAAACCTTAGAGGAAGAAAGGTGGGCTGTGCCTTCCTCCGCTGCCCCCACCCCCTGCTTCCATCGTCACCTTCTCACACGCCCCTGCAGGACTCCTCCTGCTTGCTGACTTAGGAGCAGCAGACACGATGACCCTGGAAGGGTCACATGCTAGCTCAAACCACCAAGGTGTGGCAGCCCGTTCTTCTGGAATACACTGGCTCTTCACAGAGTCTTGGGAGTCAGGTAGACCTGCATTTGCTTCCTGGCTCCACCGTCTACCGTCTGTGGCAAGTGACCCACCCCTGGTCCTCACCTTCCTCCCATCCGTGAAATGGGCACAGTGCGACCTGAATATGGTGTGTGGGGGGGTGCTGCCAGGGTGACATGAGGTAGCGCCCTACCACCTGGCACCTAGTAGGTGTTCAGTAGGTGGGGGTGCCTGTCACGGCTGTGGCTTCCTCACCCTGAGGGCTCCCAGTTCACTCCCTGGGCCTCCATGCCTTCCACCCTGCTTCTGCCAGGGCTTCCTTCGCCCCTTGGGAGTTTCCACAGTGGTGGCCTCCAGACCTTTCAAGCTATACCATATATTGTTATGTAGTATTTTTTTAAGATTTTATTTATTGATTTGAGAGAGACAGAGAGAGAGAGCACAAGCAGGACAGGGAGAGGGAGAAGTAGACTCCCTGCTGAGCAGGGAGCCCACCTTGGGGCTCGATCCCAGGATCTGGAGATCATGACCTGAGCCAAAGGCATTATTAACGGATTGAGCCACACCGGCACCCCAAGTTCTTCTAAATTTCTTGTAATCTTTGGAAAATGCTGTACTTTTCCTTCTGGAAAGTTTATAATGAATTCGTGATGGCATAGATGTGGGCGTTTATCTCTTCCTTTGGACTGTAAGCTCCAGGAGGGCAGGGACTGTGTCCGTTACATTGATAATGATTATGTCTGTAGTGCCTGGCACAAAGGAAGTAGGAAATCGTTTCTGAATTGTGCATCGACAGAAAGGAGTGTAAGTTGGAACAAAAAAATCCACCCCAGCCATTCCTCTCTGTCCCGTTCACTTTGCTGGGACACGTTCAGTAACCAGCGTTGAGGCTGGAGTGCCCTCGGGAGACGCAGCTCCCGGGGCTCCGCCCATCGCTGCCATGGCAACGGGACGCTGCAGGTGCTGGGGAGCCTGCATTGTAGCCAGCACTCCTGGGTCCAAGCTGGCATCGACTCGCTAGCTGGGGGATTGGTGCAAAGCTGCTTCCTATCTCTGTAGCTCAGCCTCCTTTCTGGGAACCTGCATTATACAAAGAGCGAGTACTCGTAAAGCACTTTGAGCTCGGTGTACGGTGCGTGGTCAGCATTAAGTACTGCCTCTAACCTTGTCATCCTGGGGAGCCATGCCATGGGCTCTTCTTTTCACGGTTGAATCCTCCCATCCCCTCTGGCGTCTCCACGTTGTCTCAGCTGCCCCTGGTCCTCAGATGACCCATTTCTCAGGGAGGTGACCACTCCTGGCCCTGTCCTTGCACTTCCATACCTAGACAAAGCATCCGGTCCTTCTCTAGTAAGAGCAGGAGCAAGAGTCAGAGGAAGTTGCTTTCGTTCTTTTTTTTTTTTTTTTAAGATTATTTATTTATTTATTTGACAGAGACAGAGAGATCGCAAGTAGGCAGAGAGGCAGGCAGAGAGAGAGAGGAGGAAGCAGGCTCCCCAATGAGCAGAGAGTCCAATGCGGGGCTCAATCCCAGGACCCTGGATCATGACCTGAGCCGAAGGCAGAGGCTTTAACCCACTGAGCCACCCAGGCGCCCCCAGTTGCTTTTGTTCTTGAAATTCAGTCAGCCAGAGCAGAAACCAGGAGATTGGGTCAGATACTGAAAGAGAAACAACATAGAGAAACTTGCTTGGAAACCAAATAAAAAAAAAATGATTTCAGTTTGGTTCAGTATAAGCACCAAACCACCAAGTTTGCTTCCTAATAAATGTCGTTTGTGCTTCTCTGATGCTTTCTGATACGAGGATGTTTTTGACAAGTTGAGCGTTCTCTCTCAGTAGTCTAAGTGTGATCTGATGACCTTTGCCAGCGAAGGGCAGTGGTGACATGGGTGACATGATGCTTGCATAGATTGCCATTGGGGCTCTGTAGTGGAAAATTGATTAGGGACAAGGGGATCATGGCCTGGCCTGAATAACAAGCAGAAAATGTTCTGGCTCCATCACTAACGAATGAGGTATCTGGAAACCTTTACACCCCATTCTCTGGGAGAGCCTGAATGCCAGACCCCCTGGGGCTGTTAATGAGCCCATTCAGCCAACCTGGAAAGGTGTTTGAGGGTAGCCTCCAAAAATCATTCATTTTTTTTCTACATGCCAGGCATTGTGCTAGGTTACTAAGTGAAGTTTAATGAAAAAGCACAATTCTCTTCTCAAAGTACTTGAGGCCAGTAAGAGAGGGAGACAGGTGTTTTTTGGTTTTTGGGTTTTAGTGCAATAGAGTGTCGTGGAGCTGTCATGGAGGATGACAGGATGACCCCGGACACCATTCAGTCACCCAGTTTTGAACTCAGTACTTGTCATGTTCAGGGCACTCTGCTAGGAGCAGAGAGAGTAAGAGTGAAACCAGCAGAGTCCCTAGAGGAGTTGGGAGAAGGACAGTGAACAAGGTAACCACATTTACCAACAAACAGGTAGATACAGTATTAATCACAAAGGTTCCATCGGAGCAAATATGGGGACCCTGAGGGGCAGCTGGTGAGGCACCCTGGGGGCCTAGTGTGTCCAGAGAAGTGGAGGCATCTGGGACCAGAAGTGGCCGTGTCTGTAGGTGGAACGTCAGACACAAAACCCAGAAGCTATAAAAAATGACGCATAGATTTGACTGTATAAAAAAGTTTAATTTCAGTAAAACAAAAAGACTAAAAATAAAGGCGACGGAGAGACTATATTTGCAATCTCTGTAACAGACAGTGGGTTAATCAGAATATACCAAATCCATAATAAAAATACAAACGAGAAAAATAGGCCGAGAATATGAATAGGCAGTAACCAGTAAACTTACGAAAAGGTATTCAGCCCATTAGTAATCAGGGAGATGATTAAATAACAAGATACCATTTCCTTTATTTGTGAATGCTGATAATAATCTGTGCGGAGATTAAAAAATAGAATAAAAAGAATTAAAAAGAATAATCTCTTTTTCTCGGTAGCATTTTGGCAGCAAACATCAAAATCTTCAATGAGAACATGCTTTCACTTAGTCATTTCACTTCGGAGAACCTTTCAGAAATGTTTGTACATACAGAAAGAGGCGTGCCCAAGGATATTCTTTTGCAGGGTTGTTTATATTAGTAAAAAACTGGGAATGGGACCAGTGCCCATCATCAAAAGATTGTTCAAGGTGGCGGTTCACTGCCCCCGACAACCTTTGCCAACATCTTAAGACATTTGTGGTTCTTGCACCTAGAGAAGTGCTCTGGCTGGTGGGGTGGAGACCAGGATCTTGCTAACCACCCTCCTGGACAGCCCCCCACCAAAAAAATTACCCAGCACTACATGCCAGTGGTGCTGAGGTTGGGAAACACTGTGTCAAATAAAGCCACAGCCAACTGAAAGAAAAGGGTAAATCTGTCCCATTAAAGATCTCCAAGATGTGTCATTAAAAAGGGCTTTTTTTTTTTTACAGCTTAATATGTGATTTTTAAAAATAATACAAGAAAAGAAAACAGCAAATTTGAAAAACCACTAAATAATCAGTTCTCCCCAGAAGCGGCCAGTTTCTTATGTGTCCTTCCAGAAATAGTCCCAGCCTGGACAAGCATATTTGGTGTTTAATAAGCTGCAGGTCCTTTGCTGCATGGTTAGAGTCAGAACCCAGTGCATTAATTAGCCGGCTGCTCGAGACCTACACCTAAGGACCCCTGACATCATGTTCTTTGGATTATTCCCCCCTCCCTGTGCTTTTGGGTTTTTTTCTTTTTTTTTTTTATTTAAAAGATTTTACTTATTTATTTATTTGACACAGAGAGAGAGAGATTACAAGTAGGCAGAGAGGCAGGCAGAGAGAGAGGAGAAAGCAGGCTCCCTGATGAGCAGAGAGCCCGATGCGGGCCTCGATCCCAGGACCCTGAGATCATGACCTGAGCCGAAGGCAGAGGCTTTAACCCACTGAGCTACCCAGGTGTCCCTCCCTTGTGCTTTTGATGGCATTTTTATTTTTGGATACAGAACAGAACTGTGTGCTGGGGCGTGGAGGGATGGGAAGGAGCCTGTACCAAGAGTCTGATATTGGTGAATGAGATGGGGATCCAGAGGAAGTAAACCGGGTGAGGGTTCTCTAGCACGTGGGTGTTAATGAGGTTCCCCAAGGGCTGTTTGGTGGTGATGACCAGCGGGGGCTTTAACAGGAAGGTTGGGGGAAATTTCCTCCCACTGCAGGGCAGAATTCAGCTGAAGTTAGAAGCATATCAAATTCCTCTTCCTGCCTGCCCACAGCCAAGCAAAGTCATTTATGGGCCCACTTGTATCGTCAGATGCACGTTGCAGTCACTGACTCACCCCATCTCTGACTTTTTGAATAAGCCTGGCTTTCATCTCTTGGGCTTTTCCGGAAAAACCTCTTAGTGTGGGGTCTGACCTTTTGAGGTCGGCTTTCATCAGCTACTTCTCTTTCTCCTGCCTGTCTTCCTCATTGAAACATTACTCCAAGGTCAGGGTCAAACCCCCCATGAGAAAGTGGGGTTGGGTGGCCTGCCTACATCCAGCCCAGGGTTCTTGAAATATAAGGTGTCTGGTGCCATCTTCAACCAGATGCGGCACATTCAGCGGACCAGACTTGGCAGGTGCATGGGAAGATCAAGCCTGCTTGAGGCAATGCTCGAGGGCACAGACTGCAGGCGCCAGGATTTCTTCCCTGAGGGACCTCCACCCGGGCTGAGAACCTGAGCAAGCTGCCTGGTGCCTGGCTGGGGAGACCAGGATGTTCTAGTTGCAGAGTTCTGGCAGAGGGACATTCATTTCTCTCGGTGATGTCAGCCTGCCTCATCTGTGAAATTTAAACCCACTTTTGCTTTCACAAAAATCATCTCTTCTTGCTAGTAAGAACTCTGATAGAATGAAGTCAGAAACGACACAGTTTGGGGGTGGAGGGGTTGGTTTCCATCTGAGATGATTCCAGTGATTCTGAACTGTGCGACAGCGGGTGTGTGAGACCCTGGCTCTGAGTGGAGGGGACTTGCAGCATTCCTTTTAAACACCCGGACGTGTGTGCTAGAGATTTTATTTGCAGCTTTCATGGCAGTTTATTTGCAACTTTCATGGCAACTTGATGAGCGGAGCTAGAGGGCCCCTGGGGAAACAAGTTAGTCCGTTGGATGGTATCACATTTAAGTTACTCTGAACAGGACCACACGTGCCTTCCAGAAACTTCCCAGCCTGCCTCACTCAGCCCGGAAATCAGAACTCCTCCTTCAGGCTGTCTGCATTCCGCTGTGTTTTTGATTTGCTTTTCTAACTGGAAACGAGAAGAGGTCTGAGGGGGCCGTGGTTGTGGCTGGGTGGAGGGGTGGGGAGAAGCCATACCCCAGGGCCTTTTCTCCACGATGGTCTGGCTTGCTCATTCTTCCGCACCTTTCTGGCTGCCCCCAGAGTATTGATCTGGATGACTCAGGGGTCTCCAGCATTTGTAGAGGTTACTTGCTGGCCTAGAAGAGTTCTGAGAAGTTTAGATGTCAATTAAAATTTTTATTTATTTATTTATTTATTTTTAGGTATGCTGGCCAAGATGCTGGCCATTTAAAGTAGGAATGAGTGAGTTATTGGACAAAAAGGAAGCTTTTGGTTGCATGCATTAGTGTATGCCATCTGTGGTCTAAATGAGATTTTCCAAAATTGGGATTCTTGGAAGAAGAGGACATGGTAGGCCGTCTTAGGCCAATTGAACAGAATTTGGGAAGTCTTTCTTCACGAGAATGTTTTCCAGGGGGATCTGAGATGGTTTTGTGGTATCGCAGTAACATCCTTCCTGCTGCAAGGTCCTCAGCCCTGGGAGCTCAGAGGGGAAGACCTGCACGGACCCTTGTGTTCATTGGGAAACTCCCGCATCTCTGTGTCACCATGAGAAAGAGGTGACTGTCACAGATGAAGAGTCATACAGATTAGTCTAATCTTTGCATTAAATTAGGCACAAATTTGCTTCTCCCCCTAGGAATGGTGCTGCATAATCCTGAGTTCTCTGCATTTTCAGGAGGGCCCTGAAGGCCCCCATGTGCAGGAGGGGTCAGCAGGAGGTGGCGAGACCCGTAGACCCGGGGCCTGCAAATGGGGACTGATGAGCAGCAAAGCCCTGGTAATTACACCCAGTCCCGGGTGAAGCAAAGCTCCCCTCGGAGCTTTAAAACAACCTCAAGGCATGAATCATTATATTATATTAGCAAGGCTGGCTGGCTTGAGAGGAACCGAAAAAATGAAAATACTCACGTTGCTCATTAGCAGCGGGGAATAGGCAAATGTCAAGGGTCCCTTTGTGTCAGAGTCCCTCTGCTGTTTGGATTTGGCAAGCAGAGCACTCTCACACCCGCCTTCATCTTCGGCCAGGCTCTCTTCTCACCCTTGGGCCTGTTCTGAGGAGTTTACCAGAGTGGAATGAGGGGCTTGAGAAAACAGATTGTGTCTCACACTGACCCCCCCTTTTTTTTTTTAAAGATTTTATTTATTTATTTGACACAGAGAGAGAGATTACAAGTAGGCAGAGAGGCAGGCAGAGAGAGGAGGAAGCAGGCTCCCTGCAGAGCAGAGAGCCCGATGCGGGCCTCAATCCCAGGACCCTGAGATCATGACCTGAGCCGAAGGCAGAGGCTTTAACTCACTGAGCCACCCAGGCGCCCACACACTGACCCTTTTGACGGGTGTTAGTGCCATTGTATTATTTAACTCTTGTTATGGACGCATTTTCTTTCTTTCTTTTTTTAAGATTTTATTTATTTTTTTTGAGAGAGGGAGAGTGAGAGAGAGAAAATGAGTGGGGTGAAGGTCAGAGGTAGAAGCAGGCTTCTTGCTGAGCAGGGAGCCCGATGTGGGGCTCGATCCCAGGACCCTGGGATCATGACCTGAGCTGAAGGCAGATGCTTAACCCACTGAGCCACCCAGGCACCCAGAGACTCACATCTTCTACAGCAGGTTTCTCCATGAAGCACAATAGTCTGGGCCACATTTGAGACCAGATGGTTCTTTGTTGTGGGGGCTGTCCTATGCACTTGGGGTGTTCAGTAGAACCCCTGGCCTCTACCCACTAAATGCCCACAGCAGCCTCCCCTAGTGGTGACAGCCAAAGGGGACGTTGCTGAGTGTCCCATAGGACACAAAGTCCTTCTCTCTGTCACACACACACACCCTTTGTTCACTGGTCTATAGGAAAGCAGCAGTAAAAAATCATCTTTGTCCTAAATTAGTTGTTCTTTTAAAATAGGTCCCAAGGTTTTCCATTCATTTAACACTTGTGTTAGTGGTTTATTCCCTATATGGGGTGACTAAGATTTTTTTTCTTTTTGAGTAGCCCTCACAGAATCACAGAACTCAGAATCTTCTCTCTCCTCTTCGACTCTGCTCTCCCGTGGGATTCATTTATTGCTAATAATCTACCAGGCCTGTTAATTCATTAATAGGTCATTAATTTATTAATCATGCACACTCATTTGCAATAATATACTTGGCGAGCTCTCACCACATGCGCAGTGGTGAGCAAGCACCGCCTTGAATAACCAGGATTCCTGTATGTTTCATAACATATCCCCCTTCCTCGGCTTGTCTGTGAGGAGGGCTTACATTCTTGGAAGGCAAAACGGCATCTGACATGGAGGAACAGGTCCTTGGAGTCACAGACAGACTTGGGTTTCGAATCTCACCTCCACTGCTTATGAGCTGGGTAGCCTTGGACTAATTATTGAACCGATGTACCTCAGTTTCCCAAATATGAACATGGGGGTGGTGTCCTCTCCCTGGCACATTTCTGTGAGGCCTCAAGGAGATCACGTACATCAGGCATCAGTAAATGGTAGCTTACCCTCCGCCAGCTGGTAACTTGTGACATAGGAGTCGCCATCTTTGTGGGTCAAAAATGGTCCAGTATTGGCAACTTCCTACAGTTTGACCTAACAGGTAAATAAATGGAATGATTCTTCTTGGTTAATTTCCTGCATTTCTGCCCTCTCTCTGAGGAGGCAAACATGATGCATTTCAGCTCACGTGTGCCTTAAAAGCTTGCGCTCTGGGAACTTGGCCTTTCCATCCTTATGGCTAGTTTGTGAGGAAGTCACCGGAATTGCAGCAGTTCCTCAGCGGGCTGCTGTTGTTGGTGCCCTGGGTATCTGTCGTGGGCGGACCTGTGTCTGACGTGTCTGTATCTCTGTCCCAGGTCACGCTGCTGATCGCCTTCATCTGCGTGAGGAGCTCTGTGTGGATCAGCTACAGTGCCTACAGCTACTTTGAAGTGGTCACCATTTGCAACTTGATAATGATCCTCGCCTTTTATCTGGTGCACCTGTTCCGCCTCTACCGCTTGCTCACGTGCATCAGCTGGCCCCTGTCGGTAAGGCGGTGGCCTGGCCCCGCGTGGGGCCCCCAGAGGTCGGGATAGGAGCTGGGGCCCTGACACCCGACAGAGTCTGTCCCATCTCCCCCATCCCCACAGCCCCCCCTCCTCCGTCATTTCCTGCTGCAGCCCTGAACTACTCAGCGTCTGGTGGGCATCTCTGCTTGTGTCCCGCTGGTTTCTTCCAGCGACGAGAAAGCTGTGTGTGTGTTTTCTCAAGGGACAGAAAAGGGGCTGTCTGTGTGCATGAGGTGGGAGGAGGAAGCCGTGATAAGGCCGTGGGTGTTCATACTGTTGTGGCAAGATTTGTCAGCTAAAAGCGACAGGCAGAGTCTGAGGAAAGATATCAGAAGTTTCCAGGATTTTTTTCTTCCCACTCTATTACTTATTTAAATAGCTTGATTGACATATAGTTCACATGCCACACGATTGCCCATTTAAAGTGTTCAAGTCAGTGGATTTTAGCATATTCCCAGAGTTGTGCAAGTATCACCACCGTCAATTTTAGAACATTTTCCTCTCCTCAGAAAGAAATCCCATCCCCTTTAGCTATCACCTCTCACCTCTCATCTTCTCCAGCCTGAAAGCAACCACTGATCTACTTTCTTTCTTGTGAATTTTCCTATTCTAGACGTTTCCTGTGAAATCATATGTGTGGTCTCCTATGACTGGCTTCTTACTTTTTACTATGACTTTACTTCTTACTTCTTTCTTTTTCATGGTTTATCTATGTTGTAGCATAGGCCAGTACTTCATTTGTTTAATAGCCAAGTCATAGTCCATTGAAAGGATAGACCATGTCTTGTTTATTCGTTCATCATGGATGGACATTTGGGTTGTTTCCACCTTTTGGCTGTTATGAATAACACTGATATGAACATTTGCATACAAGTTTTTGATGTGGACATGTTTTCATTTTGCTTGGGAATATACCTGAGTGGAATTTATGGGGTCGCATGGTAACTATGTTCCATTGTTGAAGAACAGCCAGACTTTTTTCCACAGGGGCTGCCTGAGTTGACATTCCCATCAGCAGTGTATGAGGGTTCCAGTGTCTCCATACTCGTTATTTTCTGACTTTCTGATTTTAGTCAAGCTAGCGAGTGTGGAGTGGTATCTCATGGATTCGATTTGCATTTCTCTGATGACGTCAGTCATCTTTTGATGAGCTTCTTGGCCATTTGTGTATTTTCTTCAGAGAAAAGTCTGCACAGATCCTTTGCCTGTTTTTGGATTAGGTTGTCATTTTATTATTCAATTCTCAGAGTCCTTTGTATATTTTAGTTACAAGTCCCTTACCAGATAAATGATTGGCAGACATTTTCTCTCATTCTGTTGGTTGGTTTTCATTTTCTTGATAGTGTCCGTTAAAGCACAAGTTTTTAATTTCGATGAGATCTAATGTAACTACTTTTCTTTTTTGGTATATAAAAGTGTTTTTGGGTATCAAATCTAAAAAACCATTGCCAAATCCGAGATCATGAAGGTTTGCCTCTGTGTTTTCTTCTAAGGAGTTTCATAGTTTTAGTTCTTACATTTAGGTATTTGGTCTGTTTTGAATTAATTTTCGTGTCTAGTGTGAGGTAAGGATTCAGCTTCATTCTTTGGGAGGTAAATATCCAGTAGTTGTCCCAGCACCATCTGTTGGGAAGACTTGTTCTTTCCCCATTGAATTGTCTTGGCATCCTTGCTGAAAATTAGTTAATAGTAAACACATGGATTTACATCTGGACTCTTGCTTTGATCTTACCCCCTTGTCTTGATTGTGCTAGGTTTGTAGCCAGTTTTGATATGAGGAATTATGAATCTTCCCATGTTTTTAGGACTGTTTTGGAGTTTTGAAATTCCATATGAATTTTAGAATCAGGTTTTTGGTTTCTACAAAGAAGTCAGCTGTGAGTCTAATACAAACCATTGAATCTATAGATCGATTTGAATCTATAGATCAATAGAATATTGCCATCTTGATAATATTAAGTCTTGTGAGCTAGGAACATGGAAGGTTTTCCCATTTATTTAGATCTTTAATTTCTTTCAGCAGTATTTTGTAGTTTTCAGAGTATAAGTTTTGTGCTTTTGGGGGGAGGGAGATCTTAAATTTGTTCCTAGGTATTTTAGTCTTTTTGATGATATTTCAAATGTAATTATGTTCTTAACTTCATTTTGGGATTGTTCATTGCAAGTGGGTAGAAATACAAACATTTTTGTGTATTGATCTTATATCCTTAGCCTTGCTGAACTCATTTTAGATCTAACAGATTGTTAATGGATTCCTTAGGATTTTCTATATAAGATTATGCCATCTATGAATATAGTTACATATTCCCTTCCAATCTGGATGTCTTTTATTTCATTTTCTTGTCTTACTGTAAGAAATTAGTTGAATATTGAAGTGGCAAGACCACACATCGTTATCTTGTTCCTGATCTTAGGAGGAAAGCATTCCATCTTTCTTTTTTTTTTTCTAAAGATTTATTTATTTGACAGAGAGAGACATCACAAGTAGGCAGAGAGGGAGGAGGAAGCAGGCTCCCCGCTAAGAGAGGCAGGCAGAGAGAGAGGAGGAAGCAGGCTCCCTGCTAAGCAGGGAGCCTCGATCCCAGGACCCTGAGATCATGACCTGAGCTGAAGGCAGAGGCTTTAACCCACTGAGCCGCCAGACGCCCGCATTCCATCTTTCATCATTAAATATGATGTTATGGATTTTTGTAGATGCCTTTTATCAGATTGAAGAAGTTAACTTCCAGTCCTACCTTGTTGAATGCTTTTATCGTGGAAAGGTGTTAGATTTTGTCAAATGTTTTTTTCTTCATTGAGATAATAATGTGGGTTTTCCCCTTAATATCCTATTAATGTGGTATATTACATTGATTCTCATGTGGATTGAATATTTGCATCCCTGGGATAAATTCTGTTTGGTCATGATATATAATTCAGTTTATATGTAGCTGGATTTGGTTTGCTAGTATATTGTTGAGGATTTTTATATTTGAATTCAAAAGAGATACTGGTCTGAAGTTTTCTTTGATGTCTTTGTCTGGTTTTGTTATCAGGGTAATACTGGTCTCATAGGGTAATTTGGGACGTGTTACCACCTCTTATATTTTTTAGAAGTGTTTATGAAGAATTGGTATTAATTCTTCTTTAAATGCTTGGTAGAATTTTGCAATGAAGGCATCTGAGCCTGGGTGTCTTGTGGGTAATTTATTATTACTATTAATTCAAACTTGTTGTAAATCTATTCAGATTGTTTATTTCTGCCTGGGTCATTTTCAGTGGTGTGTCTTTAGAGGAATATGTATATTTCATCTAAGTTGTTTTTTTGTTTTTTTGGGTTTTTTTTAGATTTTTTATTTATTTGACAGAGAGAGAGAGATCACAAGTGGGCAGAGAGGCAGGCAGAGAGAGAAGAGGAAGCAGGTTCCCCGCCGAGCAGAGAGCCCGATGCGGGGCTCGATCCCAGGACCCTGAGATCATGACCTGAGCCAAAGGCAGAGGCTTAACCCACTAAGCCACCCAGGCGCCCCTCATCTAAGTTTTCTATTGGTATATAATTGTATATATACTGGTATATAATTGTTCATAGTATTCCTTTAAAGTCCTTTTCACTGCTCTGTAAGATCCATAATGATGGCCCCTCTTTCATTTCTGATTCTGGGCATTTGAATCTGGTCATCTTTTCTCTCTCTCATTTTTCTTGATCAGTCTAGCTAAAGGTTTGGCTATTTTGTTGATCTTGTCAAAGAACCAGTGTTGGTGTCACTCATTTTCCCTGTTGTTGTTCTGTTCCCTATATCATAATTTCTGCTTCAGTCTTTTTTTTCTCCTTCTCTCTCCTTGCTTTAGATTTCATTTGCTCTTCTTTTTCCAGTGTCTTAAGGTGAAGACTAGATTGTTAATTTGAAACCTTTCTTCCTTTTTAATGTAGGTATGTACAGCTATAAATTTCTTTCTGAGCACTGCTTTAGTTGCATCCCATAATTTTAGTATGTCTTCCTCTTCATTCATCTCCAGGTACTTTCTAATTTCCCTTGTGATCCTGCATTTGATTGACCCAGTAGTTAGGAATGTGTTGATGTCTACGTATTTGTGGGTTTCCCAAAATTCTTTCGGCTATTCCTTCCTAATTTCATTTTGTTGTAGTAGAATGACAAACTTCATATTATTTTAATCCTTCACATTTATTGAAGTTTATTTTATGGTTTAGCATATAGTATCTCCTGGAGAATATCTTATGTGCATTTGAGAAGATTGTATATTCTGTTGTTGGGTAGAGTGTTTTATAGATGTGTTAGGTCTAGTTGTCTTATAGCATTGAGTCTTCTATTTCCTTGTTGGTCTTCTCCCTAGTTATTCTACACATTATTGAAAGTGGGGTATTGATGTCTCCAACTGTTACTTTTGAATTACCTATTTCTCCCTTCATTTTGTTGAGTTTTTGCTTCATGTATTTTGTTGCTTTATTGTTAGGTGCATACATGTTTGTAATTGTTCTGTCTTCCTGATAGATTGCCGCTTTTGTTACTGTAAAATATCCCTCTTTATTTCTGGTACCATTTTTGTTTTATAATCCATTTGGTCTGATACTAACTAGTATAACCACTCTAGGTTTCTTTTGGTTGCTATTTGAATGACCTATCTTTTCCTTCTTTCTGCTTTTAGTCTGTCTGTATCTTTGAGTATAAAGTGTTTCTCCAATAGACAGCATATAGTTAGATTTTTTTTTTAAGTAGGCTCCACACCTAGTGTGGAGCCCAACTTGGGGCTTGAACTCATGAGTCCGAGATCAAGACCCAAGCTGGGCCCCCCTGTTTTTTTTTTTTTTTTTTTTTAATCCAATCTGACAAACCTCTGCTTCTTGATTGGATTGTTTAATTATTCACATTCACTGTTATTCCCTACTGTGTTATTTTGAGAGACATTTCTTTTGTGTTCCTAAGTTATAGGGTCCTGTGCTCGCTTCGGCAGCACATATACTAAGTTATAGGGTCCCTTTCAAAGTTATGGGACCTTTCTGCTTCTTTTGAGAACATGCTCCTCTGATAATGAGGTTGATAATGAAGCACCTGGAAGAGAGATACGTGGAGGAGAGATAAAGGCTGGGGGCAGGAATGGGGGTGGGTGGAGAGGGGAGTGCGTGTTGGAGGGGTAAGCTCAGCCCCACATTTTTGATGGGGTACTATCGAGGCACTTTCCATTTAGGACTCTCTCAAGTCAGTTTTCTCTATCTACCCCGTGTCATATTCCTCTTTCTTCATGGGTGAGAATCTTGGAGGTAGGGAACTTCAGGTACTAATCTGCTCTTTAGTCAAAATCTCTGTGGTCTACCTTCTGATATTCCTTTCTAGTCACTAAAAAAGAAATTGGGGTCTTTTGATTTTGCACAGCTTTCAGATGAGCTGCGGCTTAAAAGTGGAATGCTTTTCCAAAATTTAATAGGTGCCTGCCCCGATGGGCAGAACTTCACGAAGAGCTAATTTCTGGATCCTCATTGAAAACAACTAAAAATGAATACACTCCGGATCCAGAGGGAGTCCTCTCATGGCCCTAAGCCCCAGTTCTCCTCTGATCTGGTGTTTAATGGGGAGGAAGAAGGAAGAAGGTGGAAGCCCTACCCTGCTGCTGAATGACAGAGGTCCAGCCTCATTCGAGGCCTGCAGGGATGCCGTTTTAAGCCCGGAGGGTGAATGGGGTGCAGCTGGATGGAAGCAGAGGTGGAATCTGCCTGGCTAACAAACTCCTCAGCAGTGGGGCCTGAGGGCACACTTCCAGAGAGCAGAGCAGAGAGAAGGTGAAATGAGGACAAAGCCAGGAGGCTTATTAGGGGCCAGAAACTCAGCTCCCCGCAGCCCCACAGGCACTTCACAGAAGGCCCCTGACCTCACTCTAAGCTCTGACTCCAAGTCTGAGGAGGCCAGCACCTCAAGTATACACCTAAAAACTGTTCTCAGAGTGGGCGGCACTCCAGGTAGCCACCAAAGCCAGCACGTTGTTAGCCCAGAACTTTCTCTGAAGCAGAAGGGAGAGGTACACACCTCTTCAAGGGGCTTTGCTTCTCAGAGCTGGCATTTTCCTTTCAACTCCAGTCTGGGAGTTGTGAGAAGCTGTTCGCTTTTCGGTAGCTTTGGCCGGAGGTCAGAGTACCATCTACAGAGTGCTTTCAGGAGTGGAGCAGTCCTTAGTGGATATCTCTCCTCACACGACAAGTGTCCTTTCTCTGTGTCCCCTCTCTGGCTGCCTGCCCAGCTCCTTTTCTGTCTTGTGGGGCCTTATCCTGGCCAGCCTTCCACATCGGCTGCCTGTGAGCTAACTGCTCCTGTCAGGATGCCAGGAGGAGAGGCCGTGTCACTCCCTCCCCTCTGTTCCTCTCTTCTGTGCCCAGTTTCCTCTGAGAACCAGGAGCGGCCCTCCCGACCCACTGCTTTGCTTTGTTTTTGTCCCCAGGAACTTCTGCACTATTTAATCGGTACCCTGCTCCTCCTGATCGCCTCCATCGTGGCAGCCTCCAAGAGTTACAGCCAGAGCGGACTGGTAGCTGGAGCGGTGAGGATGGTCTCGGGGAACCTTCACGAATGAATTCACTCCTAGCGCATTTTCTTCCTGATGGGCGGTGAGGGGATTGTTTCCTGGGGACTTTCTTTCCCAGAAAAGTACCCATCAGAACCCACCTTGATCCAGCCAACAGCAGCCTCCAAAGAGCCGGGCCCACAGCAAAGGGTCTCAGCGGGTGGATGGCCAGCGTTCCTGGCACACTCAGATGGCCCCAGTGGCTCGGCCCTCCTTCAGACAGCCACTCCTTACATCAGGGGGCTAGTTGGTCTTAATGCGCATGCCCGCTCTGGTCATTCGTTGATGGCTGCCTCAGAGCTATGCAAAGATCCTGAGGCCTCTTTGGGGCCTAGGGAAGAGCACGTGATCAGTCAGTGATATGTGCCGGGAGTCCTAACTTTGCTGGTCTTGATTTGTAACAGTATTCAGGCCAAGAAACAACATTCCTAGACCTTTCAAATGTGAAAACTAATCCATCTGATAGCCTGAATAGAAGCATGGAAATGTTTAAAAATATAGTGCTGTGTTTACCACCCATATGCAAATATATATACATGGGTGTGTATGTGTATATGTATTTTTAAAAGACTTGTAGATTCCTGTTATCTGATTTCTGATTCAGCTAATTGGTTACAGTTTGGTGACCTGTGGGGGCCAATACTGATTTGCCTCACTGATGAGCAGATGAAATTTTTTAAATGAGTTTTTTTTTTTTAGAGAGAGAGGGGGAAAGCGAGCAGGTGCATGTGAGGGCAGGGGAGGCACCGAGGAAGAGAGAGAGAATCTTAAGCAGGCTCCGTGTTGGCATGGGGCTCCATCTCACAACTCTGAGGTCATGACCTGAGCCCAAATCGAGAGCCAGATGCTTAACTAACTGAGCCACCCAAGGGCCTCAATTTTTTAAATGAGTTTTAAGAAAAGCTCTGTGGGACGGTCACTTTTTCATTTACATGTTAGCAAAAGTCTCTAGACTGGGCTGGGAGTGGGTTAATGCCTGGAATTCCACTGAGGGGTGGGGTCTGTCTTCCAGAGGCGGGCATGGGCAGCACATCGGTGGGGGGGGGGGGGNAACACTCATGGGCTTAAGTGCCCCCCACCCCCCAGTCCCCACAGAGAAGTGTGGGTACCACCCCCGGCTTCCCACCCGCTTGACTACAGGCAGGCTGCTGAGGGGGACGCAGAGGAGACTGGTGCCCGTCATGTTCAGGGCCACATGGGGAGCTTCCTGCTGGGTTTCATGATTCAGGCTGCCCCTAACCATGTTTGTTAGCCCTGGAATCCCAAAAGCCCCATTTATCATACTCCATCTTGGTGCCTAGGACTAAGCCTTGGCCATGGGGGAGCCGGAAGAAATGAAAAGATACCGTCCTTGCTTATAAGAAAATGGTAATCCAGTGTCCGAGTCAAGGCCAAGGCCCATGAAACAATTAGCAAACAAGGCATTGTCATCCAGAAGAGCGTGATGTAGCGGTATAATAAACTGTTCAATTATGCAGTGCAGACAGTAGGAGCCCGGGATGGTATCTCATGTGCTAATTGTGCAGCACAGACAATGAGGGGCCAGAACGGGCTCCAGCAGGCTAATTATGTGGCACAGACAATCGGTACAAAAGGAGCCAAGGAAAGGGGCCTGGGGGAGGGGAAGGTGGATGTGGGCCTGGGGGCGGGGAGGGGCAGCTGCTTCTGTAAACCAGCAGCATGGCTTGAAAAGCAAACCAGACCCTTGGAGACCATGCCCTTGGTCTGGCTGCTCCCGGGCTGTTCTGGCTGCACGTCAGCCTGTGGCCACGCCGACCTGAGGCCATTCGCGAGTCAGGGAACACCCGGCAACAGTCGAGCAGGACTCTGGAGCCAGGTTCCTAGGGCCCACATCCCATGTCTGGCTCTCGCTGGCTCGTGGCCCTGGGTAAACTAGCTGATTTGCTGTCCCTCCATGTCTTCAGCTGCCAGATGAGGGAGGTAGGAGGTAATAGCAGCCCCCACCTGGAAGAGTGGTGGGAGTGGAAGGGAACAGCACCCCTAATGGGCTTAGAACACGGGCGGGCACATAGTAGGTGGTCAGTAAGTTATAGCTACTGTGCTACGGGTGTTCAGAGGTGAGGAAATGGGTTCAGGCTTCAAAGGGCCAAACACCAGAGTGTGTGCCGGCTTCTCTCTGGACCATCGGAGGCCCCACCCTGAGGAGCTTTTCCTCTCTGGGCCGCCTGTTCCTCCTCTTTAAATGAAGCTGGACTGGGCTGGTTCAGCTTTCCTAGGTCAGCAAGGTCAGCTGCTTGAGCATTGGGGGAGCCTCAGATAGGGAAAGAGCATGCCTTAACCGATTTTAGTCTAAGATTGTTGAAATGTGTGCAAACATAAAACTGTGTATCACGGCCTCAGATTCTGGCTGTTAGTACACAGCTATACAGGGAGACAGAACAGAAAGCTCTTATGAATAAAATGCAACACTACCCTACCCCATCAGTAAAATACATTCGAACATGAGAAATGTAAAAACCCCAACTGAAATGTACAGTTCCACCTTTTCCTCTTTTGTTAGCCCAGATAACTGTCTTGTACAGTGTCTTGGCCTCAGCTCAGTCATAAATACGAACCTGAGCATGGGCCCTGAAGTAGAGAGGGGCAGCTGCTTCTGTAAACCAGCAGCATGGCTTGAAAAGCAAACCAGACCCTTGGAGACCATGCCCTTGGTCTGGCTGCTCCCGGGCTCCTGCCGGCCTAACTTTGCCATTTCCTTCCCAAGATGCAGCGGCCATCCGCCAAGTGGATGGCCCCCGGAGCGAGGAGGGCCAGGCGGTGGAGGCCAGAGCCTGAGGGCCAGGCCTGAGCTAGGGCCCTGCCGGGGGAGGCCTGGGGACAGGGCCTTGGCCCCGCACCTGCGCAAGGACAAGGTGGTCAGGTCACTCGATTCCCCAGGCTCCCTCCGGGCCACAGCTGGTACAGGAATGAGAACCGTAAAGGACAGCCTGAGTGATTGGCCCTGGGCCTGGGAACTTCCTTTCCTCCCTGTCCTGTGCAGATCTTCGGTTTCGTGGCCACCTTCCTCTGCCTGGCGAGTATTTGGATGTCCTACAAGATCTCGTGTGTGACCCAGTCAACAGGTGAGTTCCGCTTGTCCAAGAACACAGGCGATCTCTGGAAGTTCCCTTGGCTAGGGAGTGGGAGGACGGTGTGTTGTGTTCAGCCAACTGGGAAGGCCCATTGCAGGGGAGGCCCTGAGGCGCAGGGGCCCAGGTGGAAAGGCGGAACCCAAGGCCCTCTGCTCTCACCCTGTTTCCACAGTCTGGGACATCCTCACATGTCTGCCTCTAATGCTGAAGCATTTTCTTTAAATCAGTTTCCCAATGACAGAAATGCAGTGTAGAGAATTTAGGAAGTGCACATACAGGGGCGCCTGGGTGGCTCAGTGGTTTAAGCCTCTGCCTTCGGCTCAGGTCATGATCTCAGGGTCCTGGGATCCAGCCCTTCATTGGGCTCTCTGCTCAGCGGGGAGCCTTCTTCCTCCTCTCTCTCTGCCTGCCTCTCTGCCTACTTGTGATCTCTCTCTCTCTCTGTCAAATAAATAAATAAATCTTAAAAAAAAAAGAAAGTGCACATAAAGAAAAACAAAAAAATTTTTCATGAAAACTATCTGCCATCACATTATCCAGAAATAGCACCTGCTAGGTGTCTGTCCTTCCAGTATTTCCTCTCTCTGGAGGGAAGGATGGATGGACGGATATAAGATACGTAGATAGGTATAAAGATCTATAGATATATATGTTGCTTTTATTAAAGGATCAGAGTTTATGTGTTATTTGTAACCTGTTCCAATTCTCCTACTTAACCACCTATCAGGCATTTTCCCCACATGGTTGGGGATTTCTTTTCCAACATGTTTTTTTTTTAAGAGTTTATTTAGGAATTCGTTCATTCATTCATTCATTTTTAAGATTTTATTTTTAAGTGATCTCTGCACCCAAGGTGGGTTTTGAACTCACAACCCAGAGATCAAGAGTCACATGCTCCACTGACTGAGCCAGTTGGGTCCCCTCTTCTCCCTCACTTTTAATGGCTGCATGGTGTGGCATTGACCCCACTGCACATCCGTGTCATAGTTTACTTAATTTGTCTTCTACTTGGGATCATTATGTTTCATTTGGTTTTGTTTTTTTAACTCTTTGCTACTAAACAGTGTTGTAAAGAACATCCTTGTAAATATAGTCCCATACTCATCCCTGGTATCGTTTCTCTTTAGAATACACTCCTAGAAGTAACAGTGCTGAGAGCTTGAGTCGGCAGTTTTGAGTAGTCCACTGCTCCACTTCAGCCCCTCCTTCCTCTGTTCTTCTTTCCTTTAAAAGAATGCACTACAGAAGAGCAGAGCGTGTACAGTCTGGGGGCTGAGCTGCCCCGCAGAAGGCTTGTTTCACCAGAGCTTCCGTTTCCTTCCAGAAGCTGCTAACAAAAAGTTAACAGGATGCTGAGGGCAGGGAGCCAGTCACAAAAGACCACAGGCTTTAGGATCCCACTGATGGGCAATGTGCTGAATGGGCTCATCCCAAGAGGCGGAAAGTGGATGGCAGGTGGGGCGGGGGGGCCAGGGGCTGGGGGCTGGGACGTCAGATGGGCAGGGGGCCTCTTTTAGAAGTGATGAAATATTTTCACATTGCGGCAGTCAGTGCTTGTGCCATCCTGTGACTATGTGCAAGTGTACACTTTAGACGGGTGGGTTGTATGGTACATGGAGTATATCTTGGCCAAGCAGTTTCAGAAAATAAAAATGAATGATGAAAAGTAGAGAAGAGAGTTACTAGGTAACGGCTAAAGGTGATGCATGTGCAAATATTGACAGAAACATACGGCTTAAAATTCGGGAAGGAAGGGCCAAAAGAAGGAGCTAAGGCAGTTCAAGTCCCTCTGAGGAGAGGCCTTGGGGGGAGAGGGGGAGCCGGGAGAGAAATCCTCCTCCTCGCGCTACTGAATTGTTTTCCTCTTTGAGAAGTGTATTTAGAAAGACTAAAATCACTCCAAGGCGGTTGGTACTGGGTGGAGGAAGGAAGTGAACTGAGCCAAACTGGGGTCGGCCCCCTGCTGTGCAGCTTCTGCGTGGGGGCCCTGCCCTGCCAGCCCTGCCAGCCCTGCCAGCCGGCCTAACTGTGCCATTTCCTTCCCAAGATGCAGCGGTGTGATGCCACCCCAGGCCCGGCACGCGGGAGGCCCGGCGGACAGGAGGGTCAGTGGGCCAGCTCCCACGAAGGGCTTCTGACCCTGAGCTCCTGTGCCAAAGCCCCGTCCACACGGGAGGGCGTCCTCCTGGGCACCTGAGCCGCGCTCAGCCTCTCTTTCCAGCCCTCCTTGGAGAACAGGCCTCCCCGCCCGGGGAACAAGACCAGCCTCCAGGGAGATCCGGTCTCCCCCTCCTGCTTTGAGAACCAACCGCCTCAGGGACCGATGACCCCACTTACCACATGAGGGAGGGGGTTCTGGAAACGCCTGCCTAAATCTGCTCTGCTTCACATTCCTCAGGGGAGTGAAGCTGCCTTAAGTCCTCTCAAAGAAACCAAGCCATCTCCTAATTTATCGAGCTTGGAAAGCCCCTCTGGGAGAGACCCTCTTTCTTAAGTGAGGCGGGTGTGCAGAAGCACTCTGTGGTCAGCCTCCCCAGATAGGAGATCCTGGCTCCTTTCGGGCCTCAGCCTTAATTCCCATAGTTGTGTGTGTGTGTGTGTGTGTGTGTGTGTGTGTGTGTGTGTTTTGTGTGTGTGTGTGTTGTGTGTATGTTTTGTAATAAAATATTGACTTGGCCAATTGCACAAGGATTTCTCATTAACCGAGGCTGTCAAGCAGGAGTAAAATGATGGGGCCCACAAAGCTCATGGGGAAGCCTGGGGGCCCCACCCGTGTGTGTGCACACCACCCCCTCTCCGGAGGGGAGTACAGCAAAGGAGGCAGATTTGCATATTTTCAGAGTAAATTGGTGGTGAAGGGTGGAAGCCAGTACTGTTCACACAAGACAGAAAGCAGTACTCAAGAGCAACGCAAGCAGCCCTAAAAAAAAGTAAGGTAGGAGATTTTGGTCCATACTACAACACGAGGAACCTCGGAGACATGATGCTGAGTGAGATAAGCCACACACCCCAGGACAAGTACCGCCTGATGCCATTTACAGGAGGTTCCTAGAGAAGTTGCAAGTCAGAGACAGACAGTAGAATGGTGGTGGCCAGGGCCTGGGGGCAGGGGACGGGGGAGTTCATGTTTAATGGGTACAGTTTCCATTTGGGAAGATGGAAATGTTCTGGAGCGGCTGCCCAACAATGTAAATAAATAATGCCACTGCTCTGCACACCTAAAAATTGTTAAAATGGTAAGTTTTATGTATCTTTTACCACAATTTAAAAAAAAAAAGAGCAACACAAGACATTGTGTCTAGGCACCTCAGCAGCTGGAAGAGCTCCTTGGGGCGTGGGGGAAGACAGAGCCCCAGGTCCCACCCAGCCCAAGCTGGCAGCACGGTTGGCGCCATGATCCAGCAGGTGCTAGAGAACCCAGGCCGCGGGGTGCGCGTGTGGGACTGCTCAGCCCAGGACTGGTGCCTGTGTGTAGGCCAAATTGCACACCCAGCTCGCCAGCTCCCGGCACAGGGAGGCGAGCTAGGGGAGTCGTGGCCAGGCTGAACTGAGTAAAGACCTGACAGGAGGAAAGACTGGAAGGAACCCTGGAGGGAGAACAGAGTCAGGGGCCAACCTGAGCCCCCAGGAAAGCGTGTTGGCACCGGTGGCTCGAGGGGGCCCTGGGAGATGAGGCCGAAGCTGGTCTCCCCACAGCCTTTCCCTCAGGAGGCCAGCTCCCTGGCCGGCAGACGCTCCCGGGGCCTGGCTTACGCCTTGAGGAGGGAGGGTGGCGCTCTCCCTCGGGGGAAGCCGGTGCCACCCACAAGAAAAACTTGCTCAGAGAGGCCCTCTGAGACAGCCCTGGTGTGGTTCTCTCCAGTGGGCTGGTGTGGGCAGCAATAAAACTGGCCCATGCTTACCCTGACCAGACTGGCAGTGGAGCCGGGACCCAAAGAGAAAGCCGAGTGGGAAGCCAGGTTGGCGACAGAGCTGGATTTGAGTCCGGGCCTGGCCCTCTGCTGGGCGTGGTCTGTGACCAGAGCCGGCCGAGGCCAACTGGCTTCGTCCACAGGCAGTTGGTGTCTGCAGACAGGCCTGGAGAAGGAAACAAGTGTGCTCCTGCGGATGGCCCTGACCTGACACACTCCTTGTGCTTGCAGCCGTGTGCTAGAAGCTTCTCTTCCAGACACATTTACCTGCTCAGCCCTCCAGCCAGGATGCTAAGATGACCCAGAGCTGGCCCATTACCCAGGCCGCCTCCTCAGCATGAAAAGCTAAGTTTGTTGCCATGGAAACACAAGGGTCTTTGGGCCCTCTCCACAGCAACCAGCACTTTGAACATCCCATGAACCCTCAGGGGTGCTTCAGGGGGGCTCATGGATGTCTGATTTTATGTGCAAAATATGTTAACCCCTTAAACCACACACTCTCCTGTTCGCAGTAGCAAATACTGACACTGGAATCCCTCGACCCTCATGCCCGGTCCCCCACAAGCTCCCTCACCTTGGGCAGCCTCAGGCAACCCTGGCCTTGCGCCTCTAGGTGAGGAAGATGCCAAGTGTGTTAGGCAAATGTCCGAACCTGCCATGTCCTGGATGGAACCATGATTTCTCTGTCCCTGCACAGCCAAGACAAGGCAGGGGAATGAATCCAGAGATGAGACTGCAACCCCAGGGGTCTTACTCCAAATTGTGGGCTTTTCAAATTAATCCTGTGCTTATGGACTGGCTTAACAATAAGTACATATAACTGTAAATTGGTCATTTATATTAATATCCTTTTTCCTGTTTTAAATAATGGAGTTTCATATGGTTTAAATTGAAAATGGGGATTTCTCTGTTAAAAGTTCAGAACCCCCTGAGACTAAGGGAGCTGCCAGGCCGGGCACCAGGGGCCTGGGAGATGGGACTCTGAGGGGCCTCCTCACGAAGGCCTCCAGGAGGGTAACGAGCCTGTGGACCTCCTAAGGTGAATGAGGCGACTGGTGGCTCGCTGGGGTTTTACTGTAATTTTCTCTGTACATGAGAGTTACGCAAATGAGAAAGGCCGCGGTTAGCTCCACACCGAGTTGTGCAAAAAAGGAAATGTCGCGGTATCAAGTGCGCCCCTTGGCTCAGTTCTGAAGGGCGCCAACAGCCAGGATAATGGTCCCGCTGAATATCCATGTGACCCAAACTATGAAAAACCCGCACTTCCCCGGGGCAGGGGGTGTGCACGTGGAAGGGGGCAGCAGCCCAGGACTGCCAGGTGCCCAAGTGCCCGAGAGAAAGGCAAGTCTGGATTTTCAGGCTAAATATTTCCCGAGTTTCAAAGGCTGCCAAACTTAAAAAGACACGCTTCAGGCCGAACCATGCCCGCGCGGAGGCTTCGCGCAGCCCGCGGGCCCTCGGTTTGCGACCCCGTGGGGTCCCTGCCCGGGTCCGGAGAAGGAGGGTGTCGGGCAGCAGGAAGTCAGGGCTGAGGCCGGGGCGCGCCGAGGCTTCGCGGGCGGGCACCTGCTTCCTCCCGAAACCCGAAGGCAGCGCGTGGGGCGGGGGCCCTCCCCGGGAGTCCCCGGGGTCCCCTGCCAGCAGGCGCGCCCGCTGACGCCCTGCCACCCCTCTTGCAGCTGGCTTCAACTTTCCTTCTGCGAAAACAAAACCCTGCGGCGGCGCAGGTGACCGTCCGGCGCGTCCTCACCTAGCAGCGCGCGCCCTCTTGTGGCAGCGGGGCGCCGCGCGACATTTAACCTTGAACTGTGACTGCAAGCTTCCCGTTTCCTCACCCTTCTGCATCTCCTCCCAGCATAACCTCCCGACCGTCCCATGCACCACATCTTTGCTTTTTTTTTTTTAATTCTATAGCTCTACTGCAGTTAGATGGATTTCCTAGAAAGTGCATTTCACTACAGTAGTTATTTGTAATTAAATGAAACGGCCACCACGCCCTCCGTAATCTTTTGGGATTTTTATTCTCTTATCGTTCTGTTGCTGTAACAGACACACCCTTCCTCTCTTTATGCAACACTACATCCTCTGGGCCTCACGCGTCTCTTGATCCAGCCACCACAGCAGTGCCAGTCCTGCACGGCCTATGACCAGCTTCATGCCATCATAACCACACAGCTGTGCTGCAGATCTCCAGTGACGCCTGTGGACACTGCCAGGGACCCCAGCCGGCACCCACACGTGTGCAACCCACAAGTGCAGGAGAGTGCCTGCCCTGGGGAGAGCGCCTTGCTGGGACACAGGAGACAGGGTATATACATCTGTTCTCCTCTCCCAGGACTAACTGTCCTGAGACAGGTTTTATGTCACTTCTCCAAGACAGTTCCGTGGGACCAAGGCAAGAGTCACACAGTGGTGGCCAACTCGGTAACGCATCCTTCTATTGGCTCTCTCCTTCCCAGCTTAACTCCTGCCACACGTGGTTCATTGAGCTGGATGTGTGGGCACAAGCAGGAAATACCTGGGGGCTGCATGAATAGCCTTCTTCGGGGGTGACCCTGGGAGACGGGTGAGGGGCAAGAACTCCAGTGGTCAACGCTCTGTGCAGTGCATCTCATTATTCACTTGGGTGCAAGTGAATGAAAAACAGCCTTGGCGAGAGGTGAATGGCCAGGGGTCTGGAGAGAAAGACCAGGAAGGTCCTGAGGGGTGGGCGGGGCAGAAACTCACCAAAATTTTCTAACAGGCAAGTCATTTGAACAAAACATGGATTTCCTACAAAATAAAAATCCTGGGTAATGAGTGCCAGAAAAAAGGCAGCCCCAGGGGTGAGGGTGGGGGTGGGGGGCGGGGAAAGCCTTGCTCTTGCCCAGATGTTTTAGAATTAAGAGTCCTGGGAAGACGGAGTGAGAAGGCAGGCGGAGCAGGACTGGTTGGAGGCTGTGAGGGCGCGCAGACAGCAGAAGCGAAAACCTGGGGCGGATTTCACAGCTCCCCTGGAACAAAGACCTCAATCTGAGCTGATCCCGTTCCGACTGCACTAAATAGCAGCGGGAGAAAGAGGGACAAGAATCAGGTATGGGATGGAGTTTCCGGATTCTACCACACTCTGGAGGAAGCCCCAAATATTCCTCAACTTACTAGATACTTACTAGCTGTAGTTTTGCGGGTTTGCAGGGCGTTTTGTTTTTTGGTCTGGACTCTGCTCGCTGCTCTTTTGCAAGAACCTGCTCACAGGACACACTCATGGCGACCTCTATTGGTGGCTCATCTAAGGGTCAGTCAGAGGCCCATCAGAGAACCATGTTTACCTGTAAAGCTTGCAAAGTATGGCGATGGAAACCGTGACTTTTCCCGGGAGAAGAAAAAGTACATTGTCTTCTCGCACAAGGTTTCTTTTTTTTTTTTTCAAAGATTTTATTTATTTATTTGACAGAGAGAGAGAGAGAGATCACAAGTAGGCTGAGAAGCAGGCAGAGAGAGAGAGAGAGAGGAGGAAGCAGGCTCCCTGCTGAGCATGGAGCCCAATGTGGGCCTAGATCCCAGGACCTTGAGATCATGACCTGAGCTGAAGGCAGAGGCTTTAACCCACTGAGCCACCCAGGTGCCCTCGCACAAGGTTTCATATAGCCAGGGATGCCAGGCGAAACTTCAGAGCTTCCTTCCTGTGGAACACCCTGGCCAGTCACCTTCAATGGAAGCCAGCAGTGGAAGCTTAAAGAACATGGTCCTGTCCATTTCCACAGTGCACAACATCATCAAAGTGAATGAATGGGTTGCTACCAATCATACCTGGTTCTTGGTTTGCAGCCACCGCCGGTGTTGCTAATATTTGATTTTCAGATTTCCTTGTTAGGGATGGAGGCAGCAGTACACTTGGATTGCTCTGAATTCTCGGGTGCATGGGACACAGCCAGTATGATGTGAACTCCCTGTGGTTATGCATTTCCGTAAGAGCTCCATGGAGAAAACTACTCTTGCTGCATTACATGCCTCCCAAGCAAGCCCAGCTGCTGAAAGCCAGATGGACCCTAAATGAGGACAGAACCCAAGTGTCCTGTCTTCCAAGTGATCATCTTGGAAGCTGTGTCACAGCTCATGGAGCTATTTCACAATCAAGTTAGGACAAACTGGACCTGGGTGGCTGAGTCAGTTAAGCATCTGCCTTCGCCTCAGGTCATGATCCCAGGTTCCTGGGATCGAGTCCCAAGTTGGGCTCCTTGCTCAGTGGGGACCCTGCTTCTCCTTCTGCCTCTCATGAATAAATGAATAAAATCTTAAAAAAAAAAAAAAGGACAAATTTTGTAGTAGCCACTGGCCATAAAAGGACTGGCCTGCACCAAAACTGGCTGATTTGCATATTAGCTATCGGAGACAGTATGTCCCTGAATATAGGGATATATTCCTACAGTCTCCGCCCCAAGTCAGCAAATGTGTCCATTTGAGGGAGGGGCCAACAAGGAAATCTTAGGAGTGATTCAGGCAATGCCGTACCCTAGAGCCTCTGTGTTCCTCAGACCTCAAGGAACTACAGGTGTCTGACGCACACCTGACTAGCGTCTAGCGATGGAAACTCCAGGGCTTCTGGGCCTGTGAGTTCTGAAATTTGAGTGGTTTTTCCTGCTGCCGCCAGGCAACCGCTAGCATCCTGAGCCCTAAACCAAACCATTTCCAACTTGACATTCTCATCTGGAACCTCTGAGCTAAATTCCATAGGTAGGACAAGATCCGGAAAGTCCTCTCCTGAGAAGAAAATGGATCTTGTGATGAAGGGCCAGACCCTGAGCTTTTAACCATCTTCACAAACAGGTGGTTGCCCACCCAGTAGACAGAAATAGTGTTCGCGCTAATGAACTGCTCGTTTAAGGGAGGTCTCACCTACCAAATACGCTGGCTGACAAGAATCCGTGATGAAACAGCCCACCCACCGCTAAGGCGAGCAGGTCCTGTGCATGTTATAGCCAGTTCACGGCCCACACCGTGGGCACCCCGTGCAATGGGCTGAACGCTTCTAGCCAGAGTGCACCTCCCCGAGATCCAGCAAACAACATCTGTATGCCAGATCCTGGGCTGTCACTGATGGCTCAGCTATATGGTCGGGTGGTTGGGCCACCCAGGACTGGAAAAGTGACAACATAATCCACTGAGTGAGGCCCCCATGGAAATACATAACTAGTTAATTACAGGCACAATATTTATGTTATAGCCATGGTTATGTGAAGCAACCACATCTAGAGAAAAGCACTGAGATGAACACGTGGAATTCAAGGGAGGTGTTAAAACATGATAACAAGTAAAAACTGCTAGGCCATAACAGTGCAGTAGATGGGAGGAACTGATGGGCATTACTTGTAAGGTCTTCATACCGTTCAGATGAGCAGGAATACCGATTACCGTTGTTTTTAGAACATCAAATATGCCTGCTACAAGTGTGAAGAGCATTACTGGAGAATTTTAGCTAATAAATGTAGCAGGAACAACAGTCACCATTTTGCAATGGTTTAGATGTAGAGAAAGGTCAAGGGATGGAAACTTTGAACTAATAAAGTTGATGGGATTTGATGTCAGCCCCCCAGCCACGAAGGATACAGCGAGTGCAGGTCTGCTTGAGAGCCTGGTGAAGTCCACAGCATCACCTGCAAGAAAACCTTGATGAAAGGAAAAGACTAATCTGATTTTTAGCAAGCCTTTAGAGCTATCTTTCAGTTTAGAGGAAACACAGGGAAGAGAGGGGAACAGGTTAAATGACAGGAGGACAGGGGCGCCTGGGTGGCTCAGTTGGTTAAGCGTCTGCCTTCGGCTCAGGTCATGATCTCAGGGTCCCGGGATTGAGCCCCACATCGGGCTCCCTGCTCAGTGGGGAGTCTGCTTCTCCCTCTCCCTCTGCCCCTCCCCCCACTCATGCTCTCTCTCTTACTCTCTCTCAAATAAAATATTTTTTAAAATGACACACGGACACAAATAAATCCAGGATATGAGACATCCTACAGGAATCCACAAACTCTCAGAGGTAACAAGAGATGCCAGCAACAGTGCTGGTTACAAGATCGATAACAATCTATCACAATCCCATTCCACTATTCTAATCAGAATATGTAATTTTTAAAATAAAAATCCCAGGGCACCTGGGTGGCTCAGTGGGTTAAAGCCTCTGCTTTCCGCTCAGGTCATGATCTCAGCGTCCTGGGATTGAGGCCCGCATCGGGCTCTCTGCTCAGCAGTGAGCCTGCTTCCTCCTCTCCCTGTCTCTCTGCCTGCCTCTCTGCCTACTTGTAATCTCTCTCTCTGTGTCAAATGAATGGATAAAATCTTTAAAAAATATGGGCGCCTGGGTGGCTCAGTGGGTTAAAGCCGCTGCCTTCAGCTCAGGTCATGATCCCAGGGTCCTGGGATCGAGGCCCACATCGGGCTCTCTGCTCAGCAGGGAGCCTGCTTCCTCTTCTCTCCTCTCTCTTTGCCTGCCTCTCTGCCTACTTGTAATCTCTCTCTCTGTGTCAAATGAATAAATAAAATCTTTAAAAAATAACAATAATAATAAAGAAAAATAAAAATCCCATTCTGGAAACCTGCAGAAATAAAATACCTAGGATAAATCGGACAAAAGATGTGCAGGACCTACCTTCATGAAGAAAACCATCAGACTTTACTGAAAAACAATAAAAGATCCAAATCAGTGGAGATTCTAGGTCCTCGATGAAGTTTAAATCATTTCCCCCAAAATTAATCTATAAATTCACTGTAATTCCAAGCAAAAATAATGAGGGATTTTTATGGAACTTGCCAAACCTATCTTAAAATTTTATAGAATAAAATACCTCTGTAACCTTTCTCTCAACTTTACTGCAAACCTATATTCTTAAAAAGCCTTTAAAATAGGGGCACCTGGATGGCTCAATAGGTTAAGCATCTGCCTTTGGCTCAGGTCATGATCCGGAGTCGCAGGATCAAGCCCCACATTGGGCTCCCTGCTCAGCAGGGAGCCTGCTTCTCCCTCTGCCCCCACCCAACCCACTCACGCTCTCTAATAAGTAAATAAAATCTTTTTTAAAAAGTGCCAAGAATAGAACAATTTTGATCTTGTCCTGTTAGATATTAACGCTTTATCAGGTACAGAAAAACAGCCCAAGAAAGCCAGCCCTGGACCCACACAGATACATAAACCTGGTAAATGACAGAGGGAACACTGTCTTTTAGAGGAGGAAGGAGTCACTTGCTAACAAGAGAAATCAGATGGCATGCGATACACCACACACAGAAATCAAGATACATCCAAGTACTAAATGTAAAATGCAAATCTTTTTTTTTTAAAGATTTTATTTATTTATTTGACAGAGAGAGACACAGCAAGAGAGGGAACACAAGCAGGGGGAGTAGGAGAGGGAGAAACAGGCTCTCCGCTGAGCAGGGATCCCGATGCAGGGCTCGATCCCATGACCCTGGCATCAGGACCTGAGCCGAAGGCAGATGCTTAATGACTGAGCCACCCAGGCGCCCCAAAAATGCAAATCTTTAAACATCTTAGAAAGCAGAGAACATCTCTGATCTTGAGGTAATAAGAATCGATAACCAAAGATGCAAAGTTAAAACATATAAGCTTTGAGAAGATATTTCCAAGGCTTATTACTAACAAAGGATAACATCCATAATATGTCAAGAAGTCTAAAATGAGTTAAAAAAAAAAAAAGTTCAATGTGAAAGAAAGGCAAAGGATATGAACGAACAAGTCTTTGATGTGGGGAAGCCTAAAAGGTCAACAACCAAATGAGAAGATGATCAGGCTCACCAGTAATAAAGAGAGTGTACAATCAAATGAGAGACCATTTCCGTCCCAGCTCAGCAGAACTGTTCAGATGAACTAACATTCAATTAGACAAGATTAAGGAAACAAGCACCCCCGTATGATGCTGAGGAGAAGTCTTCACTTTGGAGACCATTTGGAAATATTTCGCCATGTTAGAATTGCACACACACTATGACCTAACAGTTTTATTTCTCAGTACACACTCTACATATAACTCTTGTACACGTGTGTGAGATGTTCCAGTATGTTTGTTCACTGCAACACTTGCTGAAACGGTAAAAAATAAACCACATTAAAAGTCGTCTGTCAACAGAGGAGAGGTAAGTAAATTGTGGCAGATCCATTCAATGGAATACCAAGTAGTAGTTAAAATGCATGAACTGGAGCTTCATGTATCAGATAAATTTCAGAATTGAAGAAAGCCATCTGTAAACGGGTAAGTACAGCCTAGATACCATGTTGTACATTGCTGATGGGTACATCTCTCTATAGAGCATAGACAGGAAAGATAGCCACCAAATTGAAGGTAGTGTTTGCCTTTGGAGAAGTAAAAAGAGCAAAATTCGAGGAGGTGGTACTTCACAAGTGAAACTTCATTTTCTGTTTTAAACAAGGACTTTTCAAGAAAATCTGGTAAAAAGTTAGGATTTACTAAAGCTGGGTGGTGTCTACAACAGGATATCATCTTTTGTACTTCAAGTGCTTGATGTATTTCAATAATTAACAGTAGCCAAAGGCGAAGATTTCAGGGAAAGAACGTTTCCCATCTTTTATTAAACGAATTTTCTATGGTACCCATTACTTGTACAATTATAATTTATTCTAAACATCAAAACCATTAGTTTTTCTATTTTATTTTATTTTTTAAAGATTTTATTTATTTATTTGACAGAGAGAAAGATTACAAGTAGGCAGAGAGGCAGGCAAAGAGAGGAGGAAGCAGGCTCCCCACTGAGCAGAGAGCCTGATGCGGGCCTCGATCCCAGGACCCTGGGATCATGACCTGAGCCAAAGGCAGAGGCTTTAACCCACTGAGCCACCCAGGCGCCCTGTGAAACTTTCTTAAATGGGAATTTTATTTCTCCTAGTTGGGGCTCGATCCTCAACCAGCTGATGACAGACACTGTTGAACCCAGGCCAGTGACCCTTCTCCTACTATAAAACCAATCTGTGGGCGCCCGGGTGGCTCAGTGGGTTAAAGCCTCTGCCTTCGGCTCAGGTCATGATCTCAGGGTCCTGGGATGGAGGCCCACATTGGGCTCTCTGCTCAGCGGGGAGCCTGCTTCCTCCTCTCTGTCTGCCTCTGCCTATTTGTGATCTCTCTCTCTCTGTCAAATAAATAAATAAAATCTTAAAAAAAATCTGTTCCAGTAAAAGAAGGCTATATGCTTCAAAGGGTGATCCCACTTAAGGAGAGGAATTTAGATTGCTTTAGGCCATTTCTTCAGTAATGCCATTCTCCAGGTCAGTAAGTGATTAAGAAATGTGCATTTAAAGTCTTCTAGTAAAAGACAAGGAGGTGAAGTCCACTGAGGGGCTTCTGGGGAAAAAGGAACACCTTAGTGACAGAGAAATACACAATCTCTTCTCTTCGGGCTTTTGGACATTGTCGTGCCAATGGACGATGTCTGGACATGTAGCCTTCATCTTGCTACACCACAAACGGTCAATCCTAGGATAAAAACTAACAGCAGAAGATGGATGGACAGAAAAAACATGGAGAGAGTCTGGGTCCTTGATAATACGGCAGAGCCACTGAAGCCTGACCAGTCACAGAACTGCCCTACCCAGGCTTCTTATGAAAGATATATTCCTTACTGGTTAAGACCTATTTAAATTAGGTTTTCCGCTCCTTGCAGTTGACTGCACGTCGATACACATTGTTCTTTATCAAAACAAAACCAAAACTCTGAAGAATGTACAAATTCCAGTGAGTTCTTGATGACTATAAAGATCTTGTTCTTCTTGTCCAGACTGGAGGCAGGAATTCCACAAACGATACAAATAGTTGTAGCTTTACCAGAACCACCCTACTTTTACTTCACACTTTCCCAGTCACTGGACAGTCTGAAAGAGAATATGTCCATTTTGTTTTTAGCATTGTTTAGCCACAAGGAGAAATGTGATGGGAGAGTCCCAATGTGCTTCTTTACAAGTATTTCAAGGTGTTTAGGCCATAACATTCCTTTGTGACCCTTCCTCTATGGCTCCCTAAAAATACCGTTTGAAGGTGTGTTCCGCTTGGCACAAAGAGGGGCGTCCCCTAGGTAGGAAGAGGGCTTGTTTTTCTGCCTGTGCTCCACACGTGGGCGGACCCACAGTTCAGCGTTCTACACAGGGACTCACCATGTTTGTGGAGCCAATTCCTAGAACTCTGGAGAAAGGTTTCCTCTCAGCATCAGGCTTCTTTTTTTTTCCCCTGAAGATTTTATTTATTTATTTGAGGGATAGAGAGAGAATGAGAGAGAGCGCGAGCACAAGCATGAGAGGGGGGAGGGTCAGAGGGAGAAATAGATCCCCACCCCCTCCCCGCCCCGAGCAGGGAGCCCGACGTGGGGCTGGGTCCTGGGTCTCCGGATCGTGAGCTGAACTGAAGGCAGCCTCCTAACTGAGCCACCCAGGCACCCTGTGCATCAGGATTCTGAAATAATAATGAAACAACTACAAAGGCAGACAATAAAATGGATTTATTTAAAAAGAAGACTACAAAATTGGACATTGAGAGAGATATTAAAAAAAAAGACACACAGGATTTAAACTGATAAATACAAAAGCGATTGGCTATAAACAATGTAAAAATACATTTCCCAGTCCCCAAAGAGAACATAATTTAAGTACAATTATAAAATTTTTATACTCTATGTTCATTTCCCTTATAATTTTTAAGAACCACTCTAAACAATTTATTTGTATAAAATATAACAAATTAAGTCTAACATGGCTATTAATAAAAAATTATGTTAACTTTCAGTTTATTCAGTGTACCCTCTTTTGGACATAGAAGGGGTTTTGGTCCCAAGTTCTCCTTAAAACCTTTTTATTTTCCACATTGTCTTTTTGCTTTCATTCCTTTTACAACATTAGAGAGAGGCTAATCAGTTATGGGTCCCACAACAAACACTATGAAGGAAAGTTCTAGAGTGATCAAAAATACTAGTGAATATATGATCTTTCTGAAAAGGGAAGGATTAAGTGGCAGCTATGAGGCCTACTTGTGCCCCAATCAAACAAACGGAAGCAAAGCCTCAGGGCAAGCAGAGCTGAAGCTCAATGTTAACGTGCTCCACGTGTGAGGCCGGCAGGGACATGTCCATCAACCTCAACTAAGTGCGGGCATGTGGGGGGGGGCCCAGAGGTAGCCCAGATCACTTGCTGTGAAACCCAGCTGGGTCTAGATGGTATTTCAAATGACAGTGGTACAGCTAGATGGGAAATTCCAGAACCTGCCATCCAGAAGCAAGTTATTTTTGCACCACTCTTTGTTCTTGGAGCCCAGACCCAGGCTGTTTCTCCTCTCTTGGATGGTATGCTCAGTAACGACAGCATCAGTGGTCGGTGTCATTGCTGCCCAGGAAGGCAGGAGTGACTACACCACCAGCACCAGCTGGCACCCAGGTCTGGTAAAGGGCTAAGGTCCTGAGTCAGTGAAGACAGAGCAGGGGCTGTGTCTGGCCATAATGATGAATTCAGACCACCACATTTGCCAGCTCGACAACACACAAATGAGAAATTTAAAAAGGGCAGAGTCACTAAACTGTCTCACTGGAAACATGATTCCACTCCTTCCAATAGAAAACCCAGCCTGGCTAGCCCGGGAGGCCTCCACCAAAGTCCTGAAGTATCTGATACGTGGGCTCACTGCCTGAACTCTAGTGTCGTGAGTCAAAAATCCAAGAGCAGGACAAGACAGGTCTACTCTGCGAACCACTTGGTTAGAAAGGTCCTATCTCGAGTGCCTTGTCTGGCTGTCTTAGAGACAGCAAGAGACAATTCTCCCAAACAATCAGAACTAGTTATGAAGTGCCTCTTGAGAATGGGTCGACTACTCCCTTACACCATCACCAGTATTAACCTGGGCAGGAGTGGCTAGATGCTCACTTTCTTAAGAAGGGCTCCCCCAAAGAGAAATTAGAGTAATGCCCAATGTGGGAAAAAGAACCTGAAAGATCCCGCTACATATTCTATGCACTTAAAAGGGCCCCAAATTTTGGACCACCTAAAGACCACTGCCACCAAGCAAGAGTCAGAGCGAGAGGCTCACCTCTGTCGGATGATGAAGCAGCACATGGACCATGTGAGTAAAGAGACAGAAAAGGGAGAATCTCAAATAAATGAAAAATCAAAGCCTGGGGTTTTAAAAAGAGGGGAGCCTTCAAAGAAGGTTTGAATGGGACCTGCAGAGCTGTATTAACTTCAGTAGAAATAACCATATGCCAGTAAGGAAATGGATCAATTTCTAACTCCTAGTATGAACTTATCTCTTCAGACAGTGGTAAGTGGCTAAAGCCTGTTTTTATAATTACTTTCACTGTATTGTGCAAAAAGTGTATCTTCTTTATCTTTGGTCCTTAGCCATGAGGGTTTCTTCCATTTCTTCTATGTGTTATATAATAGTTTTTTTGTTGTTATTGTTGTTGTTTTGCTTATAACCAACCACCAAAGTGCAGTATAAACATGGGGTTTCTGATGTTGTTGCTTTTATACATATAAAATACCAACACCTCCCATACAGTTTCTATTAGGTTATAAAAGGTCTCAGAAAGAGTTAATAATAACTATCCTAAAATGTTACAATATAATTTTAAGGCTGAGATACAGTAAAGCTTGGGTATTACATTTTTAAGAGGGAAAAAAACCTAGACCAATATTTTAAATAGTGATCTCTTAAATATACATTAAATTTTATCTGATCATCAGGAAAAAAAAAACAACCCAAAAAATGCCTGGCTAAGCAAATTAATTTAAAAATAAAACAATTTCTAAATGGATGAACTTAATCATGCTGGCTGTACAGCCTTAATTTGAAAGTTAGGCCTAGTAACAATGACAGAATAAATTATCATCAGTTGAGCTATGTGATTTAAAGAAACAACTGTCCTCACCTCCAAAACAAAAAGAAACCGAACCATTTCATTGACAGAAGTTTTAACTGTTATCTAAAAAAATTCTTTTTTAAACCCAAAAACACTCTGACCTAATTTGTGGTGACTGACACATAGGCCAATGTTAATAAAACCGCCTTCCTGCCCTTCCCCTTGCTCTCCAAAAGAAGTGGTTTAACAATTACACAAGTTCTACACGAGCTTCGGCCAGGGCTCAGGCGGCACGCAGTCAATACCTTATGTAACACCCGGTCCCCAGAGTCCTTAAGCATTAAGGGGTTCTGTGAGGGGCCCTGCCCTCCTGGAAGCCTCTGGTTTCATCTGGGGCTCCTGTTGTCTCTCGAAGAACATAATGACAAAGTCAGACAGGAACATAATACTTGCTAGAAATCCAAACACCTGAGGCAAAGAAAGAGCAAGGGTTTATATGACAGATTTTAGAATATAATCTCCCATTTCCTACTTGGCTCTGAGAGTGTTTTATACAAGCAAGACGATTCATCAGTTTTATTTTATCCACATTCTTTTTTTTTTTTTTAAAGATTTTATTATTTGAGAGAGAGCACGCGCAGAGAGAGAGAGAGAGAGAGCGCACATGCGCACACAGGAAGAGAGCACTAGAGTGAGTGAGCACAAGTAGGTGGGGAGGGAGAGAGAGCATTAGTGGGGAGAGGGGCAAAGGGAGGAGAAACAGACTCCCTGCTGAGCAGAGAGCCTGACACAGACTGGGTTCCAGGACCCCGGGATCATGACCTGAGCCAAAGGCAGATGCTTAACCAACTGAGCCACCCAGGCGCCCCATCTTACACACATTATTCTTAACCTTAGTAATAAGAGACTTTTTAAGGGCATCAAAAAAACAGATGTTACAAAAAGAAATTCTAGAATAATGACTATTAGTTGAAGTTTCACAAAAGAGATGTCCTGTCTTATGTGTGAATGTGTATGCGTGGGGTGTCAACCTGTTAACAGAGGAAAAGCAAATCCTATAAAATGATACAAAACAGAAGATTATTAGCAATGGTTAGACTGACCCATAGAGGAGGAAAAGGAATATGTGAGTAGGGAGTGGAGCATAAGTGAAAATGGCAAGAAGTAATCACTATCCAATGACTGATCAACAGAAATTCTATTTTGAAGATACTTCTAGGTTAAATTACCTAAAAAATATTTTCCAGTTAACTGTCACACTGTAATGACACAGCAACATGACACCACCACCTACTTCCTCTTCCTTAAATCACTTCCTCATTGTACTCTTCTAACATATGCTCAAACATTCTGAGAACTGCATCAAGAGATCTGCACTAGAAAAACCCTTAAAGAAATGGGGGCCAAAGAATTGCTCTGTAGAAAGAGAAAATGGATATAGGTGATGGGTAAAGTCCCTTCCACCTCTAACATCCCATTTCTCCATAATTTTCATTTTATTATTGTCTTTTTGCTTTTATTTCTATTCCAGTTAGTTAACATACAGCGTAATACTAGTTTCAGGTGTACAATATAGTGACTCAGCACTTCCATACATTACCCAGGGCTCATCACAAGTCACTCCTTCACCCCATCACCTATTTACCCATTCCCTCACCCACCTCCTCTCTGGTAACCAGCCGTTTATTCTAGATTTTTCTTTTTTTAAGATTTTTTTTGACACAGAGAGTAGAGCGGGAGAGAGCAAGCACAAGCAGGGGGAGAAGCAGCAGAGGGAGAAGCAGACTCCCTGCTGAGCTGGGAGCCCGATGTGGGACTTGATCCCAGGACTCTGGGATCATGACCTAAGCCGAAGTCAGACATTTAACCAAATGAGCCACCCAGGCACCCCTGTTCTAGATTTTTAACATTTTGTTATTGTCTGCTTCAGTTTCTTGACCCTTCACACCCAACCCCTCTCTCCTAAAGAATATGCATTCTGCCTCATCTCACTGTAAAGCAAACTCAACTCCAAATTCACTAATTCACCCAAATAGCCCCAAAACATCCAACCTACAATTAATTATCAATCCCTCACCTCCAAACCTAAGTCACTTCTCCCCTCTGGAGTCTTCATTTTGGCTTGATGCTATCTTGGTATCTATCCCCTTATTTGCCTGGCAAACACATTACATGCTTTAAGGACAGACCAGATGTCACCGTGTCTGTGAAGCCATCCCCAATCCCCTCGAGAGCTTTGGTCTAAGCAGGACCCTCTATGCCATATCGTCCAAATGATCTTCCAGATCTTTTGCTTACATACTTCAATTTCCTTTTTTTTAAATGGTTTCCCTCACACATTTAAGTTTGTATATTTTTTCATAATTTAAACAGTTGCAAAAGATAATTTCCAGCATATTATAAGTACTGAGTTTTTAAACTACCATTAACTCTTAAATATATCCAATGAAATCGAAATATTATACTAATCTAACACATCCCTTAATTGTAACGCACAAATACGCTGTTTTAATAGCTCGAAATTTCGTGCCATGCTCTCTTTCCCTCTTCAACTCAACTTTCCTCAACTCTATTTCACTTCCTCCAAGGACTTTATTTCATTTTTTAAAGATTTATTTATTTTACAGAGAGAGAGAGTGAGCAAGCTGGAGGAGGACCGGAGGGAGAGGGAATCTCAAGAAGACTCCCCGCTAAGCTCAGAGCCCAAGGCAAGGGCTCAATCTTACAACCCTGAGCCAAACCAAGAGTCAGCCACTCATCCGACTGAGCCAACCAGGCACCCCCCTCCAAGGATTTTATAGTAATACATATCCACACCGCAAAACATTTTACTGATCACCCTTATCATACTCCTGCACAATAAAAATATGTGCATAAACTGAAATTAACCATAAGGGGCTATTAAAACTTTGATTCTTCTCTTCACGCACCCATTGGTTCATGTGCCTGTGCAGAAATATTGTTGCTGGAATGAGTCAAGGTTCAGCATTAATTTAATTTCTCTTTTGTTTTGCAATTGCTGTACATGTATGCTAATAAACTGTGCTCCCATGAACAGGTAGATAGAACCATGCAAGGCTCTGAACTCCTCTGGAGTTGTTCCGTAATTAAAAGTAGTTTTAATGATCTATTAGCTGACAAGTCAATTAATTACAACTTCAGTTTCGCCATGAACCAAAGATTAACCGGAACCCAGCTGACTAGCAAGAGGATTTGTTACACAGCTATCAGTAATTTACGTTCACAACACCAGTACCACTTCAGGTGTGTGATCTGTAATTTGTAATTCTGAAATCCAAAAAGCCACAAAAGTAAAGTTTTCATAATTTACTGGGCTCAAAAGTGGCACAAGGTAAAACTACTTAGAGTCTTTACCCTTTTTACCATGAATATTCATGCTTCAGAAATATTAATATGCTGGATTACAGGGCGCTGCCCCAGGTCCTCTGAAGGTCTGAAGGTGTCACATAATATGTGCAGGATTACCTTTCTAAAAACCAGAATATTCTGAACTCTAAAAAAAAAATCTGCCCCCATCAAGGATTTCAGACAAAGACATTTACTTATCTCTTTTATTATAAAGGCTGAACCTTTGGATCATTTCTCCTATGTGTTCTCTACACCTAGAACAGAGCCTGGCACATAGGTGGTATTTTTGCTGGATCGCAAAGTAGAAAAATATAGGATAATAAAGTCAATTCTACCACTTCCATTAGCAGTGACATGTTCATATGTGGAGTAAATGGGTTTTTATTCTAAATTCTAAGGACAGGTTCTGGTTGCTAAGGCTATCGTATTTATTTGCTCTTAGGTCGTCTATCCAAAATCACACTAAAAAATAAGTTATAAGACAAACTACTCCCCCATATTGTAATACCTGTCAAGTACTTTCCAAGTTCCATATTTCTAAGGAAACAAAGTAAGCGAGGATTCGAAATATGAGGTACTCACGGTTGCAGCGATCTCAGCTTCAGTCCTGTCATGTGTGGAAACGAAAATGATGGATGCCAGCAAAAACACACATCCTGTTCCCAAAGTAATATAAAAATCCTGTAACATGTGCATAAAGAACACAGTTAGGTTGACAGAAACAAACGCTTTTGTTACTTTTAAAAAATTTGAGTGACAGTTTCTTCTTCATACAGCTCAAACCTACATACTTCAGGTTCTAACTTTTTTTTAAAAGATTTATTTATTTGACAGAGAGAGAGAGAGAGAGAGAGAGATATCACAAGCAGGCAGATGCGGGACTCGATCCCAGGACCCTGAGATCATGACCTGAGCCGAAGGCAGAGGCTTTAACCCCCTGAGCCACCCAGGCGTCCCTAGGTTCTAACTTTTCCATAAGTCTGGCATTCACCAACAACTCTTCCCCACCCCTCCCCGTAAAGGAACACTATCCACACTTTGGACATGGCATATTCAAAGTACATCACCAGATAATTTTTTAGTAAGAGCAGTTCCCCAAAAGGTTGTGTGTGTGTTTTTCTCAAGGACATAATTAAATTATCAAAGCCAAAGGTTTAGTAAATCTGATCTTACTTCCAGCAAAAAAATCAGAAACAAAAAATTTTTCTTCCCTTTCAAAGTACAGATGGCCCCTGACTTACAATGATTCTACTTATGATTTTTAACTTTAAATGGTGCAAAAATGTCACATGTTCAGGAGAAACTGTGCTTCAAACTGTGAATCTGGATGCTGTCTCAGGCAGGCGGAGTGTGGGATGATCCTCCATCGTGATGCTGCACAGCAGCTCCTGGCCACCCACCAGTCACGAGGATAAACAACAGGTACGCTGACAACCCTTCCATACCCACATGACCATTCTGTTAGCCATTTTCGGTTAGTACCCAATTACATGAGTCAACACTTTACTATCAAACAGCCTCTGTGGTCGATGATTTTGCCCAACTACAGGCTAATAAAAGTGTTCTGAGCACAATGAAGGTAGGCTAGACTAAGCTACAATGTTTAGGAGGCTAAGTGCATTAAATGTACTTTTGACTCAGGGTATTTTCAACTTATGACGGGTTTATTGGGATATAACCCCACTGTAAGTCGAGGGAGATCTGTATTCTATGCTAGGATGGCCTCTTAGAGGGTACTTCAGTGCCTAGAAAGCACTCTGGAAAAGAGAGAACCAGAAGAACCACCTGTCCTCATTAACTGCATAAAATTATGCCAATAGTATGTTTTCTAGACACTTAAGCTTTCTGCAATAACATACTGCTTTCAATTGTTCCAAGTGAGTAACCCAAAATGAGCTTGTATGATGAGTTTATCTACTCCATCAAAGCTTCCTTACTTCCTCATAATGCAGTTCATGACAGGAAGTTCTCCCTTGGTTTCCAAGGGTTTTCTCAGGCATAATCTTACAAGGCTCCTCTCAGATGCCAGCTGAATCCAGTGTGTGACTTGACTCAGGAGAAACTGGTAAAATGATGGGTATTCCAAAGTCTGATACTTTTGGAGTTTTCTAAAATGCAATCTCCCTAAACCTAATTATCAATAACCCATCCAATACAGAATTCCTATACTGTCAATTGTGCATTTAAGATTTATAAAAAAAAAATTAAGAGATTTTCTCTTTGCTTCTAAAAAAGGTGGTTTTGCTGCAATACTCTGTTTTCCCCATTCTTTTGAATATTATTTCAAATCTGTAACATACAAATAAAACTCCACTTGCTAATATCTGGAGTACATTCGAGGAGGTATTAAACAAGACAACCATTCGGAGGCAGAAGATGTGGTGGTGAAGAAACATGATTCCAGAACCAGACTATTTGAGTTCAAATCCCAGTTACGCTACTTCTTGGCTCAATGATTCTGAATTCATTAATTAACATCTGTGTGCCTTACTTCCTTCATCTGCAAAATGGGAGTAATAACAGCATCTTCTTCAGAGGTGATTCTAAAGATTAATCAGTAGAAAGTCCTTAGATCAGTGCCAGGCACACAGTAAATGTCCTGTAAGTGTTGGCTGTTGTTACTCTTGACAGAACCTGAGCCACAACAGCATGGAACAGAAAAGATCCCCCCGCCTCAGATCCTCCCATATCTTCCCCTACCCTCCAGATACTACCACCACTACCACCACCACCCTCTCAAAACATTTTCTGTAAAACAGAAAACTTCTCTGACATGAGGAGGTATTTAGGTACATTAATAGGGCAAGAGTAAAAGTGATTTTTAAACATTTTAAACATGAAATCTTTATAATGTTAAGTGAAAAGTACAACATATAATATGACTATGTCTCTTAATCATCTATGAATAGACAAAGAAGACCCAAAAGAGATACAGTAAAATATTTACAAAAGCTGTTTTAGGATGAAATGACTGATTTATTCCCCCCTCCAACATTTTAAAATCAGTACTTACTCTAAAATAACTTTTTAAAAAATAACTTATTTTTTTTAAATTTTATTTATTTATTTGACAGAGAGAGAGAGAGAGAGAGAGAGATCACAAGTAGGCTGAGAGGCAGACAGAGAGAGAGAGGAGGCAGGCTCCCTGCTGAGCAGAGAGCCCGATGCGGGCCTCGATCCCAGGACCCTGAGATCATGACCTGAGCCGAAGGCAGAGGCTTTAACCCACTGAGTCACCCAGGCGCCCTAAAAAATAACTTTTAGACGCTCATTTGATATAATAAATGCTTCACATTCTGTTTAGTTTAGTTAGACCATTAAACTGGAAAATACTGCAATCTTATTTCTTACCAAAAAAATCAATGTTCTTAAACACTACAGATGCAGCACTAAAGTAAAAATTAAACACTTCTAAAAATATTTTTATGGGCAGTGATACTGTTCGGCCATTGAGAGCTAAGAAATGAAAAAATAATTTCAATCTTTAATATTTAAAATAAAAATTTATACACCGGAACTACAAATCAATCAGTTCAAATGTACTAGTAAACTTTTCACTTATCCAAAAATCTTACTGTGTACCTCTTGGTAAAAAGGAAGAATTTAGAAAGATTACAGATATAACTAACAAAAATTCTTAGGTATTCTCTGCATCCTTTTAATAGGCATTCCAATCAATAGATGGGTTCTGCTATTGTCATCGTTCTAGGGAGATCCCTGAGGCAATGACATTTGCCACGAGAGCATCAGAAGTTGCTAGGGTGCTGCTTCTAGCAGGATTCTGGGGAGGAGAGAGAGCGGAATACAGAGTGTTGAGGGCTTTCCTGGGTTCCAGTCTGTTTATTTTTACCCTGGCTGTGTAACTTCAGACAAGGTAAGTAACCACTCTGAACCTTAATTTCCTGAACAGAAAAATGGGGCCTTACAGTGTGAGGAGTATAAGTCACAGCACGTAGTATCGGGCACAAGTCCACGCCGACAGCAGCTATGATCAGGAAGGGTAATGGGACAGTCATAGATAGGCCATACCAGGAGCTGCACGTATGTGCTCATTAAAGGGTTGGTGGATGTGATTCAGATCTGATCTATTTTTCAAAGTTATTTTTTCAATCGCTGTGGTATCAACTTTCTTTGTTTTTTAATTTTTAAACTTAAAAGGATTCTGTTAAAAGAAGGTAATGGATTCTCAGAGCACAAGATTTAAAAGGTACCGAAGGGTAGATAGAAAAAAGTAAATCTCTGAGGTGTATATTAATATATGACCCATTGCTTACTTCCCATTAGTTTAAAAAATTAACAGAATCTTACTGCTTTGTATTGGTTTTGTTATCCCTTGTTCTTAACAGTTAAAAATTCACCCTCATTTGTATCTTTTCCCTCAGAGATATGAATGTCAACCCTGACATGTACAATTATTCAAAAACTACTACTGTTAGCTCCACTACTACTGAGGAAGGAAACTTCTCAATTCTTTAAGAGCACTAAGCATGTGAATCATCTCATGTGTCATCTCAAAAATCCACACTCTACTCAAATAAAAACATCCACCAGGAGACTGTCTTTAGAAAGCTATGCATCACTGATTCTGTGAAAATAAAATTCTCATGTGTGCTTTCATTAAAAGGGAAATTTCTGAACAATGAATTCAGTAAGTGCCTTAATTCACTCACTGGTAACTTCTTTCACAACAACAAAAAAATCAAAACACAATAGGTAGCATCATGTGGTGCTTTCTCTGAAAAGCTCCAGAAATACATCACATCAGCTCATCACTCTCTCTCACGTCTAGCATAATGCCTGGTGCACAGCAGGTACACAATGGACTGTAGAACCCATGAGGGACGCTATGAAAGGTAAGAAATTAGAAGTGACAAAAATCCTAATCTTTAAAAAATACCTAGTGTGGGGCGCCTGGGTGGCTCAGTGGGTTAAAGCCTCTGCCTTCGGCTCAGGTCATGATCTCAGGGTCCTGGGATCGAGCCCCGCATCGGGCTCCCTGTTCAGCAAGGAGCCTGCTTCTCCCTTTCTCTCTGCCTCCCTCTCTCTCTACTTGTAATCTCGCTCTCTCTGTCAAATACATAAATAAAATCTTTAAAAAATAAATTAAAAAATAAAAAATACCTAGTGTGAATGAGATTAAACCACCAGTAACTGTAAACTTCTGACCACGTCTGTCCCTCCCTTTCTGATTTCATTTTCCCCCTCTCCCACCCTGCTTGGCAGGAAAAATGGAGTTGCTCAGAGGCAGAGCTGGAACCATGGGGAGTGTCTTTCTCATGCTACTGAGTTTTAAAAGCATCACTCGTCTGAATGATAAAACTACACAGGATTCCAAAAGGGCCATGTTCTTCGTCAAGGGATTCTATTTTTCTCACGCTTACCGACTGCTTGACTTTGGTAGGATCGACTTGGTCATAAACAGGAGTGCAGTACACAATCAGGATGAGGAGACTCAGAAGAAAGGCACTGCAGCTTACGAATTCAAAAAAGTAAAGTCCTCCACACAGTGTACACTGTGACACGACTTCCTCGCAGATAAAGGCCAGCAGGGACAGCGACTACAAAAGAAACAAAGCCGTTTACTCGAGTGTTTTCCAGGGAAACCAGTATTCAGAAAACGCATCTGTTCATTCAACTCTCTGTGAAGTGGAGACTGTGGCAAATAAGATTACTGACCAGACCGATCCCCACAGACCTTCACAGTCTGGTTGCCTTGAAGGGAATCCAAGTACACGAATAATTAACTACCAGCCACTAAAAGCTAGACTTGGGGGAAATACAGGGCCTCCACTTGAGGGTCAGAAAGGCTCCCTGAAGGAAAGTGGAGACCTGACGGACAGGAGGGTCAGTTTTGGGGGGTGAAGGGCAGGGAAAGACGCTCCAGGCAGAGAAGCAGTATACACAGAGGCCTGGAGGCGAGAGTGCCGGGCACCCTCCTGCCCCAAGGCACGCAGAGGTCCCACCACCTCCACTGAACCTCGAGAACAAGGTCAGTCAACATGGGTCAAGCAGCCAGTGTGAAGGAAGGGGAGGCAGCACGAAAATGATGATGAGACGAAACTAGAGGGGTAAGCAGAGGCTAGATCTAAATGTCCTTGATTACTAGTTTTAAAAAATCTGGATTCTTGGGACGCCTGGGTGGCTCAGTCAGTTAAGTGGCTGCCTTAGGCTCAGGTCATGATCCCAGGGTCCTGGGACCGAGTCCCACATCGGGCTCCTTGCTCAGCAGGGAGCCTGCTTTTCCCTCTGCCTCTGCCTACCACTCTGCCAGCTTGTGTTCTCTCCCTCTCTCTGACAGACAAATAAAAATTAAATAAAAAAAAAATCTTTAAGAAAAAAAAATCTGGATTCTAGGGGTTTTAAAGCAAAGGGGTGACACATTCAGGCTTATGCTTTTGGTGGTTCTCGCGGGCAACAGCATGGAGAAGGGGTTGGGGAAGGGCCAATCTTAGGGCAGATGACCAGTCTGGAAGCTGATGGAAGAAACCAGGGGAAGACAGTGAGCTGAGTAGTGGTCATGAAGAACAGTTCCTGTAATCATTGCCAGAGGCAGGAGGCGGCAGAAGCCCTTATCAGGACAAGTACAAATAGAGGAGGAAACAAGATAACAGACATGAACACTTAAAGCAAAAGGCATGTTTATTCACCAATCTTTTGAAACAGGGCTTTTCTCTGACTTTGAGCCTATTGATTGGAAATCCACGTCATGTTTTCTAAGTTACTCACTTTCATCATCTATAATTACTACTTGCAGACTAATGCTTAGAAGTGGAGCATGACCTGGACACTTGAGAAGCAGAGTGCAGAATCCTTCTAGATTTGGACTAGTTCTACAAGCCCTATACGGTTACCTCACTCTTACTTAATTCCGCAGCAAATACTTCAGTAATTTATTTTCCAGACTTTCCAAAGCATTCAATTTAGTTTTCACAAAAACAATTCCTTTTCCCAATTTCAGCCTGTGTAATATTTAATTAAATGTTTGACCATAAAATGTATAATTGGTAGTAGTGGGAATAACCCAAGTCAACTAACGGCAGAGGCAAGAAGTGCTCAAGACAGGCGTGGGTCAGAATGCCATGCACTGAATGGACAATGGCAAAGTCCAGCGAATTTGGCAACTCAATTAAATGCAAGTGGGATTTAATAGCACTTCCACTGTCGTACACAACGTATTAATATATTGAGGCTTCACTGCAGAAAAAAAGAGTCAGGGTTTTTTTGCCTTTCTTTTTTTAAGAGGCAAAGATGCTGGGAAGAGAATACATTCTGTTTTAAAGGTGCTGTGTATGAGGGATTTGTGAAAGAGTTAAGGGAGGTGTCTAGGAGGCAAAAGGATATACGGTCTGCAGCTCAGGGGAGAGATCTAGGGTGGAGATAAAGAGGTGGGTACTGGCCAGTGAGATCACCCAGAATGAGGAAAGCCACCTTTATCCAGAACTCTGAGCAAACCCAAGATTCAAGAGATGTGCAGAGGGGGGTGACACCAGCAAAGGACAATCAGGAGCAGCAGTCCAAGGAGGCAGCAGACCAAAGAAAAAGTATTTTTACCAAGAGAAAGTAAGCACAGGTAATGAATGCTACTTAGAAGTGGGGTCAGAACAACACTGAAACACTGACATCAGACTGATCCACACGAAGGCTGCTGGTGACATCAGCAAGCTCATTTCAGTGTGGTCAACCAGGGAGGCTGAGATTACAGTACTGCATGGTGGGAAGTGAGAGGAAAACAAAGCAGTGGGATACAGCCAGCAGAGTCAAGAGGTATAGCGCAAAAAGAGTGGCCAGATAGGGGAGTAGTGGATCAGGTCAAAGAGAAGGGAATTTCAATATGGGAGAGAACAGAGCATGATTAACTACTTTGGCAGCAACCAGTAAGATGGGTAGGTCTAAAGACCAGGAAGAAAAGAGGCTCTCGGGCGCCTGGGTGGCTCAGTGGGTTAAAGCCTCTGCTTTCGGCTCAGGTCATGATCTCAGCGTCCTGGGATCGAGGTCTCTCTCTCTGTGTCAAATAAATAAATAAAATCTTTGAAACTCTCCCTGTCTCTCTGCCTGCCTCTCTGCCTACTTGTAATCTCTCTCTCTGTGTCAAATAAATAAATAAAATCTTTGAAAAGAAAAGAAAAGAGGCTCTCTATAGGTAGGATTCAGGGACCAGGTTTGGGGCTTAACTCTTCTCTAGAAATAGGAAGGAAGAGAAAGGAGAGAGGTTCACTTGGGCAGATTGTGTGGGTTTTGTGTAAGCTAAGGGAGTTTCCTTCGAGCATTAAGACCATCAAAATGACTGGTGACCTAAACCAAAGCCTATCAGGAAATGCCATTTTGCCCCTCAGACCAGTAGAAGCAACCAGATATATTAATGGCAACAGGGGTGCTACCAAAATCAGCAGATACATTGCATATTATAAAAATGTTATCCTACAAAATATTTCCGTTTAAAAAGATTTTATTTATGGGGCACCTGGGTGGCTCAGTGGGTTAAGCCTCTGCCTTCGGCTCAGGTCATGATCTCAGGGTCCTGGGATCGAGCCCCACATCGGGCTCCCTGTTCGGCAGGGAGCCTGTTTCTCCCTCTCACTCTGCCTGCCTCTCTGTCTACTTGTGATCTCTGTCAAATAAATAAATAAAATCTTAAAAAAAAAAAGATTTTATTTATTTATTTAGAGCATGAGAAAGCAAGCATGAGTGGGGGCAGGGGCAGTGGGAGAGGGAGAGAGAGAACCTCAAGCTGACTCCCTGCTGAGCATGGAGCTCGACTCAGGGCTTGATCTCATGACCCTGAGACCATGACCTGAGCTGAAACCAAGACACAGAATGCTTAACCAACCGAGCCCCCAGGCTACAAAATATTTTCATCAAACAGAAGGCAATGGTACACCACTCTGGAAAACAAACGAGCAGTTTCTTAAAAAACTAAATACACAATCCGCTGTATGACCCAGCAACTGCATTCCCACATTGTGCATATGACCAGCAGGAACGAGAATCTGGGGCGCCTGGGTGGCTCAGGGGGTTAAAGCCTCTGCTTTCGGCTCAGGTCATGATCTCAGGGTCCTGGGATTGAGGCCCAAAGCCTCTGCTTTCGGCTCAGGTCATGATCTCAGGGTCCTGGGATGCCTGCCTCTCTGCCTCCTTGTGATCTCTCTCCCTCTGTGAAATAAATAAATAAAATCTTAAAAAAAAAAAGAAAATCTGTGTCTGTGCAAAAACTGATACATGAATGTTCATAACAGGTTTATTAATAATAGCTCTGGAAACTGAACACCATGCAGATGTTCTTCTTCGGTTAAACATACCATGGTATATCCATACCATGGACTACTACTTAGCAATAAAAAGGAACAAACCTCACATATGCAACAACTTAGATGAATCTCCATATTATACAGTGAAAAAAATCCAAACCTCAGAGGTTACATACTACATGATTCCATTTATTTATGTTTTTAAAGATTTGTTTATTTTCGAGGAAAGAGGGGCAATGGGAGAGGGAGAGAGAATCCCAAGCATTCTCTGCGCTCAATGTGGAACCCAACTCGGGGCTCGAGCTCACAACCCTGAGATCATAACCTGAGTTGAAACCAAGAGTCAGTGACTTAACCGACTTCTCCACTGAGGTGCCCCCATGATTCCATTTATACAGCATTCTTCAAGTAACAAACTACAAAGCTGGAGAACTAATTAGCGGTGGCCAGGGTAGAGGGGAAAGGTGTGGCTGTAAAGGGGCGGCATGAGAGAACCCTGTGGTGATTGGACGGCTCTGGAACAGCTGTGGTAGTGACTCTAGGAAGCTACACTGGTCACACACACATACACATGCACATGAAGTACAGAGGCCCTCCCTGTACGTTTTGTTTTACAAGTTCCTGTGAATCTATAATTATTTCAAAATAAAAAGTTCAAAAATAATGGTCAAACCTATATTGGTATGAAGGTCTCTAAGGGATATTCTCCCCCTCCAACAGGCAATACAAAATTTCATATATACCCACAACTGAGAAGACTCTATATAAGGATGTAAACAGAGCTGGGGCACCTGGGTGGCTCAGTGGGTTAAACCTATGCTTTCGGCTCAGGTCATGATCTCAGATCCTGGGATCGAGCCCCGCATCGGGCTCTCTGTTCAGCAGAGAGCCTGCTTCCCCCCTCTCCCTCTCTGCCTGCCTCTCTGCCTACTTGTGATCTCTCTCTCTGTGTCAAATAAATAAATAAAATCTTAAAAAAAAGAAAGAAAAAAGAAAACAGAGTCTATTATGATTTCCTATAAGTTAGTAGGGCATAAAATAGTCCAGCATATCCCAAACAACCACCTTCAGACAGATGTTACGTTAGGTAATAATTCATCTAATTATTACATCACAGGATACAAAGTGACACACCAAGGCAAATCCCAGAAAGTCATTGTGTAAAGGTACTTCCTTAGTCTCCTGTAATTATAATTACAGGGTGAGTTTTTACATGACACCAGTATAATAAAATACTAAATGTCTAATATTCCATTTGCTTTATTCTTGCCTCTATTTAAATCTCATCCAATTTTTAGGAGTTTCTCTGACAAATTTGCAAAATGGACCTCAGGTATGTAAAAGTCAATTAACCATGAGAAGATACCAACCTAAAACTTATCTGAGGGGTCTGAGACTAGCTGATCATGAGCCATTCTTACCACAATAATTAGGTTATCAGGAAGGCTCATCTGTATAAGCCATATGACAATAAAATATTTTCTGCAGAGATACAGACTGCTTGTCTATTCTCTGTAAGAAAGGGGCAGGACCCAGCTAAGCCAGCAGCAGTCAGTGTCTTCCTTACCAGTCTTGTTCCAAACTTATTAACAGGAGTCAAGCCTCAGGGCAGTATTAAGAGGCAGATTCTGCCCGGACATCCTGAGAGATTAAAGGGATACAATATCAAGTTTGGACATTTACTAATTCCTATGCCAGTTAAAGGCCAAGAAATCAACACTTTAAACTGCATTCAGTATGAAGTTTTCTCCTGACTCCCCATCTGTCTGATGCTCCAAACCTTCCTATATAATCTCCCTCAGTACTCTATCTTTATGTTGTATACCTGAAACTAATACATGTCAATTATACAATTACAAAAAACTTTTTAAAGAAGTACATTTGAGTATTATGTATCCAACACTGCAATTTGTATAGGAACGTGTAATGACAGAGCAACAAGATCAGTGTATAAGAAACAATAAGAAAACAATACACCTCATAACTGACCATCCATTTTATGTAGATTCAGGAAATCTCAGGAAAAGGCTCAGATCCACGCGGAGTAATAGTAGCTATGGAAAGATAAGTGAAAGAGCAAGACTCAAAGCAGGGCCAAGAGGCACACAGGATCTGGAGAGGCAGAGAACATTCCAGGTGGAGGACGAAAAAGAACAGACTCATGAAGGCAAGAATTTGCATGGTAAATCCCAGAGGGATAATAAGGCAACTGACCTGAGTGGGGAGTGATGAAAATGTTTAAGGAGCTGGGTGTGGTTATGTGATGATCAGGCCAGGGAATATGGACTTTCTGATGAAAGAAACAGGGATTACCCGCCTGGTTTAGCTGGTTAGAAGACAGGAGGAGCAGAGGACTGGGTGGGGCCTGAAAGAATATCACACTTCAGCACTAGGAAGGAAGAGAGCAACTCACACCTGACCAGCAAGTCACAGGGGGGGTCTGACACTTCTTAGGAAAACTCCTTAATAAGCAAGTGAACATACTCCACATCACTGATTTAATCAGTGATGGGGTGGTGTGGTGGTGAAGCATGGTTGATTTTAATCATATTCCCTAATTTATGTATATTTTTTGGTAAACAAACACTTGTTGTATTAAAAAAGAAAAAAAAAATGAAGGCAGAGGCTTTAACCCACTGCATGATCTCAGGGTCCTGGGACAGAGGCCTGCATCGGGCTCTCTGCTCACCAGGGAGCCTGCTTCCTCCTCTCTCTCTGCCTGCCTCTCTGCCTACTTGTGATCTCTCTCTCTGTCAAAAAAATAAATTAAAAAAAAACTTAAAAAATAAATAAATAAATAAAAAAGAAAAAAAATGTGTGAAAGTTAAGGGAAGGAATAATTTCAAGAAATGGGTAGTCACCAGCATTAAATACCAAAGTGGTTAAGGATAAAAGAGGTAAGGAAATCATGATGAATGTTAAAAGTTGAAAGGCTCAATTATTATTTTCTGGTAAATAGTCTTACTCTCAGTAGCATGAAGACCTCACATTAAGTACTGCTTACTGACTATTTGGGTAGCTCAGTGGGTTAAGCATCTACCTTCAGCTCGGGTCATGATCCCAGGGTCCTGATATCCAGCCCTGCATTGGGCTCCCTGCTCAGCAGGGAGCCAGCTTCTCCCTCTGCCTGTCTCTCATGAATAAATAAATAAAATCTTAAAAAAAAAACCCAAAACAAAACCTGACAACATTACACCCAATGTGACTGCTTCTAATGATATGAAATTTTACCCACACTATGAACTAGAACTACAACTACAACTAGAACTATGGGAACTGTCGAGCTTTTGAAGCTGGGAGGTCCATGGAGGGCACAGTCTCTCACCCTTGTGTCCACATGTGATAGAATAAATCTGACAGCCAGGTCCCATGTGGCCAAGCACAACCCAAAACCCAGGTCTCCTGACCCCCACTCTGTGCTTGTCCTTTCCCCCCACCCCTTGCCCCACCGAAACAGTATTTATTAAGCTCACTTTACAACTATGTATGTTTGTGTGGGTTTTCCCTTAAGACTGGATTTTGGAAGTTACAATCAGATTTTTGTGCATTTCCCCTTTTGCTGTTAAATTTTACATTAAAACCAATGTGCTAGGTCAACACATTTGGGAAATCTTCGTGACTAAAACGTGGCTTACTCACAGTTCTGGTGATTTAAACATTCAGATAGTGACTACCCTGTGTCTCTCTTCATTTCAGTTTCACTACCTCTTCTGAAACGTCAGTCTTCCTTAAAATTAATAGTCGTTATATTAAACATGAAGTCTCCATCATTGGTCTTTAACAGTCTACTACTAAAATATTATAAAAAGAACTTTTATTATTATTATTTGCCCCAGGGGTACAAGTCTGTGAATCATCAGGCTTACAGCACTCACCATAGCACAAACCCTCCCCAATGTCCATAATCCAGCCACCCTATCTCTACCCTCCCACCCCCCAGTAACCCTCAGTTTGCTCTGTGAGATTAAGAGCCTCTTATGGTTTGTCTCCTCCCCATCCCATCTTGTTTCATTTTTTTCCCTCCCTACCCCCCACGACCTCCCGCCCTGCCCCTCAGATTCCTCATATCAGAGAGATCATATGATAATTGTTAAAAAGAACTTTCTGGGCGCCTGGGTGGTTCAGTCGGTTAAGCGGCTGCCTTCGGCTCAGGTCATGATCCCAGCATCCTGGGATTGAGTCCTGCATCAAGGTCCCTGCTCGGCGGAGAGCCTGCTTCTCCCTCTCCCTTTGCCTGCCGCTCTGCCTACTTGTACTCTCTCTCTCTCTCTCTCTGTCAAATAAATAAATAAAATCTTTAAAAAAAAAAAAGAACTTTCTAATGTCTGCCATTCATTATAAGGCCCCACTATAAAATTATATTAATTTGTGAATTAATAAACTTACTACCAAAACCTGTAGTCCTATGTAAAGTTCAAGTAAACAAATCTGTCAGCCTGAAGTTAGGCTAGGCCTCCCTTGCCTGAGGCAAATATTTACATTCACAAAGGTTCAAAGATATAATTTGCTGACCTTATGGATCTTCCTCAAGGTTAAAAATAGAGCACTTCAGTTTAGTACAGATCAATTTTCACACTGAAATAATGAAGAGAGCGCGAATATAAGAGAAACTGCTTCTAAGTGACTTGTTTCTTGGCACTTACACAGTAACATTATTTTATAATTTGATAAATTTAAATCACTGGTGACTGCCTGCCTGAAGAGTCCTTCTAACCATAGTACTGTGCGGCTGTCCATCAGGACATTCAACTGGTACCATAAACACAATGTCAGCTTGTTGCAGAGAGAATATTACACATATTCCGATCATTGCACCAGCTTACTAGCAAGGAACTAGGTGGCCCAATGTCAATTTTCCCCTGAAAACAAAAAGAAATTCCCTCAAATATAACAACAAAAACTTCACACTGTGTGTGTGTGTGTGTGTGTGTGTGTGTGTGTGTGTGTGTGTGTGTGTGTGTGTGTGTGTGTATGCATAAGGACCAACCTAAGGACAAAATAAACTGATAAAGAAATAAACTGCATAAATTTAGGGTTGCAATGACTCCTTACATTGCATTCCCAGCTGAGTATTTCTTCTTCAGCTCTGGAAGGGCAGATGGTAGTTAAGGGATGCTTAGGTTTTGGACAAGCCTTTGACAAAATTAAGGTTTTATCTGAATGGTAGCAGACACAGCTATATAATGCCAAGAGTGCGTAACTCAAGAGCTAGTTATGCTCCGTATCTCTAACCTCTCCTTCAGTTTGTAGGCTCCACTCTTCACCTGTTTGGTGTTCAGCTCTGTACCAGCACACCCCACAAAGCCTCAGAGATTTGTAAAAACCTTAAATGGTGAAAAAAACCTTGGAGGAAATCCAACTCAATCTCCTTGGACTCTAAGAATTTCCTAAGTACACAGAGTCTGATTTTTAAGTTTTAGAGTAAGGTTCCTTTCTCTTTTGGGGTTTTGAGATTTTAATAGGATTTATGGGTCTAGAATAACATACCCAAACACAGAAATGCACCACATTTTGGATAAAATGTCACAGGGCTTGCACAACCCTTGTTTAAGGACCTCCTCTTCTGACTGTGGGTTTCTTCATTATAGGTGTTTCCTTACTGGAGCTCTGCAAATCTACTTAATTAAAAAAAATTAGTATCTAAAGTACAACAACTGAAAGGCAGAATGTGACTTAAGGCAAAGACGACTGTGCCTGTTGCCCCAGGCTGGATGACAGCTTTAATTTATTTCATTCTAATTTCCTTGGGACTTCCCGGGTAACTCCTATAATATACACTATTGTAAAAAGACAGAGGCCATCACTCAAACAAAGCAGAAACGAAAAGACAACAATCAAAATGGAGGGCGCCTGGGTGGCTCAGTGGGTTAAAGCCTCTACCTTCAGCTCAGGTCATGATCTCAGGGTCCTGGGATCGAGGCCCACATCGGGCTCTCTGCTCAGCGGGGAGCCTGCTTCCTCCTCTCTCTCTGCCTGCCTCTCAGCCTACTTGTGATCTCTCTCCCTCTGTGAAATAAATAAATAAAATCTTTAAAAAACCCCACACACAATCAAAATGGAAAGCAATAATGAAATATTTTTAAAAATCTATACTAAAGAAAGTATTCTTATAACATTACAAGTTCCCCATAAGTCGATAAATGCACACCTATTTAACTGTACTTTGCTTTACTGCATTTCACAGATGATTACATTCTTCAAATTGAAGATCTGAGCCAAGCAAGTCTACTGGTACCATTTTTCTAGCAGCATTTGCTCACTTCATGTCTCTGTGTCACATTTCAGTAATTCTTGCAACATTTCAAACATTTTCATTATTATATTTGCTATGGTGATGTGATCAGTGATTACAAGTCGCTGAAAGCTCAGAAAATGGTTGGGATTTTTTTTGCGATAAGACATCTTAAATTAAGGAGCACCTGAGTGGTTCAGTCTGTTGAGCATCTGACTCTTGGTTTCAGCTCAGGTCATAATCTTAGGGTCCTGGGATTAAGCCCCCCCGTAGGGCTCAGCTCAGTGCAGAGTCTGCTTGTCCCTCTCCCTCCCACTCCGGTCATTCCCCTGCTCACGCTCTCTCTCTCAAATAAATAAAACCTTTTTAAAAACTTTTAAAAATATTTTTTAAATTAAGGTATGTATATATATTTTTAGACATAATGCTATTTTTGAACAGTTAACAAACTATAGTATAGTGTAAACGTAACTTTTACATGCACTGGAAAACCAAAACATTCACTAGACTCGCTTTATTGTGATACTCGCTCGTGGTGGTCTGGAACCCAACCTGCAGAACCTCCGAGATAAGCCTGTAAATGGATCTCAAGAAGAGACATTAGTTTTTTTTCTTTCCCTCTTTCTCCTTATGATGGAGAACGAGAACAGTCTACCAACCCTTGCAAGGCAAATTCGTCTTCCCCTCTTCTCCACATCCAAGTAAAAAGTCTATCACCAAAATTTCTGGTTGTAGGTCTAGTCCAGGGATATGGAACTGGAGCTTATTAAACTGTAAATAAGGTAATGAGAAATTTTACTTCAGTTGTGCCATTTCTGAGTAGAAAGGAAAAACAGACGACTGAAAATGAGATTTAACAGGCAGGACACCAATACTGATGATGTCTGTAGAGCAGTATCAGATACAGATACTAATCTTTTCTGGTCTAAAGAGTTCTACTATTTGTGTAGAAATATTTTAGCTCCCCTGCAGAGAAACACCACTGGTGTCTAAACGTGCTGTTAGAACTGACAAGAGAAGAACAGAAAGAAGCACCCTGGGTAGGAGCACATGATACAAAAGAACAATGACAGGAGGGAGCCCTGAATGCCTGCCCATTAACAACTGAAAAGCTACCAGCCAGGAACTCCCTAAAAGGAGGCTGGAAAGAGCCAGACCCTCTTGGGTTCCGTAGGCCACACTGTCACCTGCCTCCAAGTGATTTCCAAACTATTCCCAGATGTGGTCATTTTGACAACCAGAAAGTAGTGCCAGTTTTCTGAGAGCAAGTTTTTTTTTTTTAATTTAATAAAAGTAGGTCATCTGAGTTCTAAGAATGTAAGTTCTGGTTATTGGAGTTCTAAGAATTTAAGTTCTTCCCAAGGAAACCAGCTGGCTATTTTTACTTGAGATGACTAAAGGCAAAACAAAAAACAAAAAACAAAACAAAACAACCCACCAAAAAACAAAAAACAAAAAAAGCCAAAAACAAAACAAAACAAAACAAAAACCACCAAGCAAAACCAACTTAGGGAACATCCTAAGCAGTCTGACTTTTTCCTCTGACAGAAAATGTTCATTGTTGCTTAGAACAGAACATAGTATGTCAGTATGTGTGTAATTGGAATTAAAATCCAAAGATGTTTGATATTTTCACTATGAGGTTTAAGGTACCTTTACTGCCTAAAGTGAACTAGAACTCAGTGAAATTCAGAGAGGGGTAAACCATGCCCTCCTTCTGCCACCTGCACGCACATACAAGCTGTGCTTTTCACTGTGTACTTCGCACACGCATATGGCTCATTCAGAAGTAATTCTTTTCCAGTCAATATAAAACACTTAGGAGACTATTGGAAACACCCATCTCAACGCCGTGCGTGGTAACGGAAGGCTTCGTCCAACAAATTAAACTGCCCCCCACGGGCTCGTACCAGGAAAACCACAAGAACCAGGAAAGATAAACAAAAGGCGCTTGGGAGCCTAAATACAGGCACTTTGGGCGATAATGCGGCGTAACAGCTGGGAGAGGAGACAGAGGTCCTAACAGGGGACGGAGTGAAAGAAGTCGAAGCGGTTGACTCGGGTTTCCGACACACTTCCTGGGCCCGCGCAACACGCTCGGGGGCCCAAGTCGTCACCGGGGACCCACTGGGGCTGGCACTGGGGTGGAGAGGCCGCCCGGCGGCGGGAGGTAACGCCCCCCTTTCCAGCCGAGAGAGGAGGAACTGGGGGTGTGGAAACCGCCGCTTCCTGAACAAGCAGGTCGAGAAGCAGCGGCTCGGCAGCCTCCCACTCCCGCAGGCCGGCGGCCCCGGGGCCGGACCCCCGGGCCCCGGGCCCGGCTCGCCAGCCCGCGCCGCGGACTTACCAGCTGCAAGACTTTGAGCGCCAGCTGACGCGGCCGAAGCCGGGCCAGGGAGAAGTAGGCGGCGAGGCCGCTCCGGGCGCCCCTGGCTGGGCCCGGGGCCTCCTCCGTGGTTTGGCCGTACACCGCTCCATTCTCCATGGCCCAGGAACGCGGTGGCCGCAGAGGTGTCGCCGCGGACTTCACCGACTCCAGAAGGACCACCAGCAGGGCCGTCACTTCCTGGGTCTCCGCCCACGCTTCCGCCCCACCCTGCCCCGCCCCGCCTCCGCTCTAGCTCCACCC
>LNAC01000360.1:1139895-1259577 GCA_002007465.1 Ailurus styani
CCCCCGCCTCCGCGCCTTAGCCGCTCGTCAAACTTACCGAGGACCTAGGGGGAAACCTTCGCGCGAAGAGAACGGCATGACCTAAGGACCGAGTTAGGGAGGAGAGAAGAGGAAGTTGGAGATGTAGGCAAAGGCCACATAATGTAGGAGCCTTGCAGAGCAAGGAAAGAAATTTGGTTTCATTTTGAGTGCAGGGCGTTGTCCGAAAGGACTTTCAGGATTGCTCCCTCCTGTATCTGTCTGAATTCCTTTCAGTCTTATTTTGTCAAAACCGTTTAGTTTACTTGTCTCTTCCTTGTGCACCAACTCCCGCAGTCATATATGTTAATTTTGTGTCAACTTAAGGAAATTCATATTTTTATATTTTATTTTTTAAAAGATTTTATTTATTTATTTATTTGACAGAGAGAGAGATTACAAGTAGGCAGAGAGGCAGGCAGAGAGAGGAGGAAGCAGGCTTCCGGCTGAGCAGGGAGCCCGATGCGGGGCTCGATCCCAGGACCCTGAGATCATGACCTGAGCCAAAGGCAGAGGCTTTAACCCACTGAGCAATCCAGGCGCCTCTTTGTATTTTATTTTAGCCACTAAAGTTGATTGAATTACATGTCAGGCACATATATTTTCTCCTCAACAGTGTAATGTAGGTACTATTACTTTCATTTTACAGATGAACAAACTGAGACCAAGAGGCGGAATATATCCAAGGGCAAACAGCTAGGGGTAGCTGGAATGCAGACCTACACAGTCTGACTCACAACCTGTTGCTCACATGAACCCAGCAAACCTCAGCCTCTAACCCATCTCTCCATTGGAGCCTGAAAACCCATGAAAGAGGGGAGGGGCCACTGCTGCCTCCTACTTCCATATTTAATCTACTCTCCTCCATGGCTCCAAATCTCCCTTTCTTCTTGTGGTAACAGAACAAAAGCGCCCATTCAAATGAATAAAGACAAGTAGATACTACTCTGCGGGGGACTGTCTATCCAGCCAGCCCAAAATACCCCTCTGTCTTTTGATTAAATGCATTCTAAATGTCCTGCCAAGTAGCCACCGATCCTGTTCAATAAAATGGGGCCACTGTGTTTTCACCAGGGCTGCAAAAACTCACTGTCCTGTTGTTCTTCAAGTTGCCATCATCCCAAATCAGACATTACCGAGGTCTGAAATTTACTTTGAAATTCATCCACAAAACAAAACAAAACAAAACAAAACAGGTGGAAGAGCAGAGAGAAGGATAAAAGGATAAGTCTGTGATAAAGCAACCGCAGTAACATGTTAACGGGGTAGTATATGGGTGACTACTGAGTACTGTGCTGGTTTCTTAATTCAACTTTTCTGTGTGTTTGAACATTTTCAAGATAAAATATTGAGAGGAAGTTACATTTAAAAGTTTTGAGCGAGGAGAGAAGATGGACAGATTCTCTCAGCCCTCTCGGTTTATTTAAGGTGCACTTGGGCAATGCTCTAGGGGGTCTCTAATTCTTCTTGAATTTAGAAGAGGATAAGAATTTAGCTCATGATTCACAAAATTGGGGATGCCTAAGAATCATCTGGGAAGTTAACTAAAAATAAAGATTCTTGGAGATCTGCCCCAAAGTTCCTGAATTTGGGTGAGTCTTGGAAATATACTTTTGTAACAAGCTCTCCAGAGGATACCGGTGAGAAATCCATGCATATGAAGGAACACTATTTTATGATGTGATAAGAATGAAAGCCATTGTAGGAGACAGCAGATGTGCCAAAACTTCCTTTGTCCTGATTGATTTAGGGGTGCCCAAATCAATTAGATTAAGGCACTAATATCCCTCCCAGTTAAACAACAACAACAACAACTGTGCATCGCTTAAGTCTTCTTGATAAAAAAACAAGTGAAGAGTTTAGGGCTTCATGAACAGACATTTGAATTAGGGACTCCCATTTGATGGGTGCATCCACTAGGAAAACCGTCCTGTTTGGTCATGAATAAGCACCACTGAATAGTTAAATGCTGCCACTTGCCACAGCAAAGTGAGAAATCTTATTTATAGGGAAAAGATATACCAAAGAGAAAAAAAGAAAGGCTTATTTAAGTTTTGAAGAATATTCATTTTTCTCCTTCAATATTATACAGTTAATATTTTTTAAACGAGCAATAAAAAACATTCACAAAAAGAGATAGTTTGGGAAAATATACTCTGATGAGATTTTAGACATTCAAAAAATAATTTGGTGCTACTTTTTTCAGTTGAGATGTTGATTTTTCAGCAGTCCCTCCTCAAAAACTTTTACTGGCTTTCTTATCTATATCAGCACAGTTAGGCAATAATGTGGATACAAAGTTTAATCATAGATGAAGTCCTACAATGAAGCCACAGAAACCTTCATAAAAGACCATGTCATAAAATAGAAAGTGATATGTGCCCTAAAAGAGATACAAATTGGGCGCCTGGGTGGCTCAGTGGGTTAATGCCTCTGCTTTCGGCTCAGGTCATGATCTCAGGGTCCTGGGATCGAGGCCCGCATCGGGCTCCCTGCTCACCGGGGAGCCTGCTTCCCCCTCTCTCTCTGCCTGCCTCTCTGCCTCCTTGTGATCTCTCTCCCTCTGTGAAATAAATAAATAAAATCTTTAAAAAAAAAAAAAAAAAAGAGATACAAATTAAATGTGCTGGGAATTCAAAGCAGAGAGAAATCACTTGCAGCTAAAGGATCAGGGTGGTGGAGTTTCAAGCTGGGGGTTAAATACTTACTTTCGGACATGCAGAAAACAGGACAGAGGATAGTTACTGTACGCAGAGAGGCAATAGGAAAGAAGGCAAAGAAAATACACATAAGGGCGCCTGGGTGGCTCAGTGGGTTACACCTCTGCCTTCAGCTCAGGTCACGATCTCAGGGTCCTGGGATCAAGCCCCACATAGGGCTCCCTGCTCAGTGGGGAGCCTGCTTCCTCCTCTCTCTCTCTGCCTGTCTCTCTCTCTCTGTCTGTCAAATAAATAAATAAATAAAACCTTAAAAACAAAACAAAACACACAGGCACAGAGAAGGGACGGAAGGAAGGACAGAGAGGAGTCAAGGAAGACGAGCTTGCAGTCAAATACTGGAGGGCCTTAAAAATCAGGCTAAAGAATTGGGTCTTTCCTTTACTGTTGAATAGTGAAGAACAACCAAAGGGTTTTAGGTTAGGGAGGTGAAATGACCAGAGCTCTTCCTTGGCAATGTTTTTCTAGCAGCCTAATGTAGACTGGATAAGTTACAAAAAAGCCAGGTAGGTCCTGTTATAAAAGTTCAGGAAAGAGGGAACAGGGGCTTAAACTCAGAAAGTAAGTCATGGAAATAGAGGAGAGAGGATGGCTTGAAGAGAAGCTGTGGGAAGTAAAATCAGTGAGATCTGGAGACCGGTTTGTTTGAAGAGGAAGGAGGCATTAACCCTTGTCAGTGTCAAAGTATAAATTTCAAAGAATTAAAAAGATGACTCTCATATAAGTATATAGTGAGCATGCTTCAAAGATTTAATTTATTAGTAATCAGGAAAAAGTAAAACTGGTTCAAGGAGGTTATGAGAGATGTTGGTATGTGTGTGTATGTATGTCTGTGTATATATGGATGTATGTGTAGTGTTTAAAAATATATAATGAAAGGGAAAAAATGCTGAAATATGGTTGCTAAGTTAGACTCAAAATTGACTAACCTTCTACAAGGACAATGAAGTTATTGTCTTTGTCATTAATTCTAGCAGAGAAATCATTTCCCCTCTATCAGACAAAAATCATTTGTAGCTTATCAATCTTCTGTAATTAACACCTAACTTCACAGATTCTGGGCCCAACTCAATAATAAATAGTAAATCACATCAAATTATCTTTCAACCAACGATGACCTGTAAGAGGGTTTGGTAGATGATTCGCTGCTAATCCAGGGGTTGGCAAACTTTTTCTGTAAAGGGCCAGATAGTAAGTCTTTCGGATTAGGAAGGACATGTAAGTCTGTGTCACAACCACTCAACTCAATCCTGCTGTTGTAGAGTGAAACTAAATGCCGTAACGCCATCATATTCCAATAAAACTTCATGAAAAGACAGGCATTGGGCTGGATTTGACTCATAGTTTGCCAGCCCTGTTCCTGTTCAGTATTTCTCGAACTTGAGTGATCATCATCATCATTGGAGGGCTTGTTAAACCACAGACTTCTGGGCCCCACCTCCACAGTTTTTGCCTCAGTAGATTTTGAGTAGGACCCCAAATTTACATTTCTAACAAGTTCCCAGGGGATGCCTGGTGCTGCTGGTCTAGACCATACTTTGAGGACACTACTAGTGTATGACAGGAAAAGGGCACTCAATAATCCTTTTGCCTTATTTCTAGGTTTTGGACTATTTGCCTTTTTTTTTTTTTTAAGATTTTATTTATTTATTTGACAGAGAGAGAGAGAGAGAGAGAGATCACAAGTAGGCAGAGAGGCAGGCAGAGAGAGAGGGGGAAGCAGGCTCCCCGCGGGGCAGAGAGCCCAATGCAGGGCTCAATCCCAGGACCCTGAGTTTATGACCTCAGCTGAAGGCAGAGGCTTAACCCTCTGCCAGGAGCCCCAGGACTATTTGTCTTAACAAAAGGCAGATGAAGAACTCAGATTAGGATGGAGGTTTCAGTGCCAGAGGGCATCATGAGGAGTTCCTGGTAAATTGTTTCAAACATGAATCTGGAGCATTGGAAGAGATAAGGCATTTGTAGGGAGACACAGAGAACTGACAGAACCGTACAAATGTTAAGGGGGAAGCATCTATAGAAAGAAGAGGATTTAGGCTAGAACTTTGGAGGGAATGGGAGAGAAGGTAAAGAGGAGGCAGAGAAATAAAGGGGTGTTTATTGACTGCGGGAGAACGCAGGAAGTGGTGCTGTGGAAGGCAAAGAAAAAGTCTTAAGTTTTCCTTGCCAACGTTTCCAAACACCGCAGAGTGGACAAAAATGCCAGATATGCAAAGAAAAGTTTGGATCAGAGATCTTCTTGGGATGATAGCTTATCAAATTCCTCTCCCAACAAACTAGAATAGAGAGAATAAGCAATCAACATGTTCAATCTCCACATTTCACTTATACCAGCAGAGGGCTGCAAGGGCAAAGGAATGCTAATAGTGCTTTTTGGTCTAGGGTTTCTGCCCTCTGCAGGGAGTTAATTCCAGTGGTATTTGGCCTGGGGGGCGAGGAGGACACCACGGGTCGTTTAGCCTTCTTGCTCTCCTTACCAGTTGGGTATTTGTTTTTTGTTTTTTTTTTTAAGATTTTATTTATTTGGGTGCCTGGGTGGCTCAGTGGGTTAAAGCCTCTGCCTTCGGCTCAGGTCATGATCTCAGTGTCCTGGGATCCAGCCCTGCATCGGGCTCCCTGCTGAGCAGGGAGTCTGCTTCCTCCTCTCTCTCTGCCTGCCTCTCTGCCTACTTGTGATCTCTCTCTCTCTCTCTCTGTCAAATAAATAAATAAAATCTTAAAAAAAAAAAAGGCAAATAGTCCAAAACCTAGAAATAAGGCAAAAGGATTATTGAGTGCCCTTTTCCTGTCATACACTAGTAGTGTCCTCAAAGTATGGTCTNTGACAGAGAGAGAGAGCGATCATGAGCAGGGGGAAGGGGTAGAGGAAGAAGAGGGCTCCCTGCTGAACAGGGTGCCTAATACGCGGCTTGATCCCAGGACCCTGGGATCATTACCTGAGCCAAGATCAAGAGTCAGATGCTCCACCAACTGCGCCACCCAGACAACCCCCCTCCCCCACTCCCATCTTAGAGTTTTTTCTTCGTCGTTGATTAAATATTATTTGTTGAAAATGTGAAAAATTAACAAAGATCTCAAAGGAAAAAATACAAGAGGGTATCCTTAGAGAAGTGCTGCTCAGCCTTCATACCTTCCACCTCGTTCCACACAACCACCCTCTGTAGGCCACAAATTGTGATTGTTTCTGGCTATCTTCCCGGTGTCTCTTTAGTGGAAAGAGACAGATGCCATCCTGGAAGCTGCTCCATATCAGTTCCTGGAAATCAGCTTCACTTTTTCCCCCCATTATGTGGCTGTCCTGCAGTTTCTTCATCCAATTTCCTATGTACAGGCATTTAGGTTGCTTCCAATACTTCGCAATTACAAATAATGCTGCACAGAATAACGGTGTGAATACTACGTATGTATTGTCAGATACCAAAGTTTAGGGTAAGTTCCATGGTTGCTGAGTTTGAGTGGGTAGTTTCATTAAATACTGCAAATGTCCCTCACTTGCGGTTGTTTTGCACTCCCAGGAGCCATGAATGAATACATCTATTTCCGCATCCCCTCCCCAATCAAGTGTTGTCAGGCCTTTGAGTTTTTTTTTTCATTCCAATCGGAAGAAATAATATTTCAGTGTAGTTTTGATTTGCATTTCTTCCTATGGAAAATTAAACATTTATATATGTTCAAGGGGGTATTTTTTTTTTTTTTTTTTTTTTAAAGATTTTATTTATTTATTTCACAGAGGGAGAGAGATCTTAAGGAGGCAGAGAGGCAGGCAGAGAGAGAGGGGGAAGCAGGCTCCCCGCTGAGCAGGGAGCCCGATGCGGGCCTCGATCCCAGGACTCTGAGATCATGACCTGAGCCGAAAGCAGAGGCATTAACCCACTGAGCCACCCAGGCGNATATGTTCAAGGGGGTATTTTTATATTATTTTTTTACTTGTCTGCTCATGTCCTTTACCTATTTATTTATATTCTATAGTGATTTTGGCTCCCCCTTCTATTTTAAGAGTTCTTTGTATATTAGGAATATTAGCTCTTTATCTGTGATGTATAACAAATATTTTCTCTCTACATTTTTATTTGCCTTTTGGCTTTGCTTAGGAGGTTTTTGTCATCATGTATTTTTCAATCATTTTTATGTATTTGAATTAAAATTTTTTATTACATGTGGATTGAATTAAACTTAGAGAGCCTTTTCCCACTCAGATGCAAAAGAATTCTCTATTTTCTTTTAGTACTTGTATGGTTTCATATTTTACATTTAGGTCTGATACATTTGGAGTTTATTCTTGTGACTGATGTCAGGCATGGATCTAATTTCCTCTTTACAAAGAGCTAGCAGTTGATCTATATATAAGATATATAGATGTATATCTTCGTTTGTAGAAACAAGCACACGAGGTAGCAAGCTTGTCAGAAGTGGTCTAATTACACTAATACATTTAGGGTAATATCTAAAAATGCTTGCTTGAGTCATTTATGCATGGGACTAGTATTTATGAAATTTATGTAAATTAAAACGCCTTCCCCTGTGGTGATAACAACTTAAATGTGTGTAACTCTTCAGTTTACATAGCACCTCCACACACTCCCTTCTTATTTATCCTCACTTGTAACTCTACACCTGAGCAGGTTGATGATGAAACAAAGGCTTCAGGACGACAAATGCCTCTTCCACAGTCATGTGACTAGTAAATGGGGTAGCCCGGCTCTTCTGGCTCTTTCCACAGTGTCTTGGCACTGCAAGTCTTGTATGTGAAGGTTCTCATGGAGGTGGTTGCTAAGATGCTTGGATATCTTGCAAAGCAGGGCTAAAGTAAGTCTATTTTACTAGAAGTTTGAGTGTGCTCCAAATATCAAGCCGTGGTAGAGCAGGGAAAGATGTGGTCATCACCTACCATCTAAATAGTCCTTTCTGTGTGAGCAGAACTTGGAGAGAGCTGAGTGCACGCACACGAAACACAGAACAATATGAGTCGAACTCAGCTAACTATGGCAAAGTTGTAGTGTTACAGACAGAAAATATTTCAATATTAAATGCTTGGAAGGGTCACATTCTACAGTATGTCAACCAAAACTTCAGAATCAAAGCCTTGTTTTAAATTCTAAGCCAACACGGGGCAAAATCGAAGGAGTAATTTGGCTTTGGATTATAACAACAGTTCTCAGGGTGATCAGGGGACCCCTAGAGGTCTTGAGACCTTTGTAAGGGTTCTGGAAGGTCAAAACTATTCTCATAAGACTACTAAGAGGTCATTTGCCTTTTTCACTGTGTGGACAGTTGTTTGCACTGTTGGTGGAATAAAGCTACTGGCATTCCAGCACTAAGCAAGGTGTCAGCACGAAACTGAATTTGTAGTCATTGTATTCTTCACTACTATGTGTGAAAAAAAAGGAAAAAAGCCAATTTCACTTAAGAACTCCCTTAACGAAGTAAAAATTATTGGTTTTGTTAAGTTGAACCATTTGGTACTAGTCTTATTTCAAATTCTGTATAAGGAAATGGGAAGTGTACATACATTACTTCTGCTCTATACTGAAGTACAATGAATGATGTTTCAAGGAAAAGCATTTGTGCTACTGAATAGTTATAAGCTGAGCAGCCACTTTATTTCACCATATTTACTTGGAAGAACTACTTATAGGCCAACTGGTTTTTCAGACTTCAGTATTTGGCAGACATGTCCTCCAAAATGAATGAAGTGAGCCTGTGAGTACAAGGAATAAAACTGATAGTATTCACTACATTGACAAAATTTGAACTTTCCAGAGAAAATGAGAATTTTGGAAAACTCGTATCTGTCACTGAGGCTGTTAGTTTCCTATCATTTAAATTTTTTTTTAAGATTTTATTTATTTGAGGGGAGAATGAGAGAGTGAGAGAGAGTATAAACATGAGCATGGGGAGGGGCAGAGGGAGAAGCAGACCCCCCAATGAATAGGGATCCTGATGTGGGGCTCATTGCGGGGCTCGATCCCAGGACCCTGGGGTCATGACCTGAGCCAAAGGCAGACACTTAACTGATCCAACCATCCAGGCACCCTATGTATTAAACTTTTCTAAAGAGATCAGTAATAACACTAAAAATGTGATTTGTTTGATATTCTGTAAGACATGTCAATACTTGGAAGGACTCTAACTCAGTGAACTGGTATTTTCTAAAAGACCAATGAATAATGTTATAAAATCACACGGGAAATATACATTCAAAGTGTAAGACAGATCGATGAATTCCACACTGCAATTGACCTTTATAAAACTACAACTTGTTGAGTTTTAGAAACAAAAAGAAAATCTACAATTATCTGGAAGAGCTATTAAAATACTCCTATCCTTTCCATCTATATATTTGTGAGGCTGCATTTTCTTCATAGAATTCAACCAAACCACATGACATCAGATGTAATACAGCAGATAATAGAATCCAGCTGTCTTCTATTAAGCTAGACATTAAAAAAATTTGTAAAAACGTAAAACAATGACACTCTTTTCAATGTTTGTTTTGTAAAAGTTATTGTCTATAAAAAATGTTATTTTTAAAGAAGATTTTATTTATTCATTTGAGAGAGAGAGAGTGAATCCAAGAGGGGGAGGGGCAGAAGAAGAGGGAGAAGCAGACTCTCCACTGAGTGGAGAGCCCAATGAAGGACTCGATCCCAGGACCCTGGGATCATGACCTGAGACCAAGGGAGACGCTTAACCATCTGAGCCACCTGGTCATCCCTAGGAAAGGTTATTTAACATGTAGTAGTCTTACTATTGTTATATTTAAAATTTTTTCAGCTTTTATTTATTATATGGCAAATATAAATATGACCCATATTATTACTTTTTAAAATATGACCCACATAATTAATTCTTTGGAGTCTCCTTATTAAGTACAAGTGTAAAGGAGTCCCACGACAAAACATTGGAGAATCGTGGCATTTGAATTTTAGAAAAAAATCTTAACCCAAGAGAAGACAGGAAAGAATTGTCGCCAGCTAATTCTAAAGAGATTTTGGTGATACAATGGTATCAAGGTATTACTCTGCCCCAAATGTGTGTGTAAGTGTGTATGTATGTGCGTATATATGCCTCTACATAGCCATACTTTTAGAAAATGGATAGTAACAACTATTGTTTCTCAAAGTATGATCATATCCATCTATTCTCTAGTTATGATTGAGAAGTATATTTAAAAATATTCTTTTTTTTTTAAGATTTTTTATTTATTTGACAGAGAGAGAGAGATCACAAGTAGGCAGAGAGGCAGGCGGGGGGGGGGGGGGGAAGCAGGCTTCCTGCTGAGCAGAGAGCCTGATGCGACAAGGGGCTCAATCCCAGGATTCTGGGATCATGACCTGAGCCGAAGGCAGAAGCTTAACCCACTGAGCCATCCAGGTGCCCCTAAAAATATTCTTGAATCCATTTACTTCTTCACATTAATTAATTAGTATTTTTTATTGTATGTATGGATTATAATTTTTCCCAAGATTCCCTAAAATAATGTTTACCATAGAAGTCTTACACATTCAGCAAGAATTCCCTGACATCGACTGTCATCCTAATTCAGCATGGGGAACAACTGTTTGCTACAGACATTAATAAGGTGCTACATGAAGGAGGAATTCCCATATTTTGATATTTCGCACACTGTAAAAGTAATTTCTCTGAAAAATGAAGCCCAAATAAGAAAACTGTAATGGATATTACCATTTGGGCTATTGTTCAGTTCCACAAAGGGCCTTATAAATTGATGTTGGGTAGTTTAAAGAAACAAATTGACAAGATTTACACCAATCTCTCACAAACTCTTTACAGAGAATACAAAAGGGGAATACTTCCCATCTTGATTTATGAGGTCAACATAATCTTGATATCAAACACTGACAAAAACATGATGAGAAATAAAAATTACAGGCCAGTCTTTCTCAGGTGCACAATGCAAAATCCTAATAAAATGTTAGCAACCCAAATCCAGCAATATAATAAAACTAATACATCAAGATCAAGTTTAATTTATTTCAGAAATACAAAGTTGGCTTAATATTTTTAAAGGTAATGTCAATGATACCATTAATAGGAAAAAAATGAGTATCTCGATAAAGAAAAAACAGCTTATAAAATTCAACACTCATTCATGATAAAACTCATGATGTAAAGTAACTAGTAAAGAAGAGAGCTTTCTTTCTTTGATGAGTATCTACAAAAAGCATGCAGCAAATACACTTAATAGTGGAATAGTAAAAGCTTTCACTCTGAGATGGGGAAACAAGATAAAGATGCTTCCTTTCAATGGTTCTCTAGTATTCTATACTGGTGTACAGGTGTCATAAAGCAAGACAACATTAAAAAGGAGGAAATAAAACTCGTTATTTGCAGATGACATAATTCTATGTAGAAAAATCCATAATAAATTACACATGAACTATTACATTAATAAAGGGATTTGAATAAAGTTTCTGGATAATATGAAAAAGATGTATTTCTATACACCATCAACAAATAAAATGAAATTTTAAAAGGATGTCATTTACGATAGCATCAAAAAATTTACTGGAAAAAATGATCTACCAACAGGAGGTGCAACATGACACATTGAAAAATGTAAATATTGCCAGGAGAAACTAGAGAAAATCTATGTAAGTGGTAGGATAGTCCTGTGAATAGTTTGGAAGATGTTTTATTTTTATTTATTTATTTTTTTTAATAATTTTTTTTTTAAGATTTTATTTATTTGACACAGAGAGAGATCACAAGTAGGCAGAGGCAGGCAGAGAGAGAGAGGGAGAAGCAGGCTCCCTGCCGAGCAGGGAGCCCGATATGGGCCTCGATCCCAGGACCCTGAGATCATGACCTGAGCCAAAGGCAGAGGCTTTAACCCACTGAGCCACCCAGGCGCCCTGGAAGATGTTTTAAAGATGACAAATGAACCCCAAATTGATCTATAAATTCAGTGCAATCTCAGTCAAAATGCTGTGTGTGTGTGTGTGTGTGTGTGCGCGTGCGCACGCGCGTGTGTGTGTGTGTGTGTGTGTGTGAATGGACCAGTTAATTTAAAAGTTTATATGCAAATGCAAAGAGTCAAGAATAGCAAAAACAATCTTAAGGAAAAACAATACTGGAGGGCTTGGTTACCAGATAAAGGACAGAGATTGAGACTGTAGTATTGGTATATTATCGGCAAACTGACAAATAGAAGAGAATAGAAAGCCAAGAAACAGAAGTATATATAAATTGACAAATTATGACCAACGGGGCACTGCAATGAGGTGAAAAAGGATGATTTTTCCAACAGTGGTACTGAATTAATTGAATACCCATGGTAAAGGAAAAAAAGAAAAGAATCTTGTTCCCTACTTCACACCATGCACAGAAATCAATCCCAGGATTGTAGAAAAGTAAAACAATAAATCTTTTAGAAAAAAAAATCAAAGAATATCATCACCTTGAAGACAGGCAAAGATTTCTTTAAAATAGGTCATAAAAGCAAAAAACATAAAGAAAAGCTGACAAATGGAACATTAAAATCATTAATTCCTATTCATCAAAAGATACCAATAAGAGGGTGAAAAGGCATACCACAAAATGAGAGATGATATTTACAACACATATCTGACCAGGATTAGCATCCTGAATATGTAAAGAGTAAGTCAGCAAGAAAAGGTCAGATAGTTTCCCCCTTACCTTCCTCCCACCCCTCTCCCCCCAAAAAAGAAAAAATAAAAAGGACAAGACTCCTAAGACTCTTGAACAGGTACCTTACAAGAGAGAGGATCTATATGGCCAATAAACATGAAACATGCTTAACTTCGTTATTTATCAAGGAAATACAATTAAAACCACTAGAATATCCTACTGTATACCTGCCAGCCTAAAACTAAGGACAGACTACTAATCTTTCTGTCTCAATGGATTTGCCCATTCTGGACATTTGCATAGATGGAATCCTGTATCGTGGCTTTATTGACTAGCTTCTTTCACTTAACATGTTTTCAAGGTTTATCCTTGTTGTAACATGTATCAATATTTCATTCCTTTTTATAGCTGAAAAATTTTCCATTATAGGATATGCCACGTTTCGTTTATCCATTTTTTTCTGTTGGTAGATGTTTGGGTTGTTTACATCTTGTCGCTATTATGAATAATGCTGCTATAACCATTAGTATATGAGTTTCTGTGAGAACGTATGTTCTCACTCTGTGGGGTGTTTATCTAGGAGAGGCATTGCTGGGTCATATGGTAACTATGTGTATACTCTTATGAGGAACCACTGCATTGTTGCCCAGAGTGGTTGCCATTTTACATTCTACATTCCCACCAGCAATGTTGAGGTTCTAATTTCTCCACATCTTTGCCAACACTCATTTTTTATTTTGGTTGTGAAGTGGTATCCCGTTGTGGTTTGGTTTGCATTTCCCCAACTGCAAATAAGAATAAGTATCTTTCCTTGTGCTTCCCATTTGTGTATCTTGTTTCAGAGAAAGGTCTATTCAAATTCTTTGGCCATTTTAAGTTTAGGTTACTCGTCTTGAGTTGTAAGAATTCCTTATATAATCTTGGTACTAGACTTATTAGATATATCATTTGCAAATATCTTCTCCCAGGAATGGAAATTCTTATAACCTTTTTTGGAAAAACTGTTTGGCATTATCTACTAAAGCTGAATATATAGTCTATGGATCCAGCAATCCACAACTACATATATACCAGATAGAAATTAGAACATACTTCCCACCAGGCACATTTGAGAGTGTTCATAACAGCACAATTCATAATACCAATTGAAAAGCTGAAAGCTGCTAACATCCTGTAGGGAGGCTTAGTGATGATCCTACAAAGATGTCCATATCCTAATCCCTGGGGACCTGGGAATGTTACCTTATTTGCCAAAGGGACTTTGCAGATGTGCTTAGGATTGTGAGAGGGAGAAATGAGACTTCCAGTTTTCCAGCCAGAAAGTAAGGAGTTTGGAAGTCATCTCTCTACCCTAACAAGCAAAAGACTGAACTGAAAAATCAACTCTTTTTAGATTTGTCAGAGAAGTGAGGTCCCAGGGCCAACCCCTGTCCCTAGAATTAGAGATTGGCAAGTGGACACAGAATAACAACTTGCTTAGCTAGAAAGTCCCAAGCAGAAACCTCTGAGGGAGACAACTCTGGGGTAAGAACGTCTGAACTGTAGTTGACAAGTTGCTGGAGACTAGCAGCAGTCACGTCCGAGTTAAAAAACCCCAATCACAGGGGGTTCCCCATACTTTTTTGTTTTACCTCCATGAACTCTACCAGGATGTCAAAGGGAAAAATTAGAGAAAAATCCCCTAGTGTTCCCCATCTAGCCATCCTGCCCCACCTAAGTTGTAAGGCCTTGGGGGTGGAGATAGGGGTCTGGGAAGGACTCGTGAAGTTCACAGCCCAGGGATGCAGGCTCACTGAGACTGAATCACAGGACTAGGGAACGCTTCCCCTCCCCCCAACCCCCGACCACTTCATTACTAACAGTCCATTCACTGGAGTATTTTTACCCAGTGCATCAGGTCCAGCTATGAACAGAAGATTACAAAGCACAGTAAAAGGCAAAAAGTATTTTGAAGAGACAGAAGCAGCATCAGAATCAGATTCAGATATGGCAAAAATGATGAATTATCAGGCCATGAATTTAAAATAACTATGATTAATATGCTAAGGGCTCTAACAGAAAAAGTAGGCAACATGCTAGAACAGACGGGCGATGATAAGCAGAGAGATGGAAATTCTAGGAATAAAAAACATGCTAGAGTTAATAAGAAAAAAAGGAAACGATAACAGAAATGAAGAGTGCTTTCCATGGGCTAATTAGTTGATAGGATATGGCTGCAGAAAGAATCTCTGGGTGACAATAAATGTTAATAGAAACTTCCATAACTAAAAAGCAAAGAGAAAAAAGACCAGAGGGGAAGGGCGGCGAGGAACAGTGTATCCTAAAACTGGAGGACTACAAAGATGTAACATGTATATAATGGAAATATCAGAAGAAAGGAACAGAAAAATATTTGAAGCAATGACTGAGAATTTCCCCCAAATTAATGTCAAGACACTAAACCACAAATCCAGAAAGTTCACAGAACACGAAGAATAAATTCCAGAAAACTACACCTAGGCATAACATGTCAAACTGCATAAAATCAAAGACTTGAAAGAAGCCAAAGGGGGGAAAAAATCACCTATGGAGGAGCAAAGATAAGAATGATGCCCAATTTCTCTTCAGAAACCGTGCTATGCTAGCAAGGAGAGTGAAGTGTTGAGGAAGCTTACATTGGATTGCTCAGAGGGCCCAAGTTAATCACATGGGTGCTGACAAGAGGGAGGCAGCAGGTTCAGAGTGAGAAGTCATGTGATGGAAGCACCCAGCTGAAGATGCTATGTGGTGGGCCTTGAAGATGGAGAAGGGGCCAGGAACCTAAGGAATACAAGCAGCCTCTAGAAGCTGGAAAGGAAGGAAACAGATGCTCCTTAGAGCCTCCAAATAAAATCAGCTCTGCTGACACCTTAACTTCAGCCCAGTAAGACTGATTTTTGACTTCTGACCCCCAGAATGGCAAGACCATAAATGTGTGTGGTTTTAAGCCACTAAATTGTGGTAACTTGTTACAGCAGCAATATGAAACTGATATGCACCCATCAATAGCATAATGGATAAATTATAGCATATTTGAATGGTAGAGTATTATAGTGCAATGAAGACGGATAATATTGCTACATGCATTTGTTGATGTGTCAGAGAACTCATATTGGAAAAAAGCCTTGCACCAAAAGAATATAAACTCTAAGATACCGTTTGAATAAAGCTTCAAAATAAATAAAACTTATCTACGGCTGTGGAAGTTGGGACATTGGTCACTTTGGTGGGTTACGTAGGGGTGCTGATAAAGGCAGAACATAGGAAACATATGGGATGCCAGTAATGCCTTCCTTGATTGTGGTGGTGATTAGTGGAGTTTCAAACCATATAAACTGTAATTTGTATACTTTTCTCTAATGTATACTTCAATAAAGTGTTTAAAAACAAAAAGCTTTAAGTAGTTTAAAAACAAATTCCTTACAAAAAATAGGGTAAAAAATCAGTTTGAGGTTTAAACATGGTAAACACAAGGTTTTAGATTAGTTAAAACTGAATATCCTATAAAGTGAACAATTACAGTTATTTCTGCTAATGACTCAATTAATTCCAAGGATTTTCGAGCACATCTCCAACGTCACACGGAAAAGAACGAGTTGACCTAGACATGCAAACACAGCAGACAAACCAAAGTATACCATGATGAGCAATCAGTGATTTTCTTTCGTTAGTCTCCCTTATTTCATCATGTACTACTTCAGAAAAATTGGTCTTTACAACACCATGACTGCAGAACCCTTTCCAGACTACAGATTCTATCAGTGGCATTTTTTGTCTCACATTTCCTCAAGCGAAACGTTTTTACAAATTCATTTTTCCATGCCCATGAACAACCTAAGTTTTTCCCACCATGAAACAAATCAGTACCCTCTCATGTGTTTTTAGCATTTACATTCAACTATTAGGAGCCAAATACTGTTTAAAAGTAGAGATTTTAAAGTTTTAATAAAAGGATTATGTTAGATAGTAGAAGTATTGTCCTCAAACATTTCGCTGAAAAAAGAAATCTTTGGAATATATAAAGTAATAACGAAGGCCAATGTAAAGGGCAGTAGCCATTTTTTCCCCAGTTATCTGTAGTGATTCAATAAAGTGAAATGTGCATATGTTCTCTAGTTGAACTTCAGTAAGAAGTCAAATTGTTCTTATGAAGGTTCTAAAACAAGCATTTAAAAACAGTACTGAAAATTCAGGTGGAACTAGTAACAGGTGTTTTCACCTATAAGAGAGGACCTGTGTGTCAGTGCATTTGCCAAGCTTTTAAAACAGCTTCCGCCCAATAAATAGTGATAAAAGGCTACATTTTTATCTACTAGAAATGCTGTCATAAGATTCTGTAGTTCAAGACATGCTTGTGGGGAAGATGTGTTGATCAAGGTAAACTCTCAATTTAAGGAAACTTACAGGATAGTGAATCTCATGTATTCACTAGTCTCTTACAAAGAAGAATGCTTAATAATCCTATTAAGTCAAATTCCTCAACATACTAATGAATCTTATTCATTGTCCAATAAATACAAATTATATATAAGAGAATGCAACAAGTTATTTGAACCTGAATGCAGAGAATAAATACTTTATTAACTGATTACAGTTGAAAGTCACAAACAAAAAAGGGGTATATTAAGGCAGAGCCATATATCTATCTATATCTATATACTGATACAGATATAGATAGACAAATCCAAAGACTGTTACCTCTTTACATTTTAATAACCTCTGCATTTTTCTTTTATGCATTTAGGCAGTGTGCTTTCTTTTCTTCTCAGTTAAAGGAATGAATCTTGGCCAATATTTTGAAATCATATTTTGATGACAACTTACAGGATTGTGGGTTGAGACAATGACTAATGAATAAAATGCTATCTGATAGTCTTCTCAGCATATTCCATGTGTGGTGTTATATTTACGTTGGTGTGGAAAATCTGACAATTGATCACTTTCTCTTTTCCAGCAAAACTAACACATAATTTTTCAAATGATTTTAATAGTCTTAACTAAAACAAGCTTGGACTTCCAAGTCAGTCAAATGCCCAAAGCATATTATTTTCTGCCCTTTCCTAAACCCTCCTATGTTTTAAATAGCCTTTAGAGTATGATCACATGGCTGTATTTCAGATCTATAAATTTTGAGTTTTTCAAAATCCAAAATTATTTCCTTATGCAAAGTGGCAATGCAAACAGCAATCCTACGTAGTGTAGAATAATTTTTCTTCTGTATAGCTTCCTTTTATAAAAATGGGCAACCACAAAAAAAAATAAAGAAATAAAGAAATTTAGTCCATCTGAAAAAGCACTCCAGTTCCCTAATTCCACTTTTGAAGGAGAAGGCAGAGGCCAGTTTACATTATCTCAGAAAACTGAATAAATGGCTTTATTTGGTATCTTCAAGAAGCTTCTCCTTCCGTAGGAGATGTAGGTGTTGTAGGAGAAACTGTAACTGGCTTGCGTGCAATTCTGTCTAGTTCTGCATGAACATCTGATAGGACAGGCTTCTGGCCTACATTGAAGGAAAAGAAACAAGATTTAGATAGAAGTCAAAGTATCTTTTACACCAATGTCGCTTCATTTAAAAGCTGCCAACAGTTTCATTAACTTTATTTAGCATACTAAGTTATAGAAACATACTTAATTTAAAAATAAATCCCCTAAAAAAATAAATCCCCTCATTTGACTTTATGGGGTCTGTTACTAAATGGAAGTAAAACTAGCACCTATCACTTAAGCTCATAAAGATATATGTTAAAAAGGCATTAGACAGTAAGAACAGTAAAACAGAAAATAGCAACAAAATTTTGGGATGTAGAAAGAGTATGAATGAGCAGTTAACCATATTAGCATTCTTGGGAAAGCTTAATCTTCTACAATGGCAGTGGGAAAAGCCAAGAAGTATTCACTTTATACCCAGAAACCTGTAAAATGTTCCAAAAATGGTGGCTGCACAATGGTATTTGTGAAAAGGGTGGCAAGAAGATGGGATTAAAAAGGAAAATGGGTTAAAAAGTCTATTTAAAGGGCAGTCACACAAGCAACAAAAAAACTTCATAAAAATTAAACACTTTTGTGCTTCAGAGGACACCATCAAGAAGTGAAAGGATAACCAACACAAGGGGAGAAAACATCTGCAAATCCTACATCTGATAAAGGTTTAGGACACAGAATATACAAAGAACACTTAAAATTCAACAATAAAAAGACAAATAACCCAACTTAAAAATGGGCAAAGGACTTGAATAGACATTTCTCCAAAGATCTACAAATGGTCAATAAACAAGAGAAAAGATTCTCAACATTATTAGCCATCAGGGTATGCAAATAAAAACACAGTATGTGAATAACATTTCACAATCACTAGGATGGCTCTATCCAAAAAGATGGACAAAAACAAATATTGGAGAGGATGTGGAGAAATTGTTACCCTCAATTCCCTCTTGTTGGAAATATAAAATGGTGCAGTGTTTTGCAAACGCTTTGGCAGTTCTTCAAAAACTTCAAATATAGAGTTACCATACGACCCAACAATTCCACTCTGGGTATATACCCAAGAGAGATGAAAACATATGTCATTTGTCAAACATCTGTCAAAAGCACATGTTCACAGTGGTTCTATTTATAATGGCCAAAAATGGAAATAATTTAAATGCCCATCAACTAATGTGGCTAATCTGTACAATGGAATTTTATTCAGTAATAAGAAGAAATAATGATACATGCCAAAATGTGGATGGACCTTGAAGACATTATTGAAAACATTAAAGAAGGCATATGCTATATGATTCCATTTATATGAAATCTTCAGATAGGCAAATCCACAAAGACAGAAAGATCAGTGGTTGCCTAGGACTAGGGGATTGATTACTAGGGAAAAGTTACTGCAAACAGGCCAGAGGTTTGTTTTTGAGGAGATTAAAATGTTTCAAAATTAGATTATGATGGTTTGCATAACTCTGTAAATAGACTATAATACTGAATTGTATACTTTTTTTTTGAATATTTCTTGAGCATCCTTTTTAAGAAACAATTTTTTAAAAAGATTTTATTTATTTATTTGACAGAGAGAGAGCACAAGCAGAGGAACAGCAGGTGGAGGGAGAGGGAGAAGGAGACTCCCCCACCAAGCACGGAGCCTGATGTGGGGCTCAATCCCAGGGCCTTAGGGATCATGACCTGAGCTAAAGGCAGATGCTTAACCGAGAGCCACCCAGGCGCCCCTAAATTGTATATTTTAAATGAGAGAACTTCATGGTATGTAAATTATATCTCAATAAAGCTATTAAAAAAAAAGCTCTAGGAACGTTACCCGATTTCTTGGCGGAAGGTGGTAAACCACTGCTCCCACCTCCAGCCCCACCTCCAGGGCTACCACTGCCAACAACACCAGGGCCTCCTGGAGAGCCAGTCTTTTTACTCAGCAAACTATTGAAGAAATTTGCCAGGACACCTTCACTTGTAGCTCCAGCTGTTAAAAAAACAAAAACCAAAAAATGTTTACTCAAAACATTAGATTCTTCTATACATTATTATTATAGTAATCACACACATAAAGCAATTAATACTTAAAATTTAAGAGCTGTGTATTCCAAATTCAAGTCTAGTTTGATTTTTTGAGACTGGGTAACTTACCTCTAATCTATTCATGTGTAAAAAAAAGTATGAGTAAACTTTAAGAGTATAAGATAATTATTAAAAAATTAGAATGTTATTTTTAAAAAACCAAAAGCATTTAAAAGATGTTAGATGGTACTATACCTCCCTTTTGAAAAAGGTTCTTCAAAAATTTAATTGTTGAGAAATGTTTGCCTTAAGTATTACAAAAAGCTACCTAATCCTGTATGAAACCCAGTAGAAGTTCCAAGAGATAAATGGGTAAAGGATGACAAGGAACAATTCACAGAAGAGAAATACAAATAGAAAGGAAATACTAGGGACAAAGCTCTTGCTGCTTTGAATGCTTAGAATGCTATTAGGTTGTGGCAACACTGCAACACTCAATGTTGATGACTTGGGGTTTTTTTTGTTTTTTGTTTTTTAATTTACTTATTTGACAGAGGGAGAGAGATCACAGGAGGCAGAGAGGCAGGCAGAGAGAGGGGGGGAAGCAGGCTCCCCACTGAGCAGGGAGCCCAATGCAGGCCTCGATCCCAGGACCCTGAGATCATGACCTGAGCCAAAAGCAGAGGCTTTAACCCACTGAGCCACCCAGGTGCCCAATGTTGATGACTTGTAAACTGAATAAGCCATTTGAAACATATTATCAAAAGGCATAAAAATGTACAAATTCTCACCTACTAATCCCACTTATGACAAGTATTCCTACTGAAATAGCTATTATGCACATAGTTTTTTTATGTTAACTGCAGATAACCTATTAACATATGAATTTCTTAATGACCTACTTTAGTAGGTTAAATATAACACAAAACCTTCATAAAGCTTACACCATAGATATGATATATTAAGGCTATAGTATGAAACTTTGGTTTGAAGTCTGAGTAACTATGAGATTATACTGACAGAGATAAAGGTTAGAAGCTATTGCACAAAAACAAAAACAGCTATGGAAAAAAGGTGGGAAGCTAGGCAGATTTCTTTTTAGTGTGAAACATACTATATTGTTTTCTCTAGGAAAAGAGAGAAATACCTTTCATGTTTGGATCAATTTTTTTTGACCCTGCAGGAATGGGTGACACGCTGGCAACATTGGATGACACGGATCGGTTTGGTGTTCGAGGGGAGCCTCCTGGGACTCTTGGTGAGGCATCCTATGTAAAAATAGGAAAGCTGTAATTATCAAAATAGGAAACTTACAACTTCCCCTAAGTTATTATAAAAAGAAATTACTTTTTAACTGCCCCCCATCTGTTCTACTGGTACGTTTATACTACAAGCCACTGCTGAAAATCTTGAGCAATTGTGTCCTCGTTATCAGATAATACCAGATACCCATCACATTTTAGAATACAAATTCCCCTTAGATGGGAAAAGAACATACTGAATAATGGGGGGGGGTGTGATTACAAGTATAAGCATGGGAGTCAGATCTGAGTACCAATCTGGACTTGCATCCTACAAGCTGTAAAAACTCAGGCAAACCATAAGGTCCTCCAAAGCCTCCATTCCCCCGCCTGCAGAATGGGGCTGCCTCACAGGGCAGTACCTGCCTCACAGGGCTGTTTTAAGGATTTATAAAACAACAGATAAATGGTTCCACACAGTAACTCATGGATGACAAGGCAAAATGGATCTTTAAGATTTAAATATTCTAAAAAGGAATGAAGTTCATCCTTTAAAATGTCACAAATTCCAGAAGAATTTTTAATTTGTTTATATCAAAGCACACCCATAGGAGACATGCATACGATTAAGAAGAAAAGAAACTAAATCAATAATGTATGGCACTTTAATAATTTTGTTAAAATCTGTAATACTGACCACAGGCCTTCCAGCTGCAGTTGGTGGTTGCTTTGCTAAAAGGGACTGAAAAACACAAAAGAGTTCTAAGGTTACACATTCATAGTATGTATTGCTGTATTTTTAAAAATATGTAGGAACAGTTTACCCATCAACCACACTAAATTTGCTTCTGATATAATTTCATACCTGTAGCTTCATAAGAAACACTTGGTCATCTTCTGCCACAATTTCCTTCTCATGCACAAACTGAAATGAGCAATGCATAAATGAGCAAGTCTAATATAGTATGCTAAAACCATTAATAACATACTCTTTAGGTTACACTAATTTAAAAAAAAAGTTCAATACAAACATTACCTATATTTACACAAGTAAGCTGCCCAACCCAAGCCCCTACAGCGGAGCTGTCCAATAACCATCTGCAATAGTATGAATGTCTGATAGCTGTGCTGTCCAATACTCTAGCCACCAGTCACCTGTGGCTATTGAGCATTTGAAATGTGGCTACTATGGGGCGCCTGCGTGGCTCAGTCGGTTAAGCATCTGAGTCCTGACTTCAGCTCAGGTAGTGATCTTGGGCTCTGGAGACTGAGCCTGCATCCAGCTGTGTGCTGAGCATGGAGCCTACTTCAGATATTCTCTCTCCCTCTCTGCCCTCCCCCCGCCTCGTGTCCTCACTCTCAAAAAAGAGAAAAAAGAAAAAGAAATGTGGCTACTGTGACTCAGATACTGAAATTTTAATTTTATTTACTTTTATTTAATATATATTTAAAAGCCATATGTGACTAGTAGCTACGGTAGTGGACGACACAACCTTAGAGTCAACAGGTATATTAATCATGCTTACGTTAATCAACAGTTAGGTGTTTTAAAAGGGCCAATAATATCCTAGGTGAGTGAAAAGCAACTTGCCCCCGGTTTATCTGAAATAAAAATATAATGGCTCTTCTACCTGCTTCTACTATTTCTGTACAATGCATGCCACGGGCCAGCAGCCAGAGTGATCCTTTGAAAAGGTCAAGCAGATTACATCACTCCTTTGCGAAAACTCTCCTCTCCAGTCGCTTTCCATCCCACTCAGAATGAAATTCAAAGTCCTGACTCAGCTGAATGAGAAGGCCCCACAAGATCTTAACTCTGCCTTCCATCTCCTATCAGTCTGGCCCTCCTCTTCACTCTTTTTGTCTCTTTGCCCTCCTTCTACATTCCTGCCCCAGGGCATGTGCACTTTCTCCCCTCTTATCTGGGCCATTCCCTAACCACTCCTAGAACAGCACCCCTCCCCGGGTCCCTGCTCTTCCTCGCCCTCCCACACTGGGCTTTAGAGCCACAGCACTTATTAGCACTTGAGCAGCGGTATGTGCACTGATTTACTATTGCATCATCATCCTATTTAGCACCTTGTGCAGAAACAGTGTCTCAGGAGGTATTAGTGGGATGAATAAAAGACAACTTACAGCACAATTCTGTTGGTAAAAGCGAATGGGAGAAACTGTTGCCTTTTTTTTTTTCTTGATGTGTGCATTTCTTTTAATAGACATCCAAACCAAACAAAATGCCAACTGATTTTTCATTTGTCATTAATAATCTTATTTCTAATTACCCACAAACAGAAGAGAGATGCTCAATTTCAATGTTTGGATTTTAAAGTAAGAATCTTATTATATGTTAAATCAAAATTACTTTTCCTAAAGCACGTCCACTTAAAAGTCACTGAGAAGTACTATATGTAAATACTTCTGTTTAAACAACTTTGGAGAAACATCTGTAACATCTAACTATAGAATATGACATATTACTTAACATAGAATCAAAATATGTGAAAGAAGAGTACTTTCTGGAAGCAGATTTAAATAGGCATAGAATGACATCTAACAGTTAAGACTAAACTGGAACCTCCTGGATTGCTGTGGGCTAGCCTGGGTAACTACTGACTACAGAGAAGATTCCAGTTCTGCCTCAACAAACAGAAGCTAGTAAGATTATTCTACCAATGTTTTCTTGGCTTTTGGCTGAGTTCTAGGATAGAAAGTTCACAGTTTCAACCTGCTCAAACTCTTCAAGATCCATATATTCACTCCTACCAATCCATTATTTCCATTAGAATATGGAACCCGCACTAGTATTTTCTAATATAAATATGCCAAAGGCTAAGTAAAAATTCAGTAACTGAACAGCTGGTTTATATTTTTGATAACACAGATTTTTATTTTGAATTGACTTTAGAAACAGCCAAATTATACTTAGAAAATCCCTTGAGAGGAAAGGACCCCCCTTACTTTTTAAACTATAATCTTAAAATTATGGGCTCCCCCCTCAGTTTAAAAGGCTAAATATTGAGACTATATATATGTATATATTATATATATATATTTATATATATTATATATAATTTATATATACTAAAACTGTTACCTTTCGGACAGGTGGTTTAGTTATAATGTCTTCAAAATTATCTTCTGCTTTTAATGTTTGAAAATTTTCATGTAATATTCCTATTTTCTTATCATTATCCCACCCTGCTGGGCTGGAAAGAAACACATATGATAAGTCTCAAGCATTTATACAGTCAGTCATTCCTTCATTAAATCCATGATCATATTAAAGGGAACAAATCTGACCAATTATGAAAAACTAATCACGGGTGTCCTGGTGGCTCAGTTGGTTAAGCATCTGCCTTCGGCTCACCTCACGATCCCAGTGTCCTAAGATGGAGCCCCACATCAGGCTTCCTTCTCAGAGGGGAGTCTGCTTCTCCCTCTCCCTTTGCCCCTCCCTGCACCCCGCTGGTGCTTGCTGGCTATCTCAAATAAATAAAATCTTAAAACAAAACAAAACAAATCAGCTTTTTTATAATGTTCAAGTTATAGTTTACTAATTTCTACTTAAAAAGGTTCTTAACCTTCTTGATTTTAAAAATGCACAGTTCTGGGGGTCCTAGGTGGGGAGGGTCTGGTTAATTATTATTACCTTGCAATGTATTCACATAACTTTTGGAAAGCATGTCTAGATTATACGGGTCCTTTATGTATCAAAACCAATCAAAAAGTAAGTAAATATACTTAAATACACACTCAACAGTTCAGCTATATAAAATAGGAAGGCCTTCCAAAAGGGGCTCAGGCCAGCAATAAATCTAATAGGCAAAGATTAATAGATCATGCCAGGTTATATATAAAACAATCTAGAAGAGAGTCTCACCTACTCATTGTGGAAAGATTTATTGGTCTCACCTCAAAACCAAAAATGAGGATTTACCATCAAATTCCAGCAATAACACATGATTAAATAATACACTGAAGAGGATACTTACATAAATACTGCATCTTTTTCCACAACAACAGCAGGAATCTTATAGGGAAATCCATACAGTATCTGAACGATATACTTATATACTAAATCTATATTTTTGTTTTCTTTTACTGAAGTGTAAATAAGCGCTGCACCATCTGAATAACACTGTTAAAGAAATTTTTGGACTAATTCCATGAACAGGTACCAGAGAGCTCTGTGTTCTCAGCTTAACAGTTACATGCATAACAGTTTCAAAAACAATTCCAAAAGGTACATTATAGGGTAGTCAAGAATTTCAAAAGTATATAATACATATAGACTAAAAGTATAAAATATACAAATATACTTTATATATTTAAAAGTATAAAATACATATAGGCTAAAATGCAAATAAAACAATCTTTACATTATCGACTTCGTTTAGGAGGGCAAAGGTCTCATTAAGCCAAAAGAGTGAAGGTAAATTTAATAATACACTACTACCTCTCCATTTAAAGCACGAGAGGTGATTTGCTTTGTTTTTAACCTTTCTAAACTTCAGGAAGGAGGGATATTATTTCTCAACAACTATTTTGCTTGCATTTTTAAAAAATGGTGTATACTAGTATCTCTTGTGGTTTTCACTAGCTCCAGGAATTAGAACTTCAGGAGCAAGNCATTTAAAGCACGAGAGGTGATTTGCTTTGTTTTTAACCTTTCTAAACTTCAGGAAGGAGGGATATTATTTCTCAACAACTATTTTGCTTGCATTTTAAAAAAATGGTGTATACTAGTATCTCTTGTGGTTTTCACTAGCTCCAGGAATTAGAACTTCAGGAGCAAGCTCAGGAGACTGCTCTGAAGAGAGGAACCAACGGTGCTATCAGGAAACTTTCAGGCATGATTCAAGGCAAGAGTTGATTTATGACCAAAACTTGAGGTAATACCACATCATCACAGTTTGTATTAATTAAAGCAGACCCTACCAAATGATACGGTAGATCCAAAGATCAAGAGAGGCCTGTGGAGGACACCTGGGTGGCTCAGTTGGTCAAGCATCTACCTTTGGCTCAGGTCATGATCCCATGGTCCTGGTCCCTGCTTGGTGGGAAGCCTGTTTCTCCCTCTCCCACTCCCCCTGCTTGTGTTCCCTCTCTCTCTGTGTCTCTCTGTGAATAAATAAATAATCTTTAAAAAAAAAAAAAAAAAGAGAGCCCTGTGGCTAAGGGGCAATATGACTACAGACAGATGATGGGGTCAGAATGGCTATCAGAAATTCTATGGCCACTGCTAAGGACCACACTCTAGCACTGCCCACTGTGTCCTGAGAAGATAACTTAGACCAAGCGGAAATGCTGGGAATGGTCAAATTTCTACTTCTGAACTGGGATACTCATATTTACTAGCACATGAACCAAGGCTTATGAATCTAAAAGTTGTATTGCTAAATACAACTTCTCGTAAAACTTAACTTGATAGAAACAAACATCATTATCTTAAGTAAAAGCTTAATTGTGTGAACTTTTCATTAATGAGTGATCTTTTCTCATGAGAACAAGCTTATGATACAGCTAAAAAAATTGGCATTGTAATTAACATATAAAAAACTATTGTTAATAAAGATGATTTTGAACTGTTCCTTTCACACACACATGTGCACGCATGTCTATCTTGAAGTGACTTCTCAGTTTGTATTCTTTTAAAATCAATGGGCTCTACTAAAGGCCTGTAATTATTTTAGTGGATAGTCTCCTTCCTGATTACATTTCAGTATGTACATTTTCAAGAAGAGCATTAAATAAATGCTTAAAGAGACTGCTTGTTCCCAAATTTGCCAATCTTCAAAGATAATAAAAAGTCTATAGACATCTACTTCAATTACTCCTACTTTGTCTTCTTTTTAAAGTGTCTTATATAGACAAATGCCCTTCAATTCAACCCAAGTCAACTATTATGTGACAGGAAAAAAGAAAGGGCTAGGGCTACAGAGAGGACAAAGTACTGAGGGGAAAAGGGGAAAGGGAAACTGCCAGTGTCAAGTGATCGTATTCATTATTCAGCTAGGCTTCTTATAAGTGGTCCTTAAATGTTCATTAATGAAAATGAAAAACTACACTCTATACTTATGATTCCTGTCTACTCCTAAATGTCATCATTGCTTCACTTTTCAGACACAAAAGCTTTGGTCAGGAAATGCAACCGCAGACTCTCTGGTCCCAGAGGGGTGGGTGAGAACAGCTCTCGGTGCACTCAAGCTGTGGCACAGTTTTCAACAGCAAATTGTCTTAAAAGCATTCATGGACAACCCTCATTTTATCCTTCTTTTAACTGTGAATGTTATTCAGTGGCTCCTCTAATCCCTGCAACCTAGACAAGATTCCTTATAACAGGTTTTCTAACCTTGTGATCATCAAAATCACCCAGAAAGTTTTTTAAAAGTAGAGATTCTTCAGCTTCACCTTGAAATATTCCAATTCAGCACGTCCTAGCTGGGCACAGCCAGATTTTGAAACCATTGCATTAGACTATATGTAGAGATGGTAACATAGCAAATATATTAAAAACGTGAACACACAAACCTAAATATTGATCTTGCCCCCAACACTACTCCCAATAAATGAATACTGCTATCAGAATGTTTACAATGCCAACTCATTAGAATTTTCCTCAAAAGACTGATACTTGATAATGATTTTTCTTAAGCATAATCCTTTAAAACACAGCAAATCAAAGTTACATATTTCAATACTTACTTTTATAGCTCAAAATACCCAGATAGAAATGATTTGGAAGCTAAAATGAAATTTCTAACCAGAAGCAGGAGGAAAAAAGCTTATGGAATTTCTAAAGTCCATCAACTTAATTCCCTTAATTAAAAAAAAGCAAACAAACAGGTAAGGTACATTGCACTGATCAGTTCAGGAAAAGGATACACTGTAAACAAAACTTCCGGATATGTGACTGAATAAAATCAAAATGTTCATCTCTGTAGTCATGTTCTTTCTCCAATACACTAATGGCATCACACTGTTAAGTTAAAATAATTTAAAAAAATAATAACATTAACTTTAATCAAAGTTAAATATAATGACTTAAACACTTTGGGGAGGGGAATATCACAAACCTACCACTCTGAGATGGTGACTGAATATGAAAATATTAGAATATCGATTACTCCTATCTGTCTAGATTCTTTTAGTTGGAGTCAAGACTAAGGAATTAATTTTCTTTAAAAAGCATTAATGTCCATGTTCTATTGAATGCTGAAAACACCAAAGAAATAGTTCTGGTACATAAAGGAAGAAAGAGTAACGGGACAAGCAGATGGTTGCTCATACCTGCTGACTCAACTCCTTTCGACTTAAACAAAGTTTTTAAGTTCTAAACTCTATTTCAGTTTTATAAAACACTCTGTATATCCGGGAGTCTGCACCTTTCCCTATTTCCTCTTTGCTCCTCTGTTTAACTGATAACTCTTGAGTCCTTCATTACTTTTCTGGCTCTTTTGTTCACTCCTAGTACAATCTTACCAACAGCAAAAAAAGGCAGAATGACAGGCTATTTTTGAACCGTCACCTGTACAATCAATGACACAATTCTGAATTCTGCTTGCTACAGAAAAAAGTTACAAAAAATAAACATGATGTCCAAATTACTTCCCCCAAACCTTTTGGAACTGAAGGTATGAAATCAAAAAATAACCACTTAATAATAATGTTCATTATACCTAATATTAGTTTGGGGTCAAATCTGATATGCAATTTTTGTTATGCATATATACATCATACAACAGAGTCTCTTTGTATAATCACGATATGTTTGTCCATTTTCCAGAACACAGAGTAATTGCTTCAAATTACTAAAGATATTTATAATTATTATACTGTTGACTTTTGATACTTTTGGTGGAACATATTTAAATGAAATAAGAGGACCTGGACCTAAGGCAAGACACTTAGTCTCTCTGAATCTCAATTTTCAGAGTCTTTAAGTAGAGTTGAACCGCCATTATTTCCTTGTCCTAAGACACCTCTCCCATCCCCCTACACATTTTAAAAGCTCTTAAGCTAATACAAAACTGGCGATTGTCTTAAAGTCTGTGAAATACAGCAGATAATCTCTTTTGGCTTAAAAATCTTATGAATCGGACTCATTTGATACTAGTTCAGGTCCCTTTAAGCTTAACATTTTTTCTTTGAAAATAAGGTTTTTTATAAGAGGCAAATTGTGTAAAACAGAGAAGTATCTGCCAACAGCTCTTTGTCAAACAAAATAAACCACACATAAAAGGATTCTAGTGTGAGAGTTTAAAAACATTTTTATAGAAAAGGTATAAGTAACAATTAACTACACCAGAATCACTATTTGAAATGCAGATACCAGATTTTGATTTAATTATTTTAAGTGCTACCCCCATTCCTTTGTTACTGATAATTCTTGTAGAGTTTAAAGTAAAACTTAAGCTAGATTAGAATTTTTTTTATCATTTTCATTCCAAAGATGAGTAAGTGCCATACCTCCCTTCAATTACATGTGTAAATTTTTACGTTATGGAAAACATTAATAATTTTATATCTCAAAAAGGTTTACATGTTCTGTCACTTCCTTAACATTCCATGGCTTATGAACAATAAAGACATACTACTTAGGACCAAATGGGAAGAAGATGAACTTGAACTAGAAATTATTTTTAAAGGGAATTTGGTTTTATTATAAAGTATATACAGTGATGGAATTAAATGAACAGAATTTGGTAATAGCAATACTACCAGAACCTCTTTAGTAAATAAAAAAAAAAACAAACAACCCTTGATAACTGCATATCAACTTCACATAATGAGAGCTGGTAGGTGTTTAAGTCTATTTTATTTTAAGTGTATAATCTTCTGATATTAGGATATTAATGTATCACAATTTATTGTGGAAAGTATCTTATAAAAATTAATACCAAAGTTATCACCTTACCTGTAGTATTTCTACTCAACTGATTGGACAATGAGGTACAACTGAAATTAGGAATATGAAATTCAATCATGAACAGAATATCTGAAGTAACATTTTCTTTCAAAGAAACTATGATTAAGGATCACAAAACCAACATGTGATTATCATTCAATTTTTTAAACTACAATTTTTATTTGTTAAGAAAAATTATCTAGGAAAGCTAGTGTGTCAACTCCAAAAGGAGGCTGGAAAACAAAAGAGTTGGTCATCCTTGGTTAATACCAGTAGTAGAATCTCTAGGAAGGAAGCTAACCTTTGTGCAAACTACTAGTACTGGGATGCCCAAGTTATGTGTAAGTGTGTCCGCACCCAGAGGTAAAACCACACTGTCGTCTTTGTCTTCCTGTGACCCAGTATTTCTTCTCTGAGGAGAGGCTGGAAAATCTTCTCCCGGCTCTACATACTCCTGGAAGTCTCTAATCACTGAAAATCAAAGTAAATAATTTAATACACAGTTTAGAAATTGGTTTATTTGAGCAGGTACCTTTCTGCCATAATCTAAGTATATATCTTAATGAGACTTTATACTTAGTCTTGTGTAAGAGAAGAAAAAAAAAGGGTTTGAGAAATCTGTTTCAAAGACAGGACAGAAACACCAGACCCATACTAATTATGAGGAGGCAGAATACAACACTGAGTGGCTTCAAAGAGTGGGGTTCAATGTAAGCCCAGTTCTGTCTGTGCAAATTACTCTGGGTAAGTCAAAACCTAGCTTTGTTTTTCTACATTCTCTAATTTACAAAGGGCACTGAGAGGATATAAAATAGGGGTGTGTGTGTGTGTGTGTGTGTGTGTGTGTGTGTGTGTGTGTGTGTGTGGTGGGAGGTTGGGGAGAAGTCCACAATTTAAAAATCAGACCTAGGGGTGCCCGGGTGGCTCAGTCTGTTAAGCATCCGCCTGTGGCTCAGGTCATGATTCCAGGGTCCTGGGATCAAGCCCCACACCAGGCTCCCTGCTCAGAGGAGCCTGCTTCTCCCTCTTCCTCTGTCCCTCCCCCTGCTTGTGCTCTCTCTCTCTCAAATAAATAAAATCATAAATGAATGAATAAATGAATGAATGAATGTCAGACCTACATGACTCTCTAACATTATTTTCCTTTCTCTAAACCCTTTATTCAGGTCTTCTCCTTTTTACCTAGGTGCAATCCTGGGTCATATTCACTCTGTAATCCTAGTAAGAATTAATGAGATATTACCAATGCTGATAAATTTTTGGAACTCATTTGCAAGTCTGTCAAAATGTCCACTTTACAAAAACAGTATATGTATATTTCTAGACTACTCACACTTTTGTTCCATTTCTTTCATTTCTTCAGGAGGAATTTTCAATTTGTCAATATGTTCTCTAACAACACTTGCCCATTTTTGTAGAGAATCCAAAGCAGTCCAAGGCTTTGACATATCCACAACTAGCATAACTAGAGTGTCCTTCAGAGAAATGGCATCCAGTGAAAATTTAAGGAGGCCCTTGTGATACAAGTCTCCATCTAAGATCCACACATTACATCTTGTTTGATCTATAATAGACAAAAGAAAGTTACCAACGCAACAGGATTAAGTTATTTCATTATTCAACTAACAATACTACTTGGTATCTTAGGGCACCTCCACAAGAGAAGTCTCCTTCGACAAGTTTCACCTATTTAGGTAGGTCACATCTATCAACTTAGTAAAGGCCTAACAAACATTCAGGAAGATGATTTAACTGTCAACATAGAACACCAGCAGCCTCTACTTCTTATTTCTCAATCCTGAATCACAGACATGAATTACATGTTTCTATTCCTACCATCACAGTCTTTCTCTCTCTCCTTATCAGCAGAGATGGCCATGCATCGTCAAGATATTATACACAAAAATGAGAAGGCAAGATGTATACAAGAAAAAAATGGCTGATCAGATTGAAAAAAGCTGAGGAGTCGATGACATTTTTGTGTCAAAAATGAGAAGGTGAAAAGGGAGTCAACAAAAGAACCCTAGGATACTATTATTTCACTATCTGAGGGGGAAATGAACTGAAAAATTGAGATTCTTCAAGGATAGCAAGAAAGCTAGTCTGCACACCAGAATACCTTAAGATGTTAAAAAATATCACTGTATGAATCCCAATCCCAAACCAATAAAAGTATGCCCACATATAACTATTCACTGACTAGCAAACAGACTAGGACTCCTAGTGAAAAATGACACACTAAGAAAAGTCAAAGACTAATATGAGCAGAAGCGCATCTCAGAAAAGCCTCAGGAAACTTGTTTTACACATAAATGACACTCACCTTCCCTGTCTTCATCATGAACATTTAAGTACAAATATTCCAACCCTCTTCCTTTCTTGTACTCTTCTATTCCCTGAATTTTTCTTATTAAGCTTGTTTTTCCAGCTCCATCTTCACCTGTAAGAGAACAACTCTTTTTAATTATAATATGGATTATTTAAAGATGCTTTCCAGTGTCAAGTGAAAAATCTAACTGGAACTAAGTTCGACCAAAAGGGTAATTTGATGGAAGATACGTAGGTAATTAAGATGCAGACTTCACCTCCAAGATGCTTTGTCCTGGTGTCTCTGCCCTTCCTAGAAGTCTGGTTCTATCCTATTACAAATGGCTTCCTCTCTGCGTATTTTTCAGGAAGTTCAACTCATATGTCATCCCAGTTTAATATACAAGGAACAAATGACTCTCCCTACTGACTTTCAGTCTTAAGAATCTCAGGTAAAGACTTTTAATTAGCCCAGTTTGGGTCACGTACCCACCCACGGGCCACACTCATGGAGGATGGATGGTACATCAAAACTGACCAGGACAGGGAATTGTGGCTGTAGCCTGACTAAAACCATGAAGTCATAAGAAATATTAGTAAAGGAGAGGGGTGAGGGTAGTAAATTGAATAAGAACAAGGGTAGAAGGAATACAGAACGACAAAAATAAAATGTATACTTAAAAAATATCAATAGCGGGCGCCTGGGTGGCTCAGTGGGTTAAAGCCTCTGCTTTCGGCTCAGGTCATGATCTCAGGGTCCTGGGATCGAGGCCCGCATCGGGCTCCCTGCTCAGCGGGGAGCCTGCTTCCCCCTCTCTCTGTCTGCCTGCCTCTCTGCCTCCTTGTGATCTCTCTCCCTCTGTGAAATAAATAAATAAAATCTTTAAAAAAAAAAATATCAATAGCAAAAACACAAGAAACACAACACAAGAAGTGTTGGCAAGGATATGGAGAAAAAGGAACCCTCCCGTACTGTTGGTGAGAATGCAAACTGGTGCAGCCACTCTGGAAAACAGTGTGGAGGTTCCTCACAAAGTAAAAAATGGAACTACCTTACCGTCCAGTAATCACACTACTGGGTATTTACCCAAAAATACAAAAGCCCTAATTCAGAGGAATACAGACACCCCACACTTACCGCAGCATTATTTACAATAGCTAAACTATGGAAGGAGCCCAAGTGCCCATCAGCAGATGAATGGATAAAGAAGATGTGGTATATGTACGCAATGGAATATTATTCAACCATAAAAGAATGAAATCTTGGCATTTGCAACAACATGGATGGCGCCAGAGTATAATACTAAGCAAAGTCAGCCAGTTAGAGAAGACAAATACCATGTGATTTCATTCCTATGTGGCATTTTGAAACCAAACAAGCAAAGGGAAAAAATACAAGAGAAACAAACCAAGAAACATTCGTAATTATAGAGAACAAACAGGTGATTACCAGGTGGGAGGTAGGGAGGATGGGTGAAATAGATGAAGGGGGTTAAGAGTACACATTTATTGTGATGAGCACCGAGTAATGTATAGAATTGCTGAATCACTCTATATTGTACACCTGAAACTAATATAACACTGTATGTTAACTATACTGGAATTAAAATAAAAAACTTGGGGCTCCTCAGTCAATTAAACATCTAACTCGATCTTGGCTCAGGTCTTGACCTCAAGGTTGTGAGTTCAAGCCACGAGTTGGGCTCCACGCCCAGTGTGGCGCCTACTTAAAAAAAATCAAGATTAATTAAATAAAAAAAGGAAAAAATGGGGAGATGGGGATGGGGATGGGCTAAACAGGTGAAGGGCATGAAGGAGAGCACGTGTTGTGATAAGCACTGGGTGTTATATGTATGTGATGAATCACTAAATTCTACTTCTGAAATGGAACTACAGTATATGTTACCTAACTCAAATTTAAATAAAATCTTGGATGAAAAAAAAGAAAAAACCCCTGCATCTTTATAAATACCTCAGATAAGAGGTATTTCCTAGAAATGGTAGGTAACAAGTAAGATTTTATCTGCAGAGTATGTCTTCATTGGCCTTTTCAGATATTTTATGAAACAGGTCTATTTTCAGATGTCTGCATTTGCCATCAAGACAAATCACGTCAGAGTTCATTGAGGTGTAAAAAAAAAGTGACAGCTGCAGAAATTGGTCATTTTAACGGAGGCTTAAGACTTACGAAAGGAAGAAATGGGCTTAAAATATGTGTAAAATATGAATGTTCAATTTTCAACCAACTGTAACTTCCAAATGTTGTTAAAGTTGAAGTAGAGAGAAGAGTAGTGGATAGAAGTTTTGCTCCCAGAAAAATTGTGTTTCAGTTAGCAAAGTGCTTCTTCAGGCATCTTGAGAATCTTCTCTGTGCCAAGCACTGTAAGATGTTAGAATATTCTTGGGAATAAGATATTCTTCTGGGGCGCCTGGGTGGCTCAGTGGGTTAAAGCCTCTGCCTTCGGCTCAGGTCATGATCTCAGCGTCCTGGGATCGAGGCCCACATCCGGCTCTCCGCTCAGCAGGGAGCCTGCTTCCCCCTCTCCCTCTCTCTCTGCCTGCCTCTCAGCCTACTTGTGATCTCTCTCTCTGTTTCAAATAAACAAATAAGATCTTTAAAAAAAAAAAAGATATTCTTCTGTTTTTGCCTTCCATTTTCTCCTGAGTGCAAACAAGAGTCACACTCTTGAGAAGGTTGACTTGGATTCTCTTGTGAGACTTGGAATATTGCCATGCTCCCACAATCTTTGTGACTAGCCTGGTCTCAATTTTCTCATCTCTAAGTAGAGAGGATTTCATTAGATTTCCTGACAGGCTGCGTGTGTCTATGAAATGTTCCTTATTCTCAATGTGAACACTTCCATTTTGTTACCAGAAGTGAGAAATTTTGAAATCGCAGGGTGGGGGAAAATAAAACCTCAAAACTACCGTATTTACCACATTACATTTATTTGACAGTAAACTTTTTCAAAATTAATGTTGTAAGATTTATCTTAAAATGGATCTCGAAGGTACTAAATATTAAGAGACACAACTACCATCGTTTAAAATTTCAGGAGAGAAGAAACTACCAGTGTAATAAAACAAACTTTATTTCCAGTCCTTAGAGGTATACTCAAGAGAATAGGAACATAACCACCTGTCACTCAGAGGCAGCCCACAGAAAAGAATGCACTAAATCATTTTCTTTTTCTTCTGAAAATAGCAATGACCCCTGGAAGCAAAAATACCTTTCTCTTTTATGAGTCATAATGTAAAAATAATAAATAGTATTATTTTAATGGCCTCTAAAATAACAGCACTGTTGCATATTGGAAAGAGTGTGCTTTGAACTTAAATTTATATGAATTTAGATCCTGGCCCTGTCATTTCTTCCCCATGAAACTCTGAATAAGATACTTATCTTTGGCAATTCTGAGCTCCAGTATCAACATCTGCCAAAGAGGGATAATCACCGTTCCCATTACAGTCATGGTTCTGTTAGAAATATTGTTGCTTAATGAATGCAGCGGGCACTCTGGAAATGTTTGCTGCTCCTGCTATAAAGATGGAAATGGAAGCCAATGGTTCCATCTGACTAGGATGTGGGCAAAGGGAACAGTTCCAGTCCTTTGTTGTTATATGGAAACATATGACAGACTTGCATTTGTATCCTTTTTCTGTCCTAAATTCTTAGGCTTTTGTATTTCAAACCCATTAATACACAATAGAGTTTTAAAATACCCCCAAAGTGGACAAGGGAACAAAATTTATATCCTTTATTCAGGGATTTGTGAAACTCATTAATATTCTGGCACAACTTTTGTTGTTTGAGACCAGATGTATCAGTGGCTGCCCTGTAAGAGGCTTAAGAATGCACATTTCACTATGCAAAGTGGAGAGTTAACAGGTACTGTAGTTACAGGTACTTTCTGGGTACCGGGGATAGAGCAGTAAACAAAACAGAGAAAGGCATGTTCCGCTGGAACTTGTGAGGATAGGGGGGTGACTAAGTAAAATACATGAGTTAGTTAGTAAGTTCAATGTCAGTAAGTTCAATGGAGAAAAATAAGATGAGAAGGAACAGGAATGTAAGGGAGATTGTGATTTTACATGAGGCGATTAGGAACAGCCTACCCAAGGAAGTGATATTTGAAAGAAGGCAGAAGTTTAGGCAGCACAGAGGATTCTAAAGAGAATATATTCTAGGTAGAGGGAACAAGTATACAGACAGTCTTTAAGGTTGGAATCCTACATTAATAATTACATAAGCGAGTGTTTGGGGGAAAAGTGATAAGAGAATGATACTGTTTTTGTGTATACTGAAATATGAGGTATTTGTGGAACATCCAAGTAGTGATGACCAGTAAGCAGTCCAGGAAAGGCCGAGGCTGGAAGGAAATCTGTAGGTCACCAGGAGATGTGGTATTGAAGTTGCGTGTGGTGCTGCTCGCGGAATTACATTCAGAGCGAGAAGAGCAGAAGGCTGAGAAAGGAACCCTGGGAACACAGATGTTGGGTGGGGGTGGAAGAGCAGCCTGCAAGAAGACTTTGGAACAGCCACCTCAGAGGTCAGTGGTAGAATAGGAGAGGGCGATGTTATGGAAGCCATGGCAAGGGAGAACCTTCTCTGACTTCTGTGTCTTCCTCCTCCTCTCTCTGCCAGCTCCCAAGTCTGCCTTGAGTACAGCTGTCCCCATTGCTGGCAAATACCTTAGCTCAGGCCTACCTCATTTCTTGCTAGGACTCCATTAATATCTAGTTACCAAGTTTTCTTACTCCTAAACTTACCCTTGTTGGTCAGTCTTCCACACTTCTGCCATAGCAGTCTTTCTAAAATACCTAAACACTGCCAGGGGCTCCCCATTACTTTCAGGATAAAGTCTGATCTTCCCGGCCTGGAATGAGATGCCCTTCATGAGCTGGCATGCCATTCTTGTTCTCACTTTCTGACTCCTTTTCCCCTCACATCCTAAGGTTGATACGCTCAAATTATCTGTCCTTTGTAGAAGGATACTCCTTTGCCTCCAGGCTTCTGTATATGCTTTCCTTACTGCCTGGAATGACTAACTGTCTGTGGCTCTTTAAACACCATGAGATTTAGCTAAAGTATTACCTACTGTCTATACAAAGTCCTTTCTGACTTCCAGGCAAAACCAGGGTATTCCCTTAGGGCTGGCTTCCTGGTTAGTTGCTATCTCCAGTGTAGTCCTAATGACAGTATCTTGAAATTATCTCCTGGTTGTTTATCCTCTCCAGTTTATGAGCCTCCTAGAGAGCAGTGGCTTTGATATAAAGATCTTTGTATTCCTAGTGCTTAGGGTAGTAAATGTTTAATGTGATGGTTCTTAAAGTGTGGGACCTGTACTAGCAGCAGCAGCAGCAACACTGGTTACTTGTTAAAAATGCAGATTCTTGGACCCCACCCCAGAAATCCAGAAGGGGAGGCCCAGCAATATGTGTTTAATAAGCCCCTCAGGTGAGTGTGGCACATTTGAAAACCATCAATCCAGTGAAATGAATGATGGAAATTTACTTAGAAGAAAAAACTCTGGTCTCCTAAGTAGGGGAGAATTCTTCACCTTCAGTTCTTAGAAAAAGGAAACAGCCATTCTCTACTGATGGCTACAAGAACCTGGAATACAGCATATTTGTTAAGATTGACTGTTATTTTTGATGTCACAAATATGGGCTCAAAATCTATTTGGAACCTATGGATTTAAACCTTTACAATTAGAATTAGATAAACTAAGGACAAAAAATTGTTATTTGAAGAACCACTCCATAATTTTTTTTCTTTAAAATTCAATTAGCCAACATATATTATTACATCATTAGTTTCAGGTATAGAATTCAACAATTCATCAGCTGCATACAACACCCAATGCTCATCACATCACATGCCCTCCCTAACGCCCATCACCCATGTACCCCATACTGCCACCCACCTCTCCTCCAGCAACCCTCAGTTTGTTTCTGAGAGTTAAGAGTCTCTCATGGTTTGTCTCCCTCTCTGATTACTCCCCCATTCAATTTTCCTCCCTTCTCCTATGATGACCTACACTGAAGAACCACTCCATAATATCACCACTAGGGATAGCCGAACCAGTTGACTATTTCTAGGTGATATTATTGTGGTTTTGAGTCTTTTGCTTATGCTTATCTATAAGTATATGTTTTTTTTTTAACTCAGAAACCTTTATATTTAAGTCATTTGAAATATTAAAAAGAAATTGATATAAACCCATCTGATTTGGACCCCTTTTTAAGGTATCTTTTTATTTTCTAACATCTAAAACAGGAATTAAAGAGAAAAGATAAATCCTTGGTTATATCAAATCAAGTTTTATCTGTTACCGCCTATTTTTACAGATGCATATATACTTTAGAAAATCAGGTATTTTATTGTTGATTTAAGCCTCTATTACAAGTCTGGGCACTAAGTTTTTGCCTATAATATGTAACACTGTTTCAGTGGGATAATCAATTTTCAGCTGGCATCAATTTAACTTAGAGGACTCCTTTCAGGAAAATAGTCTGTCATAAGAGGAATTTTGATTCTTTTCTTTCTAGTTCTAGAATAGACTCGGATTTCTTAAATTAATAAACTTTGGGATTAAAAAAAATTTTTTTTAATCTTTTAAAGAGAGAAAGCACACATGCGCAAGTGGTGGGAGAGGAGGCAGAGGGAAGGGAAGAGAGAGAATCATAAGCAGACTTCATGTTCAATGAAGAGCCCAATGTGGGACCTGATCTCATGACCTTGAGATCATGACCTGAGCAGAAAACAAGAGTCAGACACTGAGTCAAACAACTGAGTCCAGGTGCCCCAATAAACTTTGTTTTTTTAGAGGAGTTTTTAGAGGAGTTCACAGCAAAATTGAATGAGAAATTCTCTGAATTTTTGAATATCTTGTCCCCACATCTATACAACCTCCCCAACTCTTGACACAGTAGTATGTTTATTACAATCAGTGAACTGACAGACATATCATTATCACCTAAAGTCCACTGTGTTCGTGAGGGTTCATTCTTGATGCTGTACATTATATGGGTTTTGACAGATGTATAATGACATGTAGCTGCCATTACAGTAACATACAAAATAGTTTTACTGCCCCTAAAAATCCTCTGCTTTGCCTATTCAGACTCTTTAAAAGAAAGTTTTTACAGATCTCCTCACATGGTGATTTAAATTATTTTTTATTATGTCCAGTGCTCCTGCATACCGAGGTGACCAGATATAAATGCTTTAAATTCTTTCTGTTTATAGTTCTTGAACTACTTGAAAACATTATAAATTAAATTAAAATTAAAAACATTATAAATTAAATTAAATTAAATTAAATGCCATAAAAATTATAGGAGTGATAAAATTCAAATCAGCAATTAATATAACAAATGATATTTTGCTGAAATTAAATGCCAGTCCTGCGTTTAACAGCAGAAACATTTATGTATTTTTCACTAGTTAACTTTATTATTTCCATTTTAAGCATGATGGATCATCATGGGAATAATCATTGTCATTATCATAGATATTACTATTTTCAAACCAATCTGTTACTTTGTTGGTCCTTTTATTTTATTTTATTTTATTTATTTATTTATTTATTTTTTAAAGATTTTATTTATTTATTTGACAGAGAGAGAGAGAGATCACAAGTAGGCAGAGAGGCAGGCAGAGAGAGAGGAGGAAGCAGGCTCCCTGCTGAGCAGAGAGCCCGATGTGGGCCTCGATCCCAGGACCCTGAGATCATGACCTGAGCCGAAGGCAGAGGCTTTAAACCGCTGAGCCACCCAGGCGCCCTTTGTTGGTCCTTTTAATAGTACACTGCAAACATAGCACTGAAAAAGAAGTAATTCTTTCATGACAAGTTCTTTATTGCCTATTTAAGGTGATACTTATTGCTATGAAGTGTTAGAAAATGGTTCATAAAAAAAGAACCAGTCTGGCCAATACAACTGAATAGAGTACTGACTGCTCTGGGATCCTTCCTTCAGAGTTGGAGAGATCTGTGTGTCCTCTCTCTGTTTTGTCTACCTTACTTGGTCTCAGCTTGTCACCAGTAGGACTATAAACACCTATGAAGAAGTGAGTACTGAAATCTTTTGGCAGCATTTAGATCTAAAGATGGTCATTCAGAAGATCCAAGACATATAATTTTTTAAGTTTAACATGAAAACGAAAACAATTTTTAAATTTTCAGAGAACTCATTAATATTCTCCAGGAATAAGTCCTTAGATCTAAGAAACTCACCTTTATTATAAGTACTATTAACAAGATATTGCTAATAACTAAGTTCGTGTAACAATAATATGTAGTATATAAACAGATTTACGATATTAAAAAATCTTTGCCAAGACATTGAATACCTAGCCTAGTTATAAAGTTTTTAAACTTGTACCAAGTTTATTTATTTCTTAAAAAAGACTATTTATTTGAGAGACAGAGAGAGAAGAGAGCATGTGTGCAAGTGAGCACATCAGCAGAGGGAGGGGCAGAGGGAGAAGCTGACTCCCCACTGAGGAGGGAGCCCAACGCAGGGCTCCATCCCAGGACCCTGTTTCCAGGACCCCAGGATCATGACCTGAGCTGAAGGCAGATGCTTAATTTACTGCACCACCCAGGTACCCTATAACTTCTGCCAAGTTTAAATCACATAATTTCTTGCTATTAATATTTTTTATTAAGTTCTTTAATTTCAGTATAGTTAACATACAGTATTATATTAGTTTCAGGTGTACAGACAATGATTCAACAATGTTTACATTACTCAGTGCTCATCACAATAAATGTATACTCTTAATCCTCTTCATCTATTTCACCCATCCTCCCCACCTTCCCTCTGGTAATCACCTGTTTGTTCTCTATAGTTAAGAATCTGTTTCTTGGTTTGTCTCTCTGTTTTTTCCCTTTGCCTGTTTGGTTTCTAAAATTCCACAAAAGAATGAAATCATATGGTATTTGTCTTTCTCTGACTGACTTATTTTGCTTAGCATTATGTTCTAGCTCCATCCACACTGTTGCAAATGGCAAGATTTCATGGCTGAATAATATTCCTGTGTGTGTGTGTGTGTGTGTGTGTGCGCGTGCCTGCCTGTGTGTATGTATCTCCTTTATCCATTCATCTAACAATGGGCACTTGGGCTCCTTCCATAGTTTGGCTACTGTAAATAATGCTGCAGTAAATGTAGGGGTGTCTGTATTCTTCTGAATTAGGGCTTTTGTATTTTTGGGTAAATACCCAGTAGTGTGATTACTGGATGGTAAGGTAGTTCCATTTTTTAACTTTGTGAGGAACCGCCACACCGTTTTCCAGAGTGGCTGCACCAGTTTGCATTCCCACCAACAGTACAGGAGGGTTCCTTTTTCTCCACATCCTTGCCAACACTTGTTTCTTCTGTTGTTGATTTTAGCCATTCTAACAGGTGTAAGGTAATATATCTCATTACCGTTTTGACTTGCATTTCCCTGATAATCAGTCATGTATCTGTTTGACCATTTGTATGTCTTCTTTGAAGAAATGTCTGTTTATGTCTTCTGGCCAGCCCCCCCCCCTTTTTTGGGTCTTCTGCCCACTTCTCTTTTTTTTTTTTTTTAAAGATTTTATTTCTTTATTTCACAGAGGGAGAGAGATCACAAGGAGGCAGAGAGGCAGGCAGACAGAGAGAGGGGGAAGCAGGCTCCCCGCTGAGAAGGGAGCCCGATGCGGGCCTCGATCCCAGGACCCTGAGATCATGACCTGGGCCGAAAGCAGAGGCTTTAACCCACTGAGCCACCCAGGCGCCCTTCTGCCCACTTTTCAATTGGATTATTATTTGGGGGGGGGTATTTAGTTGTATCAATCCTTTATGTATTTTGGATACTAACCCTTTACCAGATATGTCATTTGCAAATATCTTCTCCTATTCAATAGGCTGCCTTTTAGTTTTGTTGATTATTTCTTTCACTGTGCAGAAGCCTCTTATTTTGAGGTGGTCCCAAAAGTTTATTTTTGCTTTTACTTCCCTTGAATCAGGAAATGTATCTAGAAAAATGTTGCTATGGTTGATGTCGGAGATATTACTGCCTGTGCACTCTTCTAGGATTTTTATAGTTTCAGGTTTCACATTTAGGTCTTTAATTCATTTTGAGTTTATTTTTGTGTATGGTGTGAGAAAGTGGTCCAGTTTCATTCTTTTGCATGTTGCTGTCCAGTTTTCCCAACACCATTTGTTGAAGAGACTATCTTTTTTCCCATTGCATATTCTTTCCTGCTTCATCAAAAATTAATTGACTATACAGTTGAAGGTTTATTTCTGGGTATCCCATTCTGTTCCATTGATCTATGTGTCTATTTTTGTGCCAGTACCATATTGTCTTGATGACTACAGCTTTGTAATATAACTTAAGTCCAGAATTGTGACACCTCCAGTGTTGTTTTTCAAGATTGCTTTCGCTATTCGGGGTCTTTTGTGGGTCCATATAAGTTTTAGGATTGTTTGTTCTAGTTCTGTGAAAAATGCTACTGGTATTACAAAGATGGAGTCTTGTTCTACTGTTATATACATCTTCTAATCACATTATTTGTTAGACAATTTTTATCTTTTTTTTTTATGTCTTTAGGTACTTAAACCATGGCCTCTGCTTGGTTCTCTTCTCACCATACAAACATGCTTCTCAAAAGTGAACACGCACTAAATTCATACCACACACTAATGCACTCCTCATCCTACAGCTAAGTGATCTTCCTGAAACAATCTCCTCACGCCACCTCTCCCTCTTAAGACCCTTCAGGGTATTCTAGTTAATGATATACAAAAGCTGAAGTATTCTGAGTGAAGTAAACTAGTTGTAATGCATTAAAAAAAGGGGGGTGGGACAGTGAGCTGCTTATGTGATAAAGCAAATACAGTTAAGTTTAATGGCAGAATCTAGGTTTGGGTATATGAGTATTCACTGTAAAATTCATTTAACATGTTTGGAAGTTTCATAAGATGTCAGGAAAAACCCTCAGGGTCTTCCTGCTGCTCTTGCCATAAGGCACAAACTATACAATGTTCCTTAGGAAAGCCACCTAATTTTTCTGCCCCTCTCCAACCATATCCCACAACCCACATGCTAGGCTCCAGCCATTCACTTCTTGCAAAGCACTAGAGAGGGTGCTCTCTCCCAACTCTTGAGTCTTCGCGCATGCTATCATTTCTTTCTGGAATATTCTTCCCTTCCTCTCACATGTGGGAGAACCGCAGCTTATCCTGGTCTCGGTTTAGTTTTCTTTAGGAAGCTTTCTTTGCTTCCTTAAGTCTGGTTAAGTGCTCTCCCTCACACTCCCAACAACACACTGTACACTTAAGACACTTCAGTGTCATGTGTCAGCTCACTGACCCACAATGCAAGTCAGCACAATGCAAGTCTGCCAAGTCTGTCCTGCTTCATTCAACAAATATTCTTTGAGCAAGTTCTCTTAACAGTAAGCAGGATATAAAATCCTTGCTTTTAAGTTACTTACAGATAAGAAATTATCTTATTCTTAACAGACACTGTCCCTGCTTGCTCAACAAAAACAGAAACCATGTTGTCTTAGTCTTTTGGGGCTGTTATAACAAAACACCATAGGCTAGATGGCTTTTAAACAACAGAATTTATTTCTCACAGTTCTGGAGGCTGGGAAGTTCAAGATGAAGGCACTGGCAGATCTTATGTCTAATGAGGGCTTGTTTCCAGGATCATAAACAGTCCTAACATGGCAGAAGAGGTTAGAGAGCTCTCTGGTGTGTCTTTTATAAGGTCCCCAATTCCATGCATGAGGCCTCTGCCCTCATGACCTAATCATCTATGAAAGACCACATGTCCTAATGCCATCACACTGTGGGGCAGGATTTCAACATATTAATTTGGGAGGTACACATTCACCCTATAGCATCCATCCTATAGTCAGAAGATCCTTTACCAATGTTCATTATCTCCTAATCACAACTACTGTCTCTATCTTTCCAACTATACTTCAGCTGTAATCACTTGCCCTGGGCCTTTACCCACAATCTATTAAAATAGATTAAAATCCACTCATATCTATAAAACTCAAGTGGCTACCTCTCATCAATAATAGATCAATTAATTGTGTAAGCTCACAATACATACCTCTTTCACTAAACTACTAAACTTAGAAAAGCTTGGACTGAGTTTTCAGTACTCAGCTGCCTTGCCACAGCCAAGATGAGCTACATTTGACAATATTAAAAAGTCCATCATGAACCCCTTATCTTTATTCAATTATGAAATTAGAAAGATTAGAAAATATTAAAATGGAGGATACCTATATTTGGCATTGACAGACATTTAAAAACCATCTTTAAAAAAAAAGATTATTTATTTATATATTTGACAGAGAAAGACACAGAGAGAGAGGGAACACAAGCAGGGGGAGTGGGAGAGGGAAAAGCAGGCTTCCTGCCAAGCAGGGAGCCTGATGTGGGGCTTGATCCCAGGGCTCTGGGATCGTGACCTGAGCTGAAGGCAGGCGCTTAACGACTGAGCCACCTAGGCGCCCTAAAAACCATCTTTACTGGCCAAACCATTCAAGAAACAAAAGTCACTAAATTCCAAGTTATTTTTGGAAAACAGAACCTAATAACTTGAAAACTAAAATAAAACAAAAGAAAAATAGCTATATACATACTTAATTCTAAGCAATTAATATACCTTTATTTTTTTTATTTATTTTTTTTTTTTAAAGATTTTATTTATTCATTTGACACAGAGAGAGAGATTACAAGTAGGCAGAGAGGCAGGGAGAGGAGGAAGCAGGCTCCCTGCTGAGCAGAGAGCCCGATGCGGGCCTCGATCCCAGGACCCTGGGATCATGACCTGAGCCGAAGGCAGCGGCTTTAACCCACTGAGCCACCCAGGCGCCCAATTAATATACCTTTAAAGCGGCAAGCAGGGCAATAGGGTTTATGTGGCTTCAAACCCAAAGTAATCTACAGATTCAATGCTATCCCTATCAAAACTCCAGTGGCATTTTTCACAGAAATAGAACAAACAATCCTAAAATGTGTATGGAACCACAGAAGACTCTGGATACGTCAAAGCAATCTTGAGAAAGAAGAACAAAGCTGGATGCATCATGCTCCCTGATTTCAAATTCTATTACAAATTACAGTCATTAAAACAGTATGGTATTGGCATAAAATCAGACACATACATCAATGGAACAGAACAGAGAGCCCCAAAATAAACCCAAGCACATATGGTCAATTAATTTATGACAAAGGAGCCAAGAATATACAATAGGTAAAGGACAGTCTCCTCGATAAATGATGTTGGGGAAAATTAGACAGCCATATGCAAAATGAAACTAGACCACTATCGTACACCAGACACAGAAATTAAGTCAAAATGGATTGAAGACTCGAACACAAATAAGATCTGAAATCATAAAGCTCCTAGAAGTAAACACACGTGGTAACCTGCTTGACACAGGTCTTGGCGATGATCTTTTAAAATCTGATTGCAAAAGCAACAAAAGCAAAAAACAAACAAGTGGGATTACATCAAACTAAAAAGCTTCTGCACCAGAAAGAAAACCATCAACAAAATAAAAAGGCAACCTACTGAATGTAAGAAAGTATTTGCAAATCATGTATCTGGATAAGGAGTTAACATGCAAAATACATAAAGAATTCATACAATTCAACTAGCAAAAAACCAAACAATACAATTAAGAAATGGGCAGAAGACATAAACAGACATTTCTCCAAAGACATACAGATGCCCAACAGGCACATGAAAAGATGCTCAACATCACTAATCATTAGGGAAATGCAAATCAAAACCATAATGAAATATCACCTCACACCTGTTAGAATGGCTAGTATCAAAAAGACAAGAAAAAACAAACGTCAAAGAGGATATGGAGAAAAGGGGACCTCTGTGCCCTGCTGGGAGTATAAACTGGTGCAGCCATTGATGAAAACAGTATAAGGTTCCCCCCCAAATTAAAAATTTTGATCATATTTTAACAATATGATCCAGCAACTCCATTTTTGGGTACTTATTCAAAGAAAATGAAAACACTAACTTGAAAAGACACATGTACCATCATGTTCATTGAAGCATCATTTCTAATAGCCCAGATAAGAAAACAACCTAAATGTCCAATTATGAATGGATAAAGATGATGTGAGATACACAGTATTCAGCCATAAGAAAGAATGAAATCTTTCCGTTTGTGACAACACAGATGGACTCTGAGGGCACTATGCTAAGTGAAATAAATCACACAAAGACAAATGATCTCTCTTATGTGTGGAATCTAAAAAAACAAACAAAAAAAAAACCCCAAGCTTATAGATATAGAGAACAGATTGGTGGTTGTGGGGGACAAGAGGATTGGTGAAGGGTATCAAAAAGTGGAAAAAAAAAGTATTTGATGCCAAATACATAAATGAAAGGAGCAAAGACAAACCGCTCCTCCCCCCGAAATATAGGAATATTTGGGTGGCTTGTACAACACTAAGGGGCACTAAGTACAACAATCAATGATACAAACTATTAAAATCACATAAACACTTCTTAGAATCACTTAGAATGAGATCTTAAAATTCTCCTGTGTTATCAAACCTATATAGGGGGCGTGCCTGGTTGGCTCAGTTGGTTAAGCATCTACCTTCAGCTCAGGGCATGATTTCAGGGTCCTGGGATCAAGCCCCACATTGGGCTCCCTGCTCAGCAGGGAGCCTACTTCTCCCTCTTCCTCTGTGCTCTCTCTCGCTTTCGCTCTCTCATAAAGAAATAAAAATCTTAAAAACCCACACACACAAAGAACTGTGGAGAGTATGGAGAAAAACAAACAAAAATTAAAAACCATCTCTAATAACCAAACCATTTAGGAAAAAAAAATCACTAAATTCTAGGTTATTTTTGAAAAAACACAGAACCTGATGGTTTGAGAAGTAAAATAAAAGAAAAATAACTATAGAAATACTCCATTCTATGCAATTAATATACCTTGAAAGTGGCAAGCAGGGCAATGAGGCCTGTGTGGCTTCAAAAAATGTTCAAAGAATTCATCTACCTGTCATGTATAAACTGTAAGAAAGCTTTATCTTCAGTTCCTTGGCCTTCAGCTGGCAGTGAAACAGACATCCTAGCTTTAAGTGTGCCAGCCAAACAGTTAAAGATCTGTAAACATACACTTACACAAGTACTGAGAGTTCCTGTTTAAACAGACTAAGATGAAAGTCCTTCTATTAAGAACCCTTTAATGATGATGCTAAAGTTAGTCTCTAAATATTTTATCTAGATTTTCATTTTATATTAGATTTTCCTAAAGAGGACATATTTTACAGATGTTTTTAAAACAAACAAATATTTCGTTAGATCAAATTATATTCTAACAGGGCTAGTTTCATGTCCTCACCCAGGTGCCAGGAAACTTTTTATGCAAAGGAATAAATAGTAAACATTTTAGGCTTTGCAGTTCATATAAGGTCTCTATCACATATTCATCTTTGAGGGGCACTGGGTGGCTCAGTTGTTAAGCATCTGCCTTAGGCTCAGGTCATGATCCCAGGGTCCTGGGATGCAGCTCCATGTCAGGCTCCCTGCTCTGTGGGGAGCCTGCTTCTCCCTCTCCTACTCCCCCTGCTTGTGTTCCCTCTCTCGCCATGTCTTTCTATCAAATAAATAAATAAAATCTTTATTAAAAAAATTAATCTTTGATTTTTTTGACCCCCAAATCTTTAAAAATATAAACCAACCAACCCGGTTCTTGGCTTGCTGGCCATACAAAAATAGTCTACAGGCTAAACCCTGTCCTAGTGGATGGACCAAAGGAAGAAAGACTTGTTGATTAGATTACAGTGAAATTCCCCACAGCAAATAAGCCCATATTCCAAATTATTTGTCTGGGTGCTGTTCAAATAAATCACTTGCTGTAAGCCAAGTATAAGATCTATGCACTTAAAAAAACTTCAGTTTTAATTTTTTAAAAGATTTTATTTTTAAGTAATCTCTACATCTAATGTGGGACTCGAACGTACAATCCCGAGATCAAAAGTCACATGCTCTACCAACTTCGCCAGCCAGGTGCCCAAAATAACTTCAGTTTTAGCATGAAGCAATAATAACCATCAATTCTTACTTCTTTTCAGCTCAAATCTGAAAACAGGATTACAAAAAAAGGTCTCTGTACACTCCACCAAAATAGTATAGGGGTAAAGGTGCGCTCATGATACTGTTTAATCACCTCAACAGATCTCTAACACAACACCAGAGGTAATGATCATAAACTTTACAATGACAATTTAACTAACAGATTCAGAAATAGGAAGATTCAGAAGATGTAATTTCTAACTGTAACAGTATCACAATTAGTGTGTAAAGCTCCACAAGTCAAGTATTTCCATTTGCTCCCCATCTTCTAAGTAGAGGGGGGTAAAAGCAGACAAAATTTATGGTGATGGGCTTAAAGTTCTATGACTATTATCAATTCATTACTTCTTGGTCAATGATACACCAGAAATAAAATTCTTTTGTAAGACATTAACAGTGTTTTAAAAAGATAATATAAACACAAGAATCACAGGCATCTGGGTGGCTCAGTCACTTACACGTCTGCCTTCGGCTCAGGTCATGATCCCAGGGGATCCAGCCCTGAATCAGGCTCCCTGCTCAGCTGGGAGCCTGCTTCTCCCTCTCCTCCCCACTCATGCTCTCTCTTGCTATCTCTGTCGCTATCTCTGCTCTCTCTCTCCCTCTCAAACAAATAAAATCTAAATAAAACAAAACAAAAAAACAAGAATCACATGAAAATGAACAGTCAAAGCAAAACACTTAAGTACTCATAATACATTAATAGCTATCTTGAACACTTCCAATATATGCCACTGTTAGAAGTGTTTTACAAACATTATCTCCTATAATCCACACGATAATCCTAAAAGGTAAATAGTATAACCTGAAAGATTAAGCAATTTGCTAAAGAAGGGTCAGAATTAGAATTGAGCAATACTCCTAAACACTATAAACATTGCCATTGTACTTGGAGCAGCTTCTAGTCTGCAATGGTGATAAAAAGAGGTGACAAAAGGTAAAATTAAGCAGTATTCTGCCTCCCTTTTCTCCCAGGTTCCTCTCCTGTTGTGGTGGAAGGCTGAGACACTGTGCTCTTCTTGTTTTGCACTGGTTTGTGTGCCTGATGCCTGCTTTCTATGTAGAGCTTTGATTCACATCTCCACAGCTATAGTGGATTCATTACTGCCTACAGCATCATGATAATTATGGCTAGAACAGAAAGAATTCCAGCCTTCCATGTTCCTTCTTTATCCAAGTGAGATATTAACATTGTGAAGTTGACATTTTTTATTTGGCCTGGCATGATGTAAAAGAAATCATCCTATTTTATCTGAAAGTTCTGGTGACAAGAGCCATATTGGAACTACTTTTGGGCTCATACCTGCTACATGGCCTCCCATAGGTTATCTGGATGACCCAGGCAGGGTGGCGGCTTTTGGTCTGCTCCCCATCTCACAAAGAGCATCTCCCCGCTTGCCTCCGCTCGCAAGAACAGGGAAAGGCTATTAATCAGCTGCAGCAACTGTACCCAGTGGTTCTACATAAACATGTATGCATGGCTGTTCAAGACTACATCCTTCTAATATGTCAAAGAGCACCTGTATAGTAGAAAGTCAGACAAACTCAATTTTGAATCCCAGCTCAGCTGTGTAACCTGGGGCTCAAAACCCTCTTCTGTAAAAGAGTGAACATGCTATATAATAAAGCAAAACACCCAAGCAACAGGCATTTAACACAGATGTTCCCATTCCATCTGTTAGCCAAAGCTCTACTTTTGAATATTGTCATTCAGTAATCCACATTAAAAAACAGAATTTATCCTTTATCATTTCCCTCACCCGCTCAGGCTAACTAGACATGAAATGAAAACCACTGAGTTAAATTCAATAAAGATTTATCACAGCCAATACATGCTAATCCCAATGGTTATTAACAGTTCCTATGCTCCAGGAAGTCAAAGTTACACTGAAGTAATAGTTTTTAATCAACAAATATGATATATATTCTACAGTCCAACTGTCATTAAATTAGGATGCCAATTTTTAACCTATCTACCAAACAGGTAAAGATTAAAGCGAATAATCCTTAGTGTTAGTAATGGTGCTAGGTAAACAAGTACTCTCACATACTGACGGTAGGAATGTAAAATGGCACAACTTTCCCAAAGACTATTTGGTAATATATAGGAAGACCCTAAAGATACATACTTTTGAGCCAGCCATTCAACTTATAGGAATTTATCCCAAAGATAATATTGGGAAAGTGGAAAATTAGATACAACCATAATAATCTATCTACTCACCAATTATAATTATGGCATAACTATATAAATTATTCAGCCACTAAAAGGGAAGAACCCATATCTATTGTCATTAAAAAAAAAAACCCCAATCCTGATGAAGTAAAAAAAAAAAAATCTGATTTCAAAATAGTATATAAGGTATAAGCCAATTTGTTTAAAAAACAAATATAGGAACACTGGGTGGCTCAGTCAGTTAAACGTCTGCCTCCAGCTCTGGTTAGGATCCCAGAGTCCTGGGATTGAGTCCTGCATTGGGCTCCTGGCTCGGCAGGGAGCCTGCTTCTCCCTCTGCTTGTGCTCTTTCTCTCTCTCTCTGACAAATAAATAAAATCTAAAAAAAAAAAAAAAAAAAAAAAAAAGAAGCCCAGACCTTTTAAAAAATTAAAAAAATAAAAAACAAATATAGACACATAAAAAAAATGAATACTGGTATCTCTAGATGATGGGATCATGTGTTATTTTCATTTTCTTATCTTAATAATATTTTCTCTCACTCTGACAAGAAACATGTATTACTTTACAATTAAAAATAGTGACTTCCAATTTTGAGAGTAAAGTGCTTTAAGACATAATTTCTTTTAGTTCTTTTAATCCCAGTAAGTATGAAAGGAATCTCAATTAACAGATCAGGAGGTTGTAATTCACCCACAACCCTACAGCTTCGAATGGTAGGAAGGGCTGACTCTCAGATCTGGTGCCTGTAGGTAAGGATCCCACCACGCCTGAGCTGCCCTGCCCTTTCTACTAGGTTTTTAGCTACTGCAACACCTCCCTTAGTCTGTAGCCCACGGTGTTTTCCTCCCCATCTTATTTAGCAAAATGTTCCTCAGATACCACCTTTTCTGCAAAATCTTACATGACCTATTTAGCAATCATTTCATACTGACATACTTGATTTTACTACTTTGAATCTTTTCCCACAGGAGTTTATGAGCTCCTAGAGGGCAGGGATGGAGTCCTATTTAGTTCTGTTTTCCAGATGATTCAGCAAAGCATTTTATGCACAGCACCTTCTAATAAATGTTTGATGATGAATAAATGAATAAAGAGATAATCCGTGAGGTCTTTCTAACAGCTACTCCCTGATAAGTAAAACGAGGCCCAAAAAAATTAGTCCATGGTCACTCACTTGCTGAGTCCTTTCTTTTTTCCTAACTCAAGCTGTGCCCTTGTTTGCTCACGCTGGAGCTCTCTCGCAATGCAAGAAATATATGAACTCCTCTTAACACCTCTTAAACCCATGCTCAGACTATACCTCTAGCTGGAATAACAATGGTACTTTAAGTAAATGCTCATCATCATTCATTCAGCATTTATTTAGTGAGCCCCTATTATGCACCAAACATCATACTCCATTAGCCAGAAAACTCTATTAACTGGCATCTGTGCTTATTGATAAAATTGATGCCCATAATACCCTAAAGCAAGGGTCCACAAACCAGCATACAAATCTGGTCTGCTGCCTGTTTTTGTAAATAAAGTTTTGTTAAACACTGCCACACCCATTCATCTATGTATTGTCTACGGCTGTTTGGGAGTTACAGTGGCAGAACTGAGTTACTTTCAACAGAGACCATACAGTTTTCACAAAGTCTAAATTATTTACTATCTGGCCCTTTACATAATAGGTCACTGACTGGCCACTGTAAAATACCACTATCACAAAAAAAAAAAATACCACTGTCACTGGAGTCTCAAAACACTCTATACATGGTATATTTTTGATAGTGGTAGCACTTAACATGCAGTGAATAATTTTGTTAATTCTTTGAAAATTACCAACCCAATATCATCCATATCCATATCCAATATGTGGTAACATTCTATTCCTTATAGCATATTCCCATGATCAATCACTTCAGAAAACAGCATTAACATATTTCAACTGATAAAAATCTGTATTTTCCAGAAGTCATGCAAACTTGATGATCTTTAATCCCAGCTCCTCACAAGTTAACAGTTTCAGAGTGAACAGTCTCATTATTTTCAAAGTCGGTCCTCACATATAAGTTACTTCTGTGAACAGATCTCTAGTTCCACTATGTATCTTGAGGTTTCCTACCAATAATTCAAGCATAATAGAAGCTAGTTTTTTTTTTAATTTATTTTTTTTAAAAGATTTTATTTATTTATTTGACACAGAGAGAGATCAGATCACAAGTAGGCAGAGAGGCAGGCAGAGAGAGAGGAGGAAGCAGGCTCCCCGCCGAGCAGGGAGCCCGATGCGGGCCTCGATCCCAGGACCCTGAGATCACGACCTGAGCCGAAAGCAGAGGCCTTAACCCACTGAGCCACCCAGGCGCCCAATAGAAGCTAGTTTTATTCCAGAATAAGAAAGATTGTTTCAAACATACTTTCTGAAGATGCTCAGCATTTTGTGGGGCTTTGTTGGCTGTACACAATCCTGGACTAGTGCCTTTAGGGAAAAATAGAAGACTCTAGATTTCTTCCCTGGGTACAATCAAACAGCCCACATCTATAAGGAAATACTTTTTTAATTTCAGTCTAACTGCAATATGTCCTCAAAATAGTTCTTTAAAAATATTTAATAACCCACAAGCTTCAGAATTCAAACAAATTAAAGAATGTGGGATCAGACAAGCCTTCAGAGATCACTAAATCCAAATATCTTAATTTACAGATGAGAAAGATGAGGCTTACATGATTTACCAAAGGGCCAACTAGTTTTCATTAATTTATGCTGGCCCCAAATCAGAAAGTTATACTGATGTTCTATTTATAAGCCAGGCCCTGTGCTGGGGGCCAAGATTATATATGAATCTTAGTACTAACAATGAATTCATTTAATCTAAATCGATAGGATTTTTTGCAATGAAACAGATACATCAAGAGAATCAGATAAAATACTTTAATATAAACTGCAAACACCTTACTCTTCCTACAAAGAGAGCTCTTGTTTCCTTTAGGGAGACAGTCCAGTGTACAGGTTAAGAATACTGGCTCTGGAGGTGGGCTACACAATTTAGATTCCTGATGTTGACTCTTCCTGGCCGTGCAACCCTACAGCAATTTACTTAATAGCTCTGTGTTTGTTTCCTGTCCTTTAAGGGGATAATCAAATGCTGTACACAATCCTTACATGGCTGGTACATGTAAGTGCTCTATAAATGTTAGGTACTGTTATTTTCCTTAGGGAGTTTTCTTAACAAAACAGAGGGAAAGTAACCGAGATGTGGAGAAAGTACCCTTTAAAAAGTAGCAATTAAAATATAATTACAATCATTGGGGTAAAAATTGATTAAATATAAAGGGTAAAGAGAAAAAAATACGTCTTCAAAGGGCAATTTGTAAGTTAGATCCTACTTAAACTATGTGCACGAGAAGTTTTACCTTTAATATTAAAAACAAACTTTACTGAAACCCATTCTCAAAATCTTTCAAGAAAATGGTTAAGCACTAATGTCATAGTGTGACAGGTCAGGCCTACGTAGATTAAATGACTGCTTAACCACAAGTGCCATGGCCACAGTGGTGTCCCTCAATAAGCTGCATCCTAGAATCCAACAAATGTTTGGATTTTACTTTAAAATAGTTACTAGTATTTTTACTCAAAGACAGCCTTTTTTTTCCTATTTATTTATTTATATTTTTTTCAGTGATCCAAGATTCATTGTTCATGCCTTTTTAAAAAGTTAGGCAGTAGTAAAAACTCGTGGCACTCTCTCCCTTGCACGGACAAGCTGGAAAGCCATGCCAGAGTCAGGAACACAGGGTCTTAACAGCTGTGTGACCTTGGAAAACTCACTTAACAGGTCTTTAAAATTCATTATCTCATCTATAAATTGGTGCTAACATCTACCTCTCAGATTTGGAGGTGGTGAAAGGGGGGCAGCAGAGGAGATAAACTAAGGTTTACATGAAAATGCTTTGACACTGGCTCATGCACATGTATACATTACTGGTCCTCATCCTCTTCTTCCACAGGCAGTGGAAGGGGAGGCCATGTAGCAAGCTAAGGTTAAATTGCAATTTGTGTTGGGGTACATAAGCAAGCCTTGATCACTGTTCCTATTTTAGGTTGTTTCTAGAAATGGAAAACCTTATTACAGTCTCAGATTTTGTTTTTTAAATACAGGACTCCAGAAATCACCATAATTCATGAAAGACACATTAAGGCCAAGCATCCTCCTGCTTCGCACTCTCGAACTCATAACAAAGAAAACCACAATACCTATTTATATATTTCTTCCCTCCACCAGCACAAACTGAATGCTGCTATAACAGGTGATGGTAAAATGTCTTTAAGAAATCTTTAGAGATATTTTTAAAAATTAATCCTATTTACGTAATCAGTATAAAAATCTGTTCTTCCTGGGGCACCTGGGTGGCTCAGTGGGTTAAAGCCTCTGCCTTCAGCTCAGGTCATGATCTCAGGGTCCTGGGATGGAGCCCAGCATTGGGCTCTCTGCTGGGCTGGGGGCCTGCTTCCTCCTCTCTCTCTGCCTGCCTACTTGTAATCTCTCTGTCAAGTAAATAAATAAAATCTTTTAAAAAAACAAAAAAGCCAAAACTGTTCTTCCAAAGCTGAAAAGGACTTTGATGAATATCCCAACAGTACCTAAAGAAAAAATTTTAATTTCAAGCTTGTATAACTTGATACTAGATGGAGCCTTACAAACTATTAAGCTCTTAAGAAGAAAATTTAGTCTATTCTAAGTATGAAAGGACAGAAGAGTCTGGGGCCTCTAAGTATACTCAATCACATACACTGATCCAGGTGTCAAAGGCAGGTTAAAAAAAGTGTTAAAACAGGGCGCCTGGGTGGCTCAGTGGGTTAAAGCCGCTGCCTTCGGCTCAGGTCATGATCCCAGAGTCCTGGGATCGAGGCCCACATCGGGCTCTCTGCTCAGCAGGGAGCCTGCTTCCTCCTCTCTCCTCTCTCTCTGCCTGCCTCTCTGCTTACTTGTAATCTCTCTCTCTGTGTCAAATGAATAAATAAAATCTTTAAAAAAAAAAAAAGTGTTAAAACANCAAAAAAAAAACAAAAAAAAACAGGGCGCCTGGGTGGCTCAGTGGGTTAAAGCCGCTGCCTTCGGCTCAGGTCATGATCCCAGAGTCCTGGGATCGAGGCCCACATCGGGCTCTCTGCTCAGCAGGGAGCCTGCTTCCTCCTCTCTCCTCTCTCTCTGCCTGCCTCTCTGCTTACTTGTAATCTCTCTCTCTGTGTCAAATGAATAAATAAAATCTTTAAAAAAAAAAAAAGTGTTAAAACAAAAAGCGTGGTGCAACCTCAGCACAGCAGGGACATCAAACTGTCACTTTTGTTTCACTACAAACAGAATCATCTAAGTAATATCTAATGATGCACAGAAATAACTGGGAGGAACTTACAAAATGAAAACATAATTCAGGAATCTTAACCTTATAATGGCAGTATTTGAAAAGAAGTCTTATTTAACTAGAGTCATTAAAAAATAATCCACTTCGATGAGGTCACATTAAGTCCATTTTAGTTTAGCAACTAAGTAATTTGTTTAAATGAGTAAACTTAAAACATTTTCTGGGATTTTTTTTTATCTGGATCCTAATCCGTCTCTGCCCTATAACTATCACTTACGTGGACACTAATTCAATTTTCAAAAAGAGAATTCTGATAAAACATTTTCTAATTCAGTTAAGAGAAATCCATCACAAAAAGTCACCGTGCTGTTATCACTTTACAAGTATTATTTCATCAGTCCTCCCCATAATTCTAGGAGGGAGGCATTATTATTTCTATAATGTCCAATTTGAAGATGAAGAAACTAAGGTTTACAGATATCAAGAAACGTGTTTAAGATCATAGGGCCGTGACTGAATGCAGGTTAATAAGCAGTAGGTACTTTCAATCACATTAAAAATGAGGTAAAAACTAATTTTTCAACTAGCTCCATGTAATAAAGAACATCAAGAACCCTATATATTCTAGATTGGCAGCAATTCAGGAAAAATAAGTAATTTGTCTCTACCTAAATATTTTTTATTAAAAGCAGACCCTGTCATGTAGCATTTGACTTCTTTGTCTCCTTTCCTGTTTTTAGATGTACATAAAAATAGTCTTGAGATACCAATACCAAAGTTTTAAAATGTAACCATCACCTTATAAGCAAATGTCAATATCTCACATTTAAAGAATATGAAAGAAGTATCTTCTGTAAATGACTCAGGAGCTAAGCCTGCAAAAATGTGAATCTGTGATTTATTCTCCCTCAATGTCCAATATGCCCACCCTAAGAATCCATAAAGAAACAAAATACCTAACTTCCAGAGAGCAGAGGAGCTACAGAACAGAATTGAGATATTAGACCACTTCTTATTACAATCATTTGACTGAAGGGACTGGACTACTAAGGTGTTCTACTGCCCTTTACAAATTTCAGAATTATAAGTGACAGGCTAAAAAGGCATTTGCAACACAAGTCCATTGTACCCAAAAAAGCTGAATCAAGTAACATTTATCACGATTACCAGGTCTCAATTTCTAGTTTCTGTCAATTATACAGAGTCAGCTATTAAATATTAATGGTACACCATTTGCACTGGAGCTCTTGCAAAGAGCCTCCTGCTAGCAATTTTTGTTATGAAAGAAAAAACGTCCTTTTTTCCTAGGTAAATTCCAAGCCTCTAGAATCCCCCAGATAGACTACCGCATTCTGTCCTTCCCAGGGGAGACTGTCAGGGCCACCTCCACATCCAGGGGAGGAAGGGCTCTGTCTGGGGAGGGCAGGTCCCCACAGGTACCAGGGCCTGGGTCCCCGTTCCCCTTCTCCCCCAGCTGTCAGCGACAGGTCCGGCGGCGGGGCGGGGCCAGGCCCCGCTGTCCGCACAAAGCGAGCGGGCGGGCGGTCCCTGACCCGGGCCGGGGGAGGGGCCGGGGGAGGGGCCGAGGCAGAGGACACTTACCCAGCAGCAGTACGTTCTTCCCCGCGGGGAGCTTGGAGCGCGAGCGGGTGGAGACCTCGCTGAGGATGCAGGACCTAGCGGGGAGCAAAGGCGCACGCTGAGGCCGGGGACCCGGGCCCCACCGCGGGAGGGACGGATCCGGCCTCGGCGCGCTTGGGCGGGGGCTGCCGAGAACGCAGTGGCCTCGGCACCGGATCCCGAAGTGTCCGCAGGGCCGGGAGTGTCAGTGGGGACCCAGGGAAGGGTGGGGTCGTTACCAAAGGTTCTGCCCGTCCTCATCGTCGCCCGCTGCGGCGCCGCCGTTGCCCGATGTTAGCTCGTTGGCCAACGGGCCCCCAGTGTAAGTCGAGGCTAATCCCGGCGGAGAGGAACCGAAGGAGCCGACTCGCCCCACAGCCGCCATCTTGGTCGGGAATCACACCACTCCCCGCAAAGCTGAATGAGCGAGGCGGTAGCGGCGGCGGTGGCGGCGGCGGGAACCCGGATATGGAGCTTTCGGCACACGGGAGCGGGGCGGGGTGTGCGGGGGCGGAGCCCCGGGCTCTCCGGGGACTTGACGGAACGAGGGAGGACGCACCGCGCGTGCGCTGCAGGCTGTCGAACGCGCGTAAGGAATGCGCGTGCGCGGGCAACCCGGCTGTTGTGCTGCTTCCCCATTTCTACAGGACTCAGCGTGCGGAGGAGCCTCCTGCCGCCCCACCCGCAGCCCTGGGCTGCAGCAGAGCGGGTCGGGGTGTGTCAGGTGAACAGTGCTCCTTCCCACTCTTCGGACGGGTCTACAAACTCCGCAGCCGGCGTGGAATTCCTGCACTGTCATTGCCGCCCCCCCCACCCCGATTCAGGCTGAGCGGCGGTCACCCGCCTACACCTGCACTTCTCCCGCGCCAAGGGAAGTGGGCTGCCCCGCCGCGAAAGAGGCTTTGTGCAGCCCGAGTCCGGAGTGTTACTGGGGTCCCGGAATTCTAGGCTCTCTACTTTGCATTCTTTCGTGGTACAGTGTTCCTCAGTCTTGGCCCCACATCTGAAGCAGGTTCCTCCAGCTCCTAGGTAGCTGCGCGACAGAAAAAGGATGGACGGGGCTTGCTTTAATAAGAGCCTCGATGTTTTCGTAGGAGATGCCCCGCGTGAGATTTGACAAGACCCATAGGTGAGTCATCCACATAGCCAGTCAACAGTGGTTTATTCAGCACTTACTATGGCAGGCACAGATGGCACTGGCCATATGAAGATGGCAAAGAACCTAAAATAACCCTAAAATAACTCCCTTTTTTACCAAAACTTGATAGCGTGGCCTTTTGTACATCATTGCTGTCATATGTGAAGATCACTTGCTAATATGTGATATGATCATTGCTGTTAGGCTAGTGAGAAAACCCACAGCTAAAGACTTTATTAGTTACAGGTTAACACTGCAATTAGAAGCCTAGAAGGCTTTGGAGGCTGGCAAATCTGAGTTGAGATTCAGCACTATCAGCAACCATAGGCCATTTTCTTCACCTCTCCCGAGTCTCAGTTTCCTTATCTGTAAGATGGGGATAAAAGGACCTGGAATTTTTATGGAGATTAAATGGGATGATTCATGTAAAATGGCTAGAATAGTGACTGACAAATCTTGAGCGCTTGTTACATGTTTATTTTTAATGACTAATGTTTTCCTTTACTGTCCAAACCATTCATATCTCACCAACCCCTGGAACTGTTAGGCCTAATGAATTCCTGCAGTTAAATCTCTTCATTTTTTGTTAGTTTGTTTATAGGGCTAGGAAAGGAGCCAGAACCCAGTCTTGGGATCCAAGGGTTTCTATGGTGACAAGCAGGACAAGAACTTCTGGGGGAACCTGAGTGTTTAAGTCACTGATGTAAAGGAGAGCTGTTTACTGCACTGGGCCCCTCTGAGAGTTGATTCATTCTCTGTACTTTACTCCCTCAGTCATCTTTTCTTGTCAGGACATTGTTTTCCCCAATTTTGTTTGTATAAAGAGTTGTTAGTTCCATATCATATTTACTTAACACGGGAAGTATTAACTTTATGGTGTCAGGCTTCTAATGCCCCATGACTTCTAGATGTCCAACTACCGACTTATACCGAGGTCAAAGTTGTATTCTGTGTGGTTTTATAATATCCCTATCCAGTGTTGTTCCATTAAGATGGCTAACAAGAGTGGTCATTTATGAGTACTTACTATATGCCAGGCATATGTGTTATGGTGTTCAATCCTCGTACTTTATAAAGAATCAGCAAAACTAAGTAATTCACCCCACAGGTTGTAGGTAGATAAATTGAGATTTTGACTTTCTAACCCGTCAAATGGCCTAGGTCAAATTACATTAGAATAAATGTCCCCGCAACTTTTATGCTGTTATGGTAAATATCTTCTATAGAAATCTCTACATAACAAAAATAGAGAATCTTTGTAGTATAAGGAAGTCTATGAAAAGAAAGAATCCAGCAGTCCCTTGGGATTTTTATTATATAAATTGTATTTTCAATTGAGCTATTTCCTATACTATGATTACTTTTCTTTCTTACCCAACTTTTTCTTACATCCGAAATTAACCACTCTCTTGGTTTTTATTCGCTTAGATTTCTAGGCCCTTAACTCTAATTCAGTCTCAAATTCTTGTCCCAGTTGTTTAAAGCTTCTCATTAGGTATTTGAAATATTTCGTCCTAAACACATTTTTATGAACTTTCTAAACTGCTTCAATGTGAATTGGTTCTGTGTGCCTAATACAGAGCTGTCATTATGGGTTCTTCTCTGGCCATTGTTTTGGGGGATTTCCTTTGCCTCATTCCTGTGTCGTCTTCTCTTATTTTAGAGGAGCATTTCCTCCAATCGTTTTGTGAGTAAAGACGTATGGATACATTTTTGGAGATATCCAGCCTGGGTCTGCCAGGTAGAAAATGGCATTCTTGAGGTGGTGCTAGATGAAAGCTCAACTACTAACAAAGGTGTGAGCAGTATTGAAATGGAGCTAGGAAGAGTAGGAAGATTTAGGCTTGAAGGAGAAAGACAAGGGAGTGTTCACTGGAATTCAGGGAGAGCTGCACTTGTAGGAAAGAATTTCTCAATAAGGTCTGTGACTTCAGTAAAGAAACACAGCACTGACTTCTCTCTTTCTGGCCCCTTGTGTCTTGCCAACGTCAACATGTTTGGCATGTTGACCAAACCCAACCAGAAGCCGGATGACAGGAGAATTCAAGTGAAGCAGTACATGCAGGTCTACTTCTAGAGCACAAAGAAGGACAGAGAAGGGTGGGAAGTGGATCTGGAGGGGCAAACGGAAGATATCCAGCACACCTTGTATTTTTGAAAATGCATTTAGTCCATACTCACTCAGTGATAGTTTGGCTTAGTAGAGAATTCTTTTGTTGCAAATTACCTTCCCTTAGGTTTTTAAAGGCCTTGATGCCTTGTCTGCTAGATTCTAATATTGCCACTGAAAAATTCAAAGACATTCTGTTTCCTAATCTTTTGTTATATGTTCTTCTTTTCCCCTCTTTGGAGGCCTCTAGAACTTCCACAGATTTCCACTAACACATTTACTCCCATTTCCACAGTCTGTTCTCTCATACCAATTTTCCTCCCAATTATCACTGAAGAATAACCTATACTCTTAAAGCAGTCTCTCCACTTACACACTAGATTCCATCCCTTCTCAACTCTAGGACATTGCTCCAACAATTCTCCCCCCTTTCTTTATATAATCATTTATTGATCTCCACTGGGTCATTTCCATTAGCATACCAACATGCTGGTCTCCCATTTAAAAAAAGAAAAGAAAAGAAACCTACTTCTTCACCAGCTACTGCTTCATTTCTTTCCTCTCTTTAACAGCAAAACTCTTTAAAATAGTTGTTTTTATTTGGTGTCTTCAATTCCTCCTCCCCCTTACCCTTATAACCCACATCAATCAGACTTTTACTCATCGGACTCCAGAGACTGCTTTTATACTTGTGATCAATAACAATTTTGCTAAATCCAGTGATAAATTTTCCATCCTTGTCTTTCTTAACCTATTAGCAGCACATGGTACAATTGGTCACTCCTTGTGGATGTCTGTCTTCACATAGCTTCCAGGTCACCATGTTTTCCTGGTTCTTTCCCTGCCTCACTAGCTGCTCCTTCTTATTCTTCACCATTTCCTCATTTTCCTGACCACTTAATGTTAAAGGACTGAAGGGCTAGGTCTTTGTTCCTCTTTCCCACCTATACTCCTTTGGTGATCTCATCCAGTCTCATTACTTTAAATCTCAAATGTATGATGAAAACTCCCAGATTTATCTCTCTAGCCCAGAGCTCCACGTGGAACTCTAAGTTAATATATCCAGCTGCTTATTCCACATCTCCACTTGGATGTCTAATAACATGTTCCAAGCTGAACCTCGACCTTCCCAAGAAAAGGCTCCTCAACCCAAGACCTTCCCGGTGGGTAGCAACTTCTTTTTGCCTGAGTCATTCTTGTCTTCTCTATTTCTCTCACACCCCACGTTGAATCCATTGGGAATCCTGTAGTCTCTACCTTCCAAATGTACCCACAATCCAACTTCATATCACTCATCCACTGATGCCACCTTGGGCTAAGCTATTGTCTTTGCTTAAATTACTTTAAAAAGCTCTTCAATGTGGCAGCTAGAGGGATCCTTTAAAAATACAAGCCAGATCAATACTTAGGGGCACGTGGGTGGCTAGTCGTTTAAGCATCTGCCCACGCTGGGCTCCCTGCTCAGCAGGGAATCTGCTTCTCTCTCTCCCTCTGCCCTTCCCCACCCTCTGCTCATGCTCTCTCTCTCAAATAAATAAATAAAATCTTTAAAAAAATGTGTATATATACACATATGCACATATACACGTATATGCACATATATTTAAGCCAGATCATGCCACTCCTCTACTCAAAATCCTATAGTGGCTCCTTATTTTAAACAGAGTAAAAGCCAATGTCCTTACAATGACCCGTAAAGCTGGCCCTTACTGCCTCTTTAAACTTTTTTGCTCCATTCCCTCTGTTGATTTCTCACATCTAGCCACATTGGCCCCACTGCTGTTCCTTAAACTTACTGTTTATCCCTTTGCTTTAGCTCTTTCCTCTGCCTTGAAGGATGTAAGTAGCCGCCCAGTCCAGTATCTTACCCCCAGATAGCCACTTGGCTAATTCCCACTCCTCCTACAAGTATTTGCTCAGATCTCAGCTTCTTGGTGAGGTCTGTCCTGACTTCCCCATGTAACACTACAACTTGAAACTTCACCCCTGTAATTTCAGTTTCTTCTTACCTTGCTTGCCTTTGTGTTTACCATATAACACTACCTTCTAAGACAGTATAATATTTGCTTATTATTATCTCCTAATGCAGTACAGAATTCACTTATTTATCAGAACTGTAAGGGCTTCCTTAATGAACCATAGGCGCTTTGTGCCTAGAATATAATAGACAATCAGTAAAGAGTTGTTGAAAGTATGAATAAATGAACAGATTTACTCCTTGTCACCAGGGTTCTAGAATTTCAGGATGATGATATCTATGTGTGCTATGTGTGTGTAAAGAGGGAACAAAAAATTCATCACTCCAACACTTGAAAGCAGGACCTCTCTTTTACACAATATTTTAATCATTTTTTTAAATCATTTTTTGATATAAATCCTAAAATGTATTACTTTCTCTTGCTTTAACAGGTTATGTGAATACAGATTTGCCTTTTCTTATAGGCTCTGGACTTCATTAAATCCATCAATAACACTACCCTGTATTTGTATGAGGAAGTGCTTAGATCCTACTGGGAATCCCCTGAGGTGTACCACAGATGTCTTTAGTCTGATTTCTAATTCAGCTGAGCCCTGGGGCCTGGAAGTGGGAAATGGAACTCGAGCCAGAAGAGAGACAGCTTCTTCTTTCTCCGTCTTTCTGTCTCTTGGGAGCTACGTGCCTCTCTTCTCTCTGTCGACCATCGACTTCTTAAAGGCCACAGTTGGATATTCTTCATTTCAAGAAAAGGGATCATTTGGCAGGCCCAAGAGCTCTGAAGAAAACCAGTTTGGGAGGGGAGCCTTCTGTGGGCTGAGGTGAGACAATACAAGCCACTTCCTCTTTTTGTTGGGGATGCCTTCCTCTGTGTTTGAGAATTGGAACATGGCAGCTACCCCTTGAGCTGCTTCCTGTTGTACCAGCTCCCACAGGCTGCCCCCAACAGATTTTCAAATAAGACCTGCTTCACCCACTGTGCCAAGTCCTGGCAATCACAGTTGATATAAATGCCATATGAAAAGCCAAAAGAAAAAAAAGAAAAGAAAAGAAAAGAAAAGAAAAGAAAAAAGAAAAATAAGCAAGATGAGTAGCCCCTGAAGTTTGCCTCTTTGAGCAACTCAGATAATAAAATAGTGTTGGAAAGAACTTCAGTGATTAAATAGTCCCCATCCACTACTCAATATGTGTTTTTGTTTGTTTGTTTGTTTTTTATTTTTTTCTTTTTTGGTGGTTTTTTTTTTTTTTTTTTTTTTTTGTGGTTTTTTTTTTTTTTTTTTTTTTTTTGGTAACAAAATGGTAATGTTAAAATTGGCAGATTCCTTGCTTACAAAGTCTCTCAGCAGGAAATCCAGGGATCCAATTACAGGAAAAACAGATGCCCAGTGTTTCTTATTTTTGCTTTCCTTTGAGTCATGTTTATCTCATTCTAAGTACCTGTATAGAATGAATGAAATGATGGGTACCTAATTCATTTTTCAGTCACCAGTCCCTTGAATTACAGACCTAACCTCTGTCCTCCTACTCACCTGGGATTTTTATCAGGTCAGCCCTCACAGAACTTCCTATCTTAAACAAAGAAGTAGTCGGGGAAATAAATACGCCACAGGAGGAGTAGGCTTTCTTGGTGATTTTTGCTTTTCCTTAATAGAAAACGCTAGGAAGAGAATCTATTTCTAGGTCTAAAAAATTTTTTCTTCATTTGCTTAGAAATGTATGATTGAAAAAGAATAGCTCCTGAATATTTTTAAAATTCTAGGATAGGGTAATAGTTAGAATTACCTTTTCATTTCAGAATCAGCTCCTAAGTACAATATCTGTATCCATTCCTGGAAAATGGGTGATGAATAAAAGGGGAACAGCATATAAATCAATTCATGTTCACAGATAATGTAATGCACAGGGAAAACAATGAGATTTATCTTTTAGGCTAGAAGAATGTTTCTTCTTCATCTAACTGTTGTAATTTTCTACTTATACATTTTTAAATACAGAACAGATAGGATTTTTAGGATGCTTAGTTGTCACTGTTGTTTTAATTTGTTCTTTACCACTGAGAAGAAGAAAGAAAGGTTCACTGATTATAATTAGTTGGATATTTATTACATAGATTTTTGGAGAATCTAATTTCTAAGTCCATCCATTACCTTTTTTTTTTTTTTAAGATTTTATTTATTTGAGAGAGAGAGAACACGAGCAGGAGTGAGGCACAGGGCAAGGGAGAAGCAGACTCCCTGCTGAGCAGGGAGCCCTATGTGGGGCTCTGTCCCAAGACTCTGGGATCATTAACTGGCTGAGCTACCCAGGGACCCCCAAGGTCCATATCCTTTTTTAAAAAAAATAGTGATTTTAATGTCACTTCTTAGATTTCCAGTGTTACTCTGCCACTCTCCTTCCTAAAAGAGAACATAACTATTAACTGATTTTATAGATTGAGATCTGCAAACATTAGGTCACAAAGGTCATTAAGTTTTTCTGCTTTGGGTGCTCTACATGAGGCAAAATGGAAAAAAATATAAAATTCACTGGTATTTTTAGAAATGTGCTATCTTTTATAACTGCAGGTGATATCATATTCATAACAATTTAGTCTGCTTTAGTCTAGAGCTAATTATGGTCTCATTGCTTTTACGAAAAGTAAAACTAGAATTATAACCTATTATACTGTGCACCAACAAAAGCATTATATATGTTTCCTTTTTTCCCCACATGGCAGAGAATGAAAGAGTTGCTCAGTGGGAGATTTCTTTTAAGCAAAATGAATCAGTTATTTGACACTATATAAGATCAAAGAGTTGTTTATTTGAAGATGTTTAAGGAGAGTCTAATGATCCTAAACTTTTTACTAGTAGGAAACATAGAGTTGCCTAGTAATGTAAAAGTGAAATCGAGAAGCAAAATGTCCTTCTGATCCTTTCTCAGTAAATCTCATTCAACTTCATCTTATATTTCAGTTCATCCATTGGTAAATGAGGAATAGCCAGATAACCCACTAAAATTTACACCTTGATATATGTGTGTGTGTGTGTGTGTGTGTGCGTGCGTGTGTGCACACACACACACGTATTCCTTTTTTTCATATACTAGCTCTAGTTTAGGAAGTGTATTAACCATATGGTCTCTCGATATCATATTGAGTCTGACATTTTAGACTCTATCCATACCATCAAACCTAAGTAGTAAACAAAGTTAATTATAAATGGAGTGATATAGACAGCTAATTTGCATCATTTAGATGAAATAAAACGTTTGGACTCAGTGTTTGGAGTGAGGCACATGGGGTAATGGGTCACAGTTCAGGTTCCAGAATCAGACCAATCTGAGTTCACATCTCAACTCTGCCACTTACCGTGTGACCTTGAAGTTGTTTAAACTTCGAAGCCTCAGTTTGCTCAATTCTAATAGAATTGTCATGAAGAGTAAACAAACACAATCTGACATATAGTGAGGACTCCATAAATGTTAGCAGGAATATTTATTCTTATTTGAGATAAAAGGTGTTTTATAGAACAGCGTTTCTCTGTTCAATTAGCTTAAATGTTCCCCAATTCCCCAGGAACCTTGTTAAAATGCAGATTCTGGTTTAATAAGCCCAGGTGGGGCCTGTGAACCTGCATCTCTAACAAGCTTCCAGGTTGGTATCCTTATTGCTGGATCACAAACCAAGGGTATGCAGGAAAAAGAACACAGGCTTTGGATTTATCCGTCCATGGACTGGCTCCACGCATGGTAGCAATATGACCTTGGCAAGGTCAAGCTTCCTCATTTCTGAGGTGGAAAGAATAGTATTTCTAATTAAATCAGCTTTCATTTAAATACAAAACAATGTATTCACACAATACCTGGCATACTGTAGGTGCTTCACAAATCTAAATGCAGTTCATATGAAATCCTTAATGGTCCCTCTAGTATGGGAGACTGAGTTTCCCTTCCTGAAAGGGCTGAAAATTCCAATTGTCTTTGAAAACTTAATTAAAATTCTATTATTATGAAATCAATGTCAACATTGTTTTAAAAGTTTGTCCTTACATGGCAAGCAAGTCAGTTCATACCAGATGTTGTGGGAACAGACTGGGAAAATGCCCCAGGCAAGTAGTGGGCCTAAAGTCATAGTGGATAGAATTTCTATAAGTATAGGTAACTGAGAAAAAAAAAAAGCTAGCTCATGAAGCATTACATCTTACTAGTATGACTTTTACTTTTTTTAGTATGGAAAACTAAAAACACATATCACAATAGAGAGGCTTAATGAACCCCACATACCCATTAAGCTTCAATAGTTATCAGCACATAGCCAGTCTTTTAGTTTGACTCTTACCCCCTTCCTCCATCTCTGAGTTATTTTAAAGCAAATCCAAAATACAGCATTATTACACCCATAAATATTTCAATATATATCCTTAAAGATTTATTTGAGGGATGGAGGGGCAGAGGGAGAGGAAGAGAATTTCAAGCAGACTCCCTGCAGACTCCAGTTCAGGGCTGGAGCTCACGATCCTGAGATCGCGACCTGAGCCCAAATCAAGAATTGGACACTCAACCAACTGAGCCACCCAGGTACCCCTCAATATATATCTTTAAAATAAAGCATTATTTTTCTTAAAAAGAAAATCCCTATTATACCATTGTAATAATTTCAAAATGCAAAAACTATTGAATTTACATTTAAATTGCCATACAATTTTTACTACAGACAATAAGATAGACATGTCAAAGTGAATTCAAAATAGCCCAACACTTAAGAACAAAGTAAATACACTTGTTCCCTAATGATCACCATTGTCAAAAGAAGCAGAAAAATCATCATCTCATCTCTGTGTCCTAAATGGTCTGCCAACTCTAGGTGTCCTCTGTATTCTGAGGCTTCCCCACTTAATTCTTTCTAGCTGAGGAGAGAGCGACTGCTTCTCACTTTAACCAGGAGCAGGGCACTCCTGACAAGCTGATCTGAGGTCTAGGCTCTCACAGAAAACGTTAGAGCTGGAAGAGATTTCACAGTTCAGCCACGAGGTCTGAAAACCGGCAGGAGTGTTAAGGGAGTAAACCTTGCAAAATCCAGGTGGATTATTGCACATCTAATCTGACCTTTCTGTGATGATAAAATTTCTCTCAAGGAGTTTGATTCTTATTTTACAACATTTGAATAGTCTCTCTAATTTCCTGCTAAGGGCCAAAATTACTTTTTTGGTTTGGTCATTTAAAAATATGCATGATTAGAGTAAAAGTTATTGAAGAAGATGTAAGGCTTTTCAATGTTATCTCACTGAAATCTTCCTTGAACTCATGAAATTTCCATTTTAATTTCTAATTATAAAATATTTCAAGTATACATATATCAAAAATATATTGACATTAATATGCATTAATATACACATTATATAAAATTAATGTAATAGCACCACAGAAAGTTTTCCCCTCTTAGAATTTTTTTTTAAAGATTTTATTTATTTATTTGACACAGAGAGAGATCAGATCACAAGTAGGCATAGAGGCAGGCAGAGAGAGAGGAGGAAGCAGGCTCCCCGCCAAGCAGGGATCCTGATGCGGGCCTCGATCCCAGGACCCTGAGATCATGACCTGAGCCGAAGGCAGAGGCTTTAACCCACTGAGCCACCCAGGCGCCCTATTAGGCAACTTTTGCTAAAGTTATCACTAGGTGCTCTATTGTTTTTGCAAATAGGCTGAATGGCATCTTTGTAAATATATACTGATTCGTTTATTATTTATTATAATAATAAATTAAGGTCATATAATTGTTGGTTATATATGTGTGGATGTGCTATTGATCTTTATATTTTGATGCTATATCCACTAATTTTGCTGAACTCTTATTCTAATAACTTATCTCTAAGCAGATTTTCCTATGCGGAATCAGGTTATCTTAGCTCACTATTTTCCTTAATATTTTTTACCGAACAAGATAGAATTCTAAGGGAAAGATCTGTGGAAAGCTAGAGAAACAGAAGGGTTGGTGGGGCTGTTTCTCTCGAGAGAAGCAGCCGGAGCTGAGGACTGCTCACCAAATCTTCCTCATGGAGGATGGAAGGGTTTTCGAAAGGAGTGTGACCTGCAGAACTTGTTGTGGCCTCATGAGAAGACAGATGGCTGCATAATCTGTGAGGCAGTCCCTTCCTCTGTGTCTTAAAAAGTTTTTAATAAAAATGAAAACAATCACATGTTTGGTCTCATTGGTATTTTTGCAGGAGCTTCTAAAGACATGATGCAGGGATGGTAGGCCTGAAGCTGCCCTATAACCACGGGAGCCAGGACTCAAACAAGCATGAGGAGGTGGAGCCTGAAATCCTGAAGAGGGACTGCCCAGCCTCCAGAAGGAGAACCTAAGCCAAGTTTCCTCATCCTTTTAGGGTAGGAAAGCTCCTAAGTGATATTTGGGTTTTCATTGACAGCACCTGAACTGCATGTTTCCCACAACTGTCAAAAGACAGGGTTCATGTACTTTCCCCCTCAGATTTCTTCTTGCAAGTTTTGGGTTTGCTGCTTTTATGGCTTTCATTGAAATTAGAGTGTTTGTGATCTGAGGAGCATGAGAAAAAAATGTCACCCTCAAATTATCTCCTTAATGGCTTGTCATAAGGGCAAAATTCCATCATTTGATTCATTTCCTCAAGGCCTCTATTCATGTAATGAATTATGGCCTTCTATTAGCTGGGAAGTAATAAACTAGTATTAGATAACAAATTAATGTTAATGTATATTAGTTTATCCATTTAACTCATCGCTAGGGGAAAAGGAGAAGACAACGAGGGAAGAGCTTGGAGCCTAAGGGCAAACCACCTGAGTTGAACTTCCCTCTTCCACTTATTAACTCTGTTATTTAAGGCCATTACATAACTGCTGTGTGCCTCAGTTTATTTGAAATAGAGATATTAATAGTACTTACCACATAGGGTAGCTGTGAAAATTAAATGAGTTCAGTTTTATCAAGCACTTAGAACAATGCCTGCCACATAGAAAGTACTATTTTTTATTAGCCTTAATTATTACAATCATTAGAGAGAAAGCAAAACCCTAAAGGAATGACCCAATGGACAGGAATAATGAGGCAGGGAAAATCTACCTAAAGTGTATGACTGAAACTAAACAGTTGGGGGCAATGAAGGAAGGGGGCACCTAGAGTAACACTGGGAACTTTGAAGAAGAGGTGCCAAATAAAAATGTTTTATCTTTTGAAGTTTTACATAGAACAATGTCTAGGTATCTCATTCTGGCATTTGGGGGAATTAGAACGGTTCTTCACCGTATATACCTTCCATAGTGGCAAGCAATAATGCAATAATGCAGCGTAAAAAAGTACCCCCAAACTCAGTGGTATACAACATGAGGCATATATTTATTGCTGTGGGTCTGCTGGTCAACGGGAATTGATTCTAGACTGTGCGTCTGCTCCATGGGGCTTATTCAGTGGTTCAGGCTGAGGGTTAGTGGCCACCTGGACCATGTTCTTCTCCCGGTGGTGGTCAGAAGCTTCCAGAAGCCACATTCTATTGGCCAAAACAAGCCACGTGGCCAAGTCCAACATCCAAGGGATAAGGAAGTACTATTTTCCTATGGAGGTGGGCAGGGAAAGGTGGGGGGAATTTATATTGAACAATAATAGCCTTACCTTCCACACCTTCCATCTAAGACTTCATAGTTTTGCTCATGTCTCACCTCAGCCTTTGTTTTTTCAGACTGAGGAATTCAAATCTCCTTCTTCTCCCCTGATAAAGAAGTCACTCTTCCTGCTTTGCTTTCCTCTCTAATCTCCCTACCTTGTTGGGAATGACCCAGTTTGTTGGTCTTCTGAACTGTTGGGCTTTAAAGTTGGAAATAGATTCCAATATTCTTTTCTGTGAACAAGATGAATAAGTGAAAGGAAACTAACATTTTCGGAGGCAGCTACATGCCAGGCACCAGGCTGTATATTCTTTATACCATGTTAGGTATTCTCCATGCTTTGTGCCCTTCAATCTTCAAAATCAAATGCTTCTCTAGGGACTAGTCAGGCAAATGAGTGAAGCAAGTGAGATATAGTTTTCTTACTTCATATGTAACTGTATTTCACAGCAATGTGTTTATTTTATTTTATTCTCAATTAAAAAAGAGCCCCTGTTGAAATTTAAGCCCCGTTTTTTAGTTAATAAATTTTCAGCAGGCTTTTTTCTCTACACCCAGCTTTTCCTATGGGGCACTTCAGAATAGACCATTCAATTGCCTTCTTTTGACGTGGACACACTTTGCACACTAAACACTTAGAGATACTCTTTTCTTCCACAAAGAGCACTGCTCTCTTTTAATTTTATTTAAATACTTAGCCATCATGATCTATATTTAATTTTCCCATTTTTGTTATGGACATGTATACAGAGATATTTCACTTTCCTCTTGATATAAGAAAATGATTCCACAAGAGTGATGTCAAGTGGCAACTGACGTTCAGCTGTGTTGTTGGGGTTTATGAAATGAAGTGTATTCTACAGGAAATGGCGAGGACAGTGGTGAAATAAAGAATGCAAGATGGGGAGGCATCATTCCTCTCTAGGCAATTACTGCCATTTAGGAACTGAAGCCCAGCATTGCCAGATCTTCTCTTTCTTTAGACAAGTCAGGAATCCAGATTTTTTTCATTCAAATTTCATTCAAAATTCAAAAATTCAAAATCATTCAAATTTCATTCAAAATTCAAAAATTTCCCAATTTTTAAATGTCACCAACCACCCAAAATATCATTAGTTTAGTACATCATACAAAATCAGACATAGGTGACCGGGATTCTCCTCCATCTGGTGACTCAGGGAACCCGAATCCCTTTATCTTGTGAGGCTGCCACCTCAACACTTGGTTTCCAAGGTCACCACTGCAGAGGAAGAAAGAGATGAAGAAGCACACCAACTCTTAAGTGCTTTGTTCAGGAAATGACACACATTATTTCATTTCACAGACCATTGATCAGATGGAGGTGCTTGATTCCAAAGAAGGCAGGGAAATGAAAGGGAGAAGTTGGAAATTTGATGACTGCTCACCACTCTTACAGCAATTAATTCAAAACAGGCAGAGAAATCACCAAAATCTCTGGGCAGAGCTGACAAAATACAAGTGGAGTCTAGATTCAATCGAGGGGCTAACATGCCAGAGTCATTTTACAATTGGAAACAGCTAGGGCTCACAGAGATAGAATGTGTTGTCCAAGCTATAGCTAATGAACGGCAGAACTAATTTTATATTCTTTTCCACACCATTCACTGCTGGGTATTTTTTAATTGGTCGACTAATATAGATAGGCATCCATACTTCCTATATATCTCTTAAAACTAGTCTATGTCTGATATTGCATAAAATTTCACAATTAACAAGAACTTTATGAACTCTGGTATTTGATTTATAGACTTTGGTGCAGTCCAGTGTCCCAAACTTGAGTGAGCATGACAATCAGCTAGAGACCATGTTCAGACAAATTACTGAGCCCCACCCAAGAGTTTCTGATTCAGTGGGTAGGAGTGAGGGGTAGATAAGAATTTGCATTTCTTTTAAAATGTTTTTTAATTTTAATTTTTTAATAAAAAAAGATTTTATTAATTTGAGAGAGAGAGAAAGAGTATGAGCAGGGGGAGCTGTGCAGGGAGCCCAATGCGGAGCTGGATCCCCGGACTCTGAGATCATGACCTGAGCTGAAGGCAGATGCTTAACTGACTGAGCCACCTAGGCGCCCCAAGAATTTGCATTTCTAACTAGTTTTCATGTAATGCTGTCCTGCTGGCCTGGGGGACATACTTTAAGAACCACTGGACTAGAATTAGGTCCTAAGTTATAGAATGAGCCCAGACAACAAACTAATCACCCTAGGAGGGTGACTTGGACTCTGAGTTCTATTGTGTCATTAGAACAGTAAGCATTTTGAATCAGTTCTACCCGTTTATAAGTCCATGATTAGGAACTATCTTTAAAAAAAAACTAAACCAACAAACACTAAAATACCTGGAGTTGGTGGAAGGGGTGCATATTGACTGGGAAGAAGCACGAGGAAGATGCTGGGATTGTGCTAGTTCTTGATCTGGATGGTAGTTAAATGTCTGTACTTGGGTAAAAAGTCATCAAGCTGTACATTTAAGATTAATGTACATTATACATACATATGCATATTAACTTCATTAAAAGGTTAAGAATATGCTTCTTATCAAAAATAAAATTTAAATGCTTTTACATTAAATTTAAATGCTTTTACATTTATAATTAAATGCTTTTAATTCTTATTTTTTTTACTAATTCTGATTTTTATTTTTAGTGTGATACAGCTAATATTTCTCTTTATTGCCTTGTATAAATAATACCCACCAACATAATAAAAAGTGATGGAAAATAAAGTTTCAACACCCACACATTTACACAAGTAGGGAATATTAAAACTGCTGCCAGCATGAACCTGACTCCATATTCTGTTTACTTGCAGAGACCAAGATAGTAAGGAATCTAGGAATATTGCAGAGGTTGAGGTGGAGATGGGAGAGCACATTCTTCTGTGTTTCATAACTTCAGCCTGGCCATCAAGGAACTTTTGGACCCCCAGTGACCTGGGTAAATATCATCCAAGAGGTCAACTTGGAGCATGAAAGTGTGAAGGATTCTACTTGTTTCCAATTAAGGGAGAGAAAGATCAGAAGTACGTATCACTTGCATTGACTCAAAGAATTTGACCAAAAACCAAAACATGAAAAGAATGAAAATGTTAAATAGCGTAGCCAATTGTGTCTGATAATCTGGACATGAACCATATGCCCTTGAATGAGAGAGAAGTGACTGATCTCCCAGTCTGTCTTGCTCCTTGCCTCTCACGGTGCTGGAGCAAATGTGCACACCTCTTCCCACCTTGATGTTCAGTGATATTGTTAGTAGCTTGAAACTGACTGTGTATCAGCAAGTTCTACAAATGGGGATGATTTATTTTATGTTTTAATTTATTTTTTTAAAACAGATTTTATTTATGTATCTGAGAGAGAGAACGAGAGGTGGGGAGGGGCAGAAGGAGAGAGAGAGAGAGAGAGAGAGAGATGCAGACTCCCTGCTGAGCAGGAAGCCCGATGCACAGGGGCTTGATCTTAGGACCCAGAGATCACCACTTGAACTGACAGCAGACTGTTAACTGACTGAGCCACCCAGGCCGCCCCGGGGATGCTTTATTTTAGATAGCTGGCTGACCAGCACATCACTGCTTAACCTGCCTCTTGTAGTAGGAACATCTGGCCACTCTGAAGATGCTTCTGGTTTCTAAAAGTATGGATTTCTTTTCCTACTATGTATGTGAAGCCTAATTGCAAGTCAGCTTCCTCATTTGGTGTTTGGTTGAAGAAATAGCTGGATGTTCCTACACTACAAGAAAAGTTGGCTGATTTGTATCTATATCTCTGTAGAGCAGTATTTATGACTAAAGCTATGTAGTGATTGATTTTAGGCATTTTTCAAATATAGACTCAAGGTAGTTCAAAGGAAATCGTGTGGGCCTCTGGGTGGCTCAGTCAGTTAAGTGCCTGCCTTCGGCTCAGGTTATGATCCCAGGGTCCTGGGATCAAGTCCTACATCTGGCTCCCTGCTCAGTGTGGAGTCTGCTTCTCTCTCTACCCCTCTTCCCTGATCATGCTTGCTCGCATTTTTCCTCTCTCTCTCTTGCACGTGCAAAAATAAATAAATAAAATCTTAAAAACAAAAACAAAGATAATCATGTGCTAATTTAAAACCATAGCTGCTGTGCAAGCCATAGCTTCTAAGTGGACTAGTTTCTGTACTAATATGCATGTCCCAGAACAGCCAATGATTCATTTTGGTGTTAATCAGTGCAAGTCTGGGCCAGATTTAGGTAGCAACCAGAGCTGCATCTTGATAAACTGAACCAAGCATACTTCTTTGTTTTGGCCAAAACATTGCAATCTATGATAACACGATCTACTCAGAATTTACCAAAACTCATGGGGATGTTTTTGGAGGAGAATTCACTTTCCCGAGGTCAGGAGTTTTGTGACATAGTCTGGGACCTGTATCTAACTCTATGATCTAAGACAAATTATTTCATTTCTCTGGGCTTTGGAGTCTTCATTTGAGGGATGAGTTGTGTAATAACAGGTAATCTCATATCCCTTCCAGCTCAGGAAGAAAGGAAAAATTAAACCAGCTTGCAGCCAGTGGGATATAGTATACAGTGTATATAAATATGCAAAGTCTATCTGGTGTGATCGAAGAGGATACTTTCTGCCACTTCCCCAATATATCTCCTGCACTTATCTTCTGGTCCCATTGAGTCCCTGCATAGGATTAGAGTAATGGCACTGTGGCAAGGAGCCCGATAAAATAACTAATACTTCCTAGCTGTGTGTCTTTGGGCACATTACTTAACCTCTCTGAGTCTTAGTTTCCTCCTCTATAAATGAGTGGCTCGAATGCTTTTTTACAGAGCTGCTGAGGATTAAGTAAAACTAAGAATGTGAATGGGCTTTGTAAGGTAGAAAGCATAAAACAAATATTATCTTCACTGTAGTTTGGAAGACAAGATATCAAAATTACAGTGAAATTCTCCAGGATTAATAATAAGAATAGAATGGTAGTTCTGTCGAGAAACTGAGGTATACACAAAAATAAATTAACTCTTTACAACCCAGAAAACAATTTATAAATACATGGGTTCTTAAGAGATTGAATAGTGGATTTTTCAGTCTGGAATGGTTATCTGGAAGGGGACCAGGTGACCACCTGGTGCTCCTCCTCGACTGTCACCCTTACAGCCCTGCCCCTCTCAGTCACCAGATCACTTCTCCGGGACAAAGTCAGAGTTCAGACAGACTGGTGTATAAGGCAGAATCTCACTGTATTAATTTATAAGGAGAGATCAAACTGCTGAGGAGCTGAACATTTGCCTTTTTTGTCAGTAAGTTCTAGACACTTACACAAATAACAGCAACATATAGCAGAAAATCCCAAAGTACAGTGGCTTAAACCAGACAGAGTTTCTCTTTCCCATAAAAGAAGTCTGCACATATGCAGCTCCAGGCTGACATAGTAGTTTCAGTTTGTCATCTGGGATATAAGCTTTTATCTTTTTATTCTGCCGTCCTCAGCCTGTGCCTTCCATGCTCAAGATCACCTCATGTCCCAAATGACTGCTAAAGGCCCATCATAGAACCCCTGTACCAACAACAGTTAGGAGGAAAGAAGAAAGAATGATATACCACCTGTTTTTTGGAGTTCCCATTACGTCCATAAACATTTCCACTTGCCTGTCATTGGTGAGAATCTAGTCTCATAGCCTCCTCCAGCTGCAAGGGCAGTTGGTAAGTGTGGTCTTTTAGGAAGGCACATTGCTTCCCCAAATAAAGTTGAGGTTCTTTTATTAAAGAGGCAAAGAAAAGGATGTTGGGGTAGGCATTTCAATGCAGCAACCAAATTACAATCATAAGATGGCTGAATGAATGAACAGAAAGGCTAGATTTATGATCTGTGATTTAAGGTGCCAGCGTTTAAGGCTGGACTTCTCAAACTTCACTGTGAACTTGGATCACCAGGGATCTTGTTAAAATTCAGATTCTTCAGATATTCAGAATATCAGAGGTCAGGGTGGAAATTCTGCATTTCTATTAAGCGCCCAGATGATGCTGGTCTATGGACCCCACTTTGGATAGAAGAGCCTAAGGCATCGTTCCTAAATTGTTGGTGTTTTCTCTGACAATTGGAGGACAACGGCTGATGCAACCAGAGTATTACATGGGGATTCATCAGCTGGGGGTGACTTTGGTGTCCAGATTTGGAGTAAGAATCGGCTAAAGCTGAATGCACAGTTTGCTTTAACTGAACCTACTACAGCAACTTTTACATCTAGAGCATCTGCCCTGTAAGCAGACAGACTGAAATTCCCTAAAGGAAAGAGCTAAGGAAAATGGAGGGATAATAGCTGTTGGGGGAAAGTGGGCACCCCAGATGTCGTGGTCTTGACTCAGAATTCAGCTTATTATCTATTGCCTGCCTAAGAGAACAGACCATGACTAGACTAAGCAGGAATTTAGTTTTGCACTGCCTTGGGAAGTGTCTATGGAAGTCCCTTGGGTAGGGTCAAGGCCATCAAAATGAATAACCATGTTTCACCATCCATGGGAAAGACCAAAACTACAACATCAAATATCCCTTGCTCTGCCTTTCTCCTACTTAGCCCAAACAGACTTCTCCAGATCACATAAGGTAGTTCTTTTTGTTGCCCTTCTTGCTTCCTTCTTTGAATACTGATGTGCTGCCTGGAGGCATAATAGTCATTTTGCCATCAAGAGTATAAAAGTCAAATGCCAAGGTTGGAAGGGCAGAAAGATGCAATAGATCTGGGTTCCTAGTGGCACTGTGGATTTGTCATATTAGGCTTGAACTACCTACCTTTGGACTTCCTGATAGCTGAGAAAAATAATTCCTTATTTGGGACTTACTCTTCTCCACTCTTTACTCGTTCTCCCTGTACTTTCTCCAATATTGTTATACTATAACATCATTCCTGATGAAAACATATGATGAAGGCAGACATGACTGAGGAATTAGTAACCAAAGGCAAGAGAGGAAGAGCCACGGATTCTGACAATGGTGATGAGTCTTAGGCTGATTGCACTTAGGAGAGTGGCTTGATTAGTAAACTCCAGATGCTCTGGACAAGCAGTCTAGAGAAGCACTTCTCAGACATTAATATACAAGTAAATCACCAAGCGATCTGGTTAAAACGCAGTGTTCGATTCAGCAGGTTGTTGGGACAAGTAAGGTACCATAGGCTCTGAGTGCCCCTTGCGTGTGTTCTTGCTGGGTATGCTAAAAATGCAAGGGCCTTGACCCTTCATTACTGGGGCCATTTCTTAGGGTTGTTTTTGTGGCAAGGGAGAAGGTAACATCCCTCTAGGACCCCCCAAAAGAACAAAAAGCAGGCTTGCTTACTGTTCACTCTAAAAGCTGTGAATTCCCTAAGCTAAGTGTTCCTCAGCTTTGATGCAAACGGTGTCCCCTGGGCCTCTCCATGTCTCCCCCGAGGGATCTGGAGGGGCAAGGGGAACCAGTGCAAACCAACAGCATGCTCGTGCTGCTCGCTGTGCTGTGAGTAACGAGATCCTTTGACTCAGGAGTCTCGTGTCCTCTCTTAGTTTCCATGAGACAGTAACAGACTCATTTATTAGCTTGAGTAGGTTAAAACCTCCAGTCCTTCACAGACCTCAAGATGAGTTTTGGGTGGGACCTGAGATTCTGCCTTTCTGATAAGCTACCAGGTACTTCTGTTGCTATTAGTCTACCCACTACACTTTGAATAGTAATGATCTTGAGATTTCAAGTCAGCAAGCTACTTTATGAATTTTTTAAAAGATTTTATTTATATATTTGTCAGAGATAGAGAGCGCTCACGCGCAAGCAGGGGAAGCAGCAGAAGAGGAAGAAGCAGGCTCCCTGATGAGCAGAGAGCCCAATGCAGAACTCGATCCCAGGACCCTGGGATCATGACCTGAGCTGAAGGCGGATGCTTAACAACTGAGCCACCAAGGCATCTGCTACTTTACAGTTCTAAGACTGAGCTTCCTCACCTACAAAATAAGATGAGTTTGAAGGTCTTTTCCTATTCTAATTCGGTGATTCAAGGTCCCAATTACCATCTGCAGATAGGGCCTCCTCCCATTCATTCATTCCTTCAACCAACATCTTTATCCATCATTTGTAAGGCACCAGGAATAAGAAGGATGAGCAATTTCTGGATGTGCTCACAGAGTTGGGCGATGAGCAGTAGAAGTTACCCCAGAGATACATATATGGATAGTGCCAGATAAGTCAGTTGTATATTTGAAATATCATTCTTAGGTTGAATGTCCATACAATTTATTCGAAACCAGGACACTTTTGGGGGGGGATGTTATTAATAGTTATACTGGGGGCGCCTGAGTGGCTCAGTAGGTTAAAGCCTCTGCTTTCGGCTCAGGTCATGATCTCAGGGTCCTGGGATCGAGGCCCTCATCGGGCTCCCTGCTCAGCGGGGAGCCTGCTTCCTCCTCTCTCTCTGCCTGCCTCTCTGCCTACTTGTAATCTCTCTCCCTCTGTGAAATAAATAAATAAATAATCTTTAAAAAAAAATAGTTATACTGGGATGACAGGTGTAAATTTTCTCAGTCCTGGATCATGATATTCTCAGGAACTCAGAAAGCTGTAGTTCTATCCAAATTTTCTTTTTTTTTTTCAATTCAAATGAACATTTATCAAGCCCATATTAACTGGGACATGGTTAAGAAGTACCCCTTGCCCAACTGTGTACAATTCCCTTCACCCTGCTGTTTCTTCTCAATTGGGTACATTGTATGTCTACTAGTTTTCTACAGTTATGCAGCCTATAACTATGCAGCCCTATAATGTAATGGCAGCCTTGTCCAGAAGCTTGGACTCTTTTTAGAAAATGATGGATAGCAGAGTGATGGTCACAGGTAATGGCAATGTGTTTCATTTTAAAGTTTTTTGTTTGTTTGTTTTTTGAGAGAGATCGAGAGTGAATGAGAGAGTACAAGCCAGGAGGAGAGGCAGAAGGAGAAACAGACTCCCTGGGGCTTGATCCCATGACCCGTGATCATGCCCTGAGCCGAAGGCAGATGCTTAACCCACTGAGCCACCCAGGTGCCCTGGCAATGTGTTTCATTTTAAACAAGTACTGAGAAGGGCTCTTTACTTCCCATGGGGATTCTGGTCTTGTCTGGCGCTCCAGTCATGATAAACAGTGCTCCAGTCATGCAAAAAACAGCAGTGACAGCTGCATAATTGTCACTCAAAAAACTCTTAGTATGACTTGAATTGGAATCAACCATGGCCTCTGGCTTCTTCCACAAAGTTGAGTGGGTTTGATTCCCTATCAGTAGACATTTTGAAAGCCTGTGTGTTCTCCAAATACCTGTCAGTGGTTGACTCTAGACCAGTGGTGAACTCCAGGTCAGTGGTCAAGTCTAGGTCAACAGTCATTTCCAGACATAGTGTGGGGAAATTCCCAGCCAGGAAGAACCAGTCAGAAAGGATCAGGGCCTTCTGGAGCCTGGTGCCAGTGGGGAGTGCAGGAGGCTCCCCAGGACAAGCAGGGAGGAAGGCAGGCCCTTCTGTGATCCAGACTTTCTAATGCTCTCTTCCATCTTCACCCATTCCCTTCCCTCCTGTGTAGATCCTCAAATGTCCTGTTGCATTACCCTGAAAGTCCCTCATGGAAGAGTGAGTTGCTTTGCCCAGTTGAAGATAGCACCAAGTCATTACATAATCCCTCTCAGCACTCAGAGCTCTGAGCAGCTTCTCTGGAGGTGGATGGAAATAACCCACCATTTCAGTTTTTATAACCCATGCAGGAGTGAGACTGTTATTTTTAGGGCACAGTAATGTAAAAGCTCTTGCTGGCCTGGGGGTAAATGTCTCCAATGCTTTAGGGAAACGAAGTGGGTTCTGTCTTTTCTTTTGCAGCCTGTGTCCGGAATGAGTTCTTTCTTTGTAGTAACAGGAAACAGTGCACTGCTTGCTGGCACCTAGGGTTTTAATCGGTGCTAAACATAGCCAACTTAGAGACCTTCAAACTGTTGGAATTCAGGGCACCCTTCTGCTTTATGGACGATGCAGTAGATAAACTTAATATCCTTAATTCCACTTTGGTTTTGAGGGGGTGGGGGATCAGGATGATGTCTTTTGTTCCAAATGGCCCAGAGCATTGTTAGGTACACAAAGGGTGAATTTTCCTTAGTTTGAATTCCCCCAAAAGCAGACCCTGAGGCAAGAATTTTGGTGCAAGTAGTTTATTCAGGACCATAGTGAGGAAAGGGAGAAGGAAAGGGTGGAGAGTCAATAAGACAGATGTTAATTGGCAGGTTTCTGTTATCAGCCACTGGGGCTTGATCCTGCCCAGGCCTATCTGAGAGTGTGCTGGGACATGCCTCCAAATTGTCCCATTGAGGGTAAGAGAGTGGGGGTATTTATACATTTATCCCTTACTGTCTTGGTTTGCTCCAGGGTATTAGCTCTCTGACACTTCTGGCCTGTCCTAGAGTGGACCCAACAACGCCCACTCCCCAAGGTCAGAAAAGGTCCTCAAACAGAGAGACATGAGCAGCCCTCCAGGGAAGCAGAGGACATAGGGGTGGGGCACTGACAGACTCTGCTACAAGAGTCAGAGTCACATTCATAAATGGGCAGTGTGTTCCCTACTTAAAATATACAGTACAGTCTTTTGAAAGACCCACTTTTTGCTTTGTAGGATCTGTTTGCCTTTAAAGTAAAGTAGCAGAAAATCCAGCTGTAGCTATCGGCTGTGAAGCAAAAGCACATTGGCACTGAAGCCTTCACCATTTGCAATTCCCAACCCCCTTCTATGACTGTACCCAGAGCAAATGAGGTCACCCTCTCCCTTGTAGAGTCAGCACAAGTCTGGGCAGAAGATGATGCCGTTGACACTCTCAGCTGAAAACTGAGACAGCATTTGCAAGACACAGGAAAGAACAGGGGCTCAGACTCCATCATCTATATGTAGACAATGCAGGTAACATTGTTAAATACCTGTGATGGCCATCACAATTAAATCCAGTGAGGAACGGATGCCCAGCAGAGTGCCAGTGCCCATATTAGAGTTCTTGCAGACAAAGAAGAGGCTCACATATGTTGTTTTAATTCTTCCCAAAAGAGAAAACACTTTTTTCCCTTTTTGTTCATAAAAATAATGTATACTTCTGGTAGTTGTGGAAAACTTAGAAAATACAGGAAAAGGTAAAGAAGAGAAAAACCTACTGTAATTCTATGTTCCTGTCTTTACAAATATGTAAACAAAATGGATTAACTTATAAATATGTAATTACAATTCAGATCTTTTATAATATAATCATATATTGGAACAGGTTGGGATCCTTCCACATATATGATTTGGTATCTCTTTTTCATATAGTGTATCATGGGCTGTATGATTCTGTATGACACCGACAATTCTTCAAAATGTTTCTGTCATCTGAATCATATTCCATCCCCTGGATATGCTATAAACCATTGGCCATTCTTCTGTGAATTTGTGGTGAACACCTTCGTACTGACCACTTGACCTCTGGGTATTTCACTGGGATATTCTCTCAGGTGTGGGATTACAGAGTCAAATGAGAAAGAGACCAGAAGTCTGAGGACAGAGTTGAGGGGAAGCCTCCTAACAGCAGTCCCTGGTGGAAATCTGTGACATGCGAAAATGGCTTTCCTTGGCTGTAGAGTTGCAGACCCGGCCTGCCAACATATAGATCAGAGTCCTTGGGCTTGCAGGAACTGTAGAGATAACCTCTGTCTACAGCCTCTTTGTTGTTTTTCAGATAAGGAAACTGAGTCGCAAAGATTTGCCAGATTTGGCCAGGCCATCAGGCTCCAGACTTAAGTTGTTTTTAGAAATTAAATTACATCATGGCACTGAAAATGGAATGGCCAGACGGCTAGCTGCCCAGCCAGAAGTGAGGCTATGTTCTTCTGGTGCTTGGGAGCCTGAAAGAGCACTGCCTTCTCCATCAGCTGATTACACATAATAGGATAAAATGTCTCTTCCTACACTTGGAAGAACCACAAGGGTTGGTGAAGTGCCTAGGAACAAAAATAAACCAGAAGGAGCATAGTCCATTGAATCAGAACAAGTCAATGAAACCCACACTGGGAAAGGCAAAGCAGTTTCGAGAGAGCAGATAGTTCTTTCCTTGTTTGTTGAATGGATACTGCGGCTCCAGGAATGAAGTATATTACAGACAGTGTCAGAGTCCTGCTCATATTCCCTCAGCACATAGCATTCCCAGATATGTCAACCACCTCCTATGCACGCACCTGAGAAATTTTCCCTGAGGGCTTTCACTGGCTGAAGGAGCCTTGTTCAGGCCCATCTGGACAGGCAGCCTAGAAGTGCAAGAAGATACCTTCTGAAGCAATGCTCAACCAATGACCTATGGGAGTCAGTGTTTAAATATCCCTGTTTCCTTGTCCCTCGGGTAGGACATCTTTGTTCTACACCATCTTACCAGGTCCCCAATGGAAGTAGGTCCCAGATGCCCATGGCAGTAACCTGCTCCTTATCACATTCTGTACTGAGTTCACTTTCCTTCCCTGTCTCACTTTTCTAGTCCCCTCCCGGTCTGGCATCACCCCCAACTCAAATCCTTGTATCAATGTCTGCTTCTCGGGGGGACCCAACCTAAGGCAATGTAGCCCTTTCAGAATTAGTTGTAGGAAATCCTAAAGAGAGAAACTTCAGTTAGTGGAGAAGACACAAACTGATACAGATGTTAGAATTAGCAGACAAGGATATTAAAACCATTATTATAACTGTATTCTATATTTTCAAAAAGAGGAAAAATTGAACATACTAAGATGAGACATGGAAGATATTCCAAAGCCCAATGGAACTTCTAGAAATAGAAGCACCCCAAGATACACATGGGTGATAGATGCAGTGGAGGGGGATCCCAGGGTGACAGGCAGAGGTCAAATTATTATAGTTAGGATTAAATTGAGATACATAAAACAGGGTGTGTGTGTGCGGGGGTGGGGGGTAATTAGCAGTACCATAAACAAGAGAGAAGCTTATGCTTGTCTCATGTAAAAGAAATCTGGAGGTAGGCAGTGCATAGCTGAAAGGGCAGCTCCACTCAGTCATCAGAGATTCAGTCTCCTCTTCAGCTGTACTATTCTTTGTGCATAGCTTTCAGCCTCAAAGTCATCTCATAGGTGGCAGTTAGAGTTCCCAAAGTGGCAGCTAGAGTTCCAGCCATTACATCTACATTCCAGGCAGCACACGGAAGGAAGAACAGAAAAGCAAAAAGGGACCCTTCCTAACAGGCTAATTCCATTTAAGCAATGTGTCTGGAAATCCCACAGAACTCTACCACTTAGATCTCATTGCTTAGAACTTCTTCATGTGGCAGCCCCTAGCTGCAAGGCTTAGAAATTTGCTGTCTTAGAAATATACTGCCTGGGTGGCTTAGTCAGTTAAGTGTTTGACTTCGGCTCAGGTCATGCATGATCTTAGGGTCCTGGGAATGAGCCTCCCACTCAGTGGGAAGTCTGTGTCTTCCTCTTCTGCTACCCCTCCCCCATTCATGCTCTCTCTCTCTTTCTCATATAAATAAATAATCTTTAAAAATAAAGGAACATACTGTCTTAGCTGAATGCATTGCTAAAATCAGAGTTGCGTTATTAAGTAGGGAGGGGAGAATGGTTGTTGGGTCAGTTGACCAGCAATCTCTACCTCATCAAGAAAGATTCAAGGGTTAGAGATGTTTTGTGTGAAGGCTGGAATGAGAAGGACTGAAAACAAGGTTAGTTGAATTTATGTTTTTGGAATAACTGAACCAATTAGATCTGTACTTTGCATCTACCTCACACATGCAGAACACAGGAAATCCAGACAAAAACAAAAACAAAATTTTAAAAGCTCTGCATCAGTTATCATGACTGCATGAAAAACCACTCCAGATTTTAGTGGCTGAAAATAGAAAAATCATTTATTATTTCTCACAGTTTTATGGGTTTTTTGGCTGGGCTCTCACCTAGAATCACATATGCAGCTGCAGTCAATTGGCAGCTTCATTAGGTCTGGAGAGTCTAAGATGGCCTGGGGTCTTAGTTCTGATTGTCATCTGAGCCCCTTTCCCCATGGTCTCTCATCATTCAGTCATCCAGCTCAGTCTTTCTTACATTGTAGTGGGAATATTCTAAGTCAGGGAAGGAGGAAGCTGCAAGGCCTCTTCTGACCAAAGCTCCAGAACTTGTATATTGTCACTTCTCCTGCATTCCATTAACCAAAGCAAGTCACAGGCCAGACCAGATTTAAGAGATGAGAAATAGACTTCACCTTTGATGGGGTTGTTGCAAAGCCATTGTTAAAGGGGCATGGACACAGGGAGATGACATTCATTGGGAACCATACTGTTAACAATCTACCATGGACTCTCTAAAGAAACTAAATGAACTGCCTGGGGGGCTCCAGGAATGAAGCCTTCCCCATTCTGGGATCTTTGGATCTTATAACCTCAAACCTACTCCCTTCTTGTTCATTCGAAAACAAAGTCTGCTCATAAATAAGCCCTGGCCACCTAAACAGAACTCTCAGTTGAGAGAGAGGCCAAAAGAAAGAGACCAATACGTACGCTACCAGAGAAAATCAGTGTCAACTATCTTGAAAAATCTATCCAGTCTCTTAATCTTTGGTATGTATAGTTAACAAAGGACTATCAAAAATACTAAGAAAGTTTGAATCATGAAAAAGAAATACCAAATCAAAGGAAAAATTAACCCCAGAGGGAATGGAGATAAATCTGAGAACAGAAGGAAGCATGATCAAATACATAAACAAACAAACAAAAAAACTTAGGTGACTTCAAAGAGATTTGAGAAGCTTTACATTTATAAATCAAGAACAGAATACTGTATGTGGGGGGACAGGAGCACAAGAAAAGAAGCATAATGGCAATTATAAAAAAATCAATAGAGAGCTTGGGGGAAAAAAGGAAAACACTTAGAAAATGGAACAAAACCAAAGAAATGGAAAATAAAAGAGACAGTGAACATAGAAGACCACTCTACAAGGCTTAATCTCTAAATAATAGGAGGTTAGTGAAGAGAGAATTTGGAAACCAAAAGAAGGAAGCTATTAAAGAAATATGGAACAACATTTTCTATAGAAGTCCATAAAAAAGATGGACTTCTATAGAAGACAGTCGTAAAAAAGACGGAAAGAGCCTCATGAGTGCCTGGTATAATAAGTGTTTTTAAAAAGACCCAAGTCTAGAGTGAAACTTTAGAACACCATGAATTAAGAAAAGAACCTACAAGTTTCCTAGGAGGGTAAGAAACAGCAGGTCATCAATAAAGGAACAAGATTAAGGCATCAGACTTATTATCAGACATGAAAGGGCTTAGAAATTTTGTCTCTCAAGTATCCTTTTGCAGAAAGAAGGGATGTGATATGTATGACACAGTAGAACTCCCCAAGATGTGCTGTAAAAAGACATTCTAGCATATCAACTGTTTAACTAGCCTAAACACAGTCAGTTCACATTAGACCAAAAACTCAGTGGGCTTTTACAAGAATGTTTTTAAGAAGCATGGAATAATTTTCAAACAATAGGAAAAAGGAATAAGAAGCTAAATAATATTAGTCATGTAATATAGAGTATCATAGAGTATCATTCAATTACTTGGTTCATTAACCTGAGGCATCTATAGGTTCCCTGTACAGAAGTCTTATTATTTTATTGACCAAATGCATTGAATACCTGTTATGTGCCAGCACCATTGAGGTGCTGCCCTTTTATGGCACGTATTCTAGTAAAGGGAGATGACCAATCAAAAGCAAAGAAATAATATCCAATAATAAAAAGTACTGTGGAAGTACAAGCACATTATTTAAGGATGTGGATCTAACCACTCAAAGAACTAAAACAGAAATAGTTTAAAGGCGTTGCCTGTGGGGTGCAAGATGGGGAGAAAAAGTGGAGGATGGATAGGTAAGTGCTTTTCTGTGGCACTTGAGGGGAGGGGGGTTAAAATCCATGTATTTTTTTAATCTCTTTGATATTAAGATTTTGGAAAACTTAAATTGAGAACGATCATTATAGGAAATATGGAAGAACTGGAAGAGAGCAAAAAACTAACTTATAAAGGATTTTTTGTGATACCACCACCCGGAGAAAGGTTCTATGAACATTTTGGTCTATTACCTTCTCGTTATAAATAGGCAGTTCTAGGGGCACCTGGGCGCTTGGGTGGCTCAGTTGTAAAGCGTCTGCCTTCGGCTCAGGTCATGATCCCAGGGTGCTGGGATCGAGCCCTGTATCAGGCTCTCTACTCGGCAGGAAGCCTGCTTTTCTCTGCCACTCCCCCTGCTTGTGTTCCCTCTCTTACTGTCTCTCTCTCTGTCAAATAAATAAATAAAATAAAATAAAAAAGAAAATAGGCAATTCTGAATCTTTCCTTTTCGTTTTCCTTGCATTAATTCTATTGTGAGGATTGCTCTGGGGCAGAAATCCTGCCTGGCAAAGGTCTGTGACCTAAAGACTCTGTTACTTCTTGTTTTCCCTACTTAGAGGTCTGCATAATAATGCCCTTTGTCTTTTTTCTTTCCACCCCTGGCAGTTGTGTGGTACCCACTCTTTCCCTGCCCATCTTTCTCTCTTGTTCAAGGACTTCATAAATTCGTCACCATCACCTTCCACTCAGCCACAGGACAGAGGTGTGTCTTGGTTACCCATTGCTATATAACAGACTTGTCAAAACTTAGTAATTTTAAATAACCACCATTTTTTATCATTTTGCACAGTTCTATTGGTCAGGAATTTGAAGAAAGCAAAGCCCTGTCATCTCTGTTCCACATGATGTCTGCTGGGTCATAGTGCCCACCATGTCTGATGCCTCCTCTAGGATCACTATCAAGGGTGGGGGGTGAGTGCTGATGGGAATGGTTTAATTGGGATCATATGTCTGGGGCTTCACCTTAACTCTGGCTGCTGGGTCCTTATCTTCTCCCTGTGGTGTCGGAGCTTTTCCCTCTCCACGCGTTCATTCCAGGAGCATAGTCAGCCCTCTTGCATGGCAGCTCAGGGCTCTCAGGAACTTGGACCTACAGTTCTACTTGCATTCTGTTGGCTAAAGCAAGTCACAGGCCTAGTCCAGATTCAAGGGGAAGGGAACACACAGGCATGAATATCAGGAGGCATGGGTCACCGGGGCCACCAATGTAACAGATTACCACTGAATCAGGTGGATGTGAATTCAAATCCTGACTCCTTGGCTTGCTAACTATATTTCCTTGGCCTGATTTCTTTTTATTTTTTAATTTTGAAGATGGGAACATTTGTTACATTTAAACATCAACTATAAGGTCAAGTATTGTCCTGGGTGCAATCATTGCATGTTGTTCCATAGAAGGGACATGAGCATTAGAAAAATGTGCAGAGTGGTCGTGTGGTCGTGTTTGGCACCAAGGCTGCAGCACTCATAATGAACGTAATTCAGATTGCTCGTGACCACCAGTTACATATACTTGTGCCTGTGGGATTCGTCCTTGGATGTTATCTAGACAGAGAGAATGATGAAAAGCTAACTGCCTTCTGAAACAAGAGTGTATTGTTTAAGAGGGAATTGAGATGCAGTGAAGGAGTCACCTGGAAGTAAAGGCTGTGACTGAATTCCAGAATGTTCACATTTTAAAAATGAGGAGAGAAATAAAAACACATTCATTACAAAAAAAAAAAAAAAGATGTGCAAACTGTAAACCTGATGGACCCACGGAAAAATGAGCTCCTGGTAACCTGAAGACCCCTTTGGGAGGGCAATAGGTTTCCAAGGATCCAGAAGTTGGAGCCAATGGTATTTCAATCTAAAAAAAAAAGTGATCTCAGCAAAAGAATAGATATTATTGTATGGTCCTAGGAGTGAAGAATTTCTTCTCTCTCTTCCATCTTGAGTTACTTTCTTTTATTTACCAACCTCTTCACTCTATTTCAAGTTTACTCTCTCTTTTCTTGTCTCTCTTACTAATTTCCTCTGCCTAGTGTCCCTTTGTTCTATCCAAACCCTGGAGCAAGAAACCCTTCCCATTTGTTTGTTCATTTGCTTTGTTTTTCAGATTCTACATGTAAGTGAAATCGTACCATATTTGTCTTTCTCTGCCTGACTTATTTCACTTAGGTCCACCCTCCCCTAGAGAGAAGTCCCTTTAAGCCTCATCGCAGTAACTGGTTACTACCCACGCTGGAGAAATAGAACTCAGACCCCACAGGAGGTGCCTAGAAACAATGACCTTCCTCCTGGCCTCCTGTCTTGTTACTGTGAGGCTCCTCCCCAAGGACTGTTTGAGGCTTCCTTGTACTGAGGAGATTTGTGAGCAAATGCCCTTTAACCCAGTGAGACTCTCTTCCCGAAATCCCCACTAATCTTCTTAGGTGTTAATATTTAGCATTACCTTGTACTACCAAGGTGCCGGGAATGCAGCTGCCCACAGCCTTATCAGCAAAACCTGCTGAAAGGCTTCCCTTGCTTCTTTCCTGTTCTTGTATGATGGAGGTTTCTGCTCTGGCAAGGGGTCAGTAGAAGTGACACCTCTTTTTCAGTGGAAGGAATACACTGCAAAAGTCAGAGGTTTGATAAAGGGCACAGAAACTGTTTCTCAGAGTTGCTCTCTGCCATAGAGTAATTAGTCTGTTATTAAAGGCCTGTAATAAAGGTACCAGTAAGGAAGGTGATCAGTTCTCTTCCAACTCTAGAGAGTGGATTCTGGTTTAGTAAGTCTGGCAGGTGAGGCCTGAGTTTCTCCATGTCTAAGATGCTTCCAGAAGATACTGAGCTGATACGCGGATCTGGAGACCACACTTAGCAAGGAAATGCTACTAAGTTGCCAGGAAGGTGAGGGACAGGCTATGGACGTCTTTCTACCACTCAGAGGGGCAGCAAACAACTCTCGGTTTTTCCAGGCATTTCTTTGTAGCAAAGAACCTGGGCTTTGGGGACAGACAAAGCTCTATTCTAATCTTGGCTTTCCATACACTGGGTGGTCACGGGCAAGTCACTTAGCCTCTCTGAGACTCCGTTTCCTTTTGGTAAAACAGAGAATGGAGGTGATATAGGCCTTACTGAGTTGTCCAGGAGACTTTGCAACACAATATGTATGATAGCCTAGCAGAAAGTCTGGCACATTCAGGCCCTCCGTAAATGGTGCCACGTCTCACTATTGCAAAGATGGAACCGAGAGACCTGAACAAGAGCCTGCTATCTTCAGCTTTTCTATATTCAAAGTGAGGACTTGGCTTTGTTTTCACGGGCCCAAAGTTAATAAACAGCAGTTTAGTGGGTGTGCTCCCCGTGTTCAGACAGTTTCTCTGCTTTGATGGATATACTTGACTCACCCTAGGGCAAAATGAAGTAATGCTTTGGAATTGTGATGAGAAGGTCTCTTTCTTATTAGCTGTCACACCCTCAGATGTTAAGGTATCTTTCATAGACTTTTCTAGACACCTTTGTCATGGATCTTTCTCAAGTGGGAGACAATGAAAATATTTCATAGTTCCTATGGGGTTCAAGTCCATTTTCTTGCCCTATAACACACGAAAAGCATTTTCTTTGGGTCCATATGCTCTATTCCTAAGCCTCTGGCTTGCTCAGACTTCCCAGTTCAGCAACAAAACCTGCAAATCCTTTAAAGTTCTGTTTGCTTGAACTTTCAAATCACTTCAAAATAACAACCGACTGGGTCTGCTGATTATCGGGAGGTAGAACTCAACTTTTTCCCTCTGTGTGTTTCTGCCTGTTTTAACTGCTGCTGTTGACACCCACATGTTGTCTGACTGTTACTGATGACTCAGCAGAAGCCACCAGGAGGAAAACCAGTTGTTTTGCACCTGAGAACACCCCGTTGCTGGCCTGATTCTCTGGCAATGATGATGACAACTACCCGATTTCTGGAGGTGAAACTTCTGGTTTTCTCTCTCCAGATGTGAGTAGGAACAGCATGGACTTCTCACTTCAAGGACTAAGTTCATGTTGGCAGAGTGAAAAAGACTGTATTGTATTTTGAGCACAGTCATTTTCTCTAAGTTCCTAACCTGCAGTTGCTACAATTTCTAACTTAAGAGATCAAAATGGAGTAGCGGGAGATATAGAATATAGAGTGAACAAAGAAAGAAAATAAATGGTGTAAGGTTGAATGGTGACTTGGGGAAATCAGAGACAGTGCCCGAACAGTTTACTTCAGTAGCAGTGAGTACATGTTCACCAACCTGACAGGGATTGCAGAGACTGCCTAAATTTAAGTTAAGATTTTTAACTTTAAAGCTTTCTAGGAGCACCTGGGTGGCTCAGTTGTTAAGTGTCTGCCTTCACCTCAGGTCATGATCCCCAGGGTCCTGGGATCAAGCTCCGCAAAGGACTCCCTGCTCTGCGGGAAAGCCTGCTTCTCCCTCTCCCACTCCCTCTGCTTGTGTTCCCTCTCTCGCTGTGTCTCTCTCTGTCAAATGAATACATAAAATCTTTGAAAAAAAATAAAGCTCTTTCACACTAATCAGCTTATTAACTGTTTCATTTAGGAAACAAAGGCCATGAGATAGGCTACTTAGTTGGAGGAAACCTTGATGAAGAAAAAGTATGACTACAAGCAGGAGGCATTTAAATTTTTAAAAAATTTTTAAATTTTATTATTTCTTATTTTTTTATTTTTTAAAGATTTTATTTATTCATTTCAGAGAAAGAGCACAAGCAGGGGGAACAGCAAAGGGAGAGGGAGAAACAGACTCCCCGCTGAGCAGAGAGCCTGGTGCAGGACTCAGTCCCAGGACTTTGAGATTATTACCTGAGCCGAAGGCAGACACTTAACCAGCTGAGATACCCAGGGGCCCCTAAATTTGTTTTTTCCTCCAGAGATCACACATACCCAAGTGACAGCATGAAATTCTCCCATTTTCAGGCCTATATATTTACATGTACATAAGGTTCTCTTGTTTTTCCTACAGAAATAATAATAAAATGAATAAACAGACAGAGACCTGTATATGGAGGCAGGAAATACGTATTAGGTTAGTACCTGATCCATGCTGGCACTATGCTAACCAAGTGCTGGGGCGATACACAAGACAAACAAGCAGCCCTCATTCCAGATATTAATATAAGCTATTAGGTAACAGTTTTCTGGTTACAAGAATCAAAAAGCTACTCTAGCAAATGTAAGCAAAAATGGTAATGGGTTGGAAAGCTACTCCTGGAAGAGTTCAACATTCGGGCCCCAGATAGGACAAACCAGGTGTTCGTGGACATTCCCCCTAGGGTGATGATGCCATGATGGTGACTCAGCCCCAGCAGATTCCAACCCTCTGTCCCTTAGTTCAAGTTTCTAGGGGAGAGAACCTGATTAGCCCAGCATGGGTGAGGTGTCTATCCTTGGTCTAATCAATCATGGCCAGAATGGCAGGCTCGTGTGCCTCAAACTTGGCCAGGAGGACCTCCCCTATATATTAAGTCTATCTGAAACCTAGGAGATTTTATGAACACAGCAGACACTCTGGTTAGTTTTTATGTTATATAGCCCTAACACTTAAACAGGCTCAGGGTTGGTATTTTGAATAATACTTAACTACTGCCTAGGCCCAGGTAATGATTATGCAGAGCGAATGCTGGTCATAGCCCAGGAAAAGGGTCCAGGAGGACCCCTCCTGGATCAAGCATTAACCTTGTAGTTACCAGTCATGGGGAGATGTGGGACATCCTATGGGAGGGGCCAGTGGCCTTGTAAAGGAGGGGACTTGGTGAATTTTCCTAGAAGGTCAAGTGCCCTAGAGCAGACTTTGAGATGTGTATTCATGTAGAAGTGATTTAGTAAGGAAATGTTTCCAGGAAAGGCCATTTAGAAAACGAATGAAGAAGGACAGGGAAGGAGAGGAAGCCAAGCAAGGATGCTGTATCAGTCAGGGTTTTCTAGAAACACAGTATCAATATCTATAGATAGATAGATAGATAGATATCTGGAGTTGGAAACACAGTGAAGAGATATAAAATCAATATCTGTATCTGAAGTTAGAAATTTATTATAAGGAATTGGTTCACATGATTTTAGAGGCTGAAAAGTATTGCGATGTGCTGTCTGCAAACTGGAGACCCAGAAAAGCCAGTGGTGTAGTTCCAGTCTACATCTGAAGACCTGAGAACCAGGAGAACTAGCTGGATAACAGTAGAAGGTTATAGTCACCTAAGGCATAAGTTTCCTTAATATAAAATAAAAGGTTTGAGGTAGATGATTTCACCTCCAATCTTCCAAAGATACTTTCTCCCCTAATAACTAAGAATTGTCCTCATTGTGGCTAGACTATACCTAGATTTTGAGATTCAATGGTAAATAATACATGTAGTGGACACTTGGCTTTTTTTCTTCGTTTCTAGAATCAAATCTTACTTTCGTATTCACTGATCACTATTTGAAGGAATTCCCCCACATGTGGTCTTGGTAGAAAATAGTGGCAGCTTCCCAAAGTGTGCAGCATCCCCCTCCCCCATCAGGCCCAATACAAGCAGAGGGCCTGAACATTCTAGATCATCTGGGTACTCTCTCCTGAGTTTGGAATTTGGAGTAAGTAAAACCTGGAGGTAGAGATGGCTTGGAGGTCATTCCTTGCAGACAGCAGCGTTTACTGACTACGCTCTTCTGTATATGGCCTCCACCTGGGTTCCTGAGGCCTAGCCCCCCGGAGCCCCTGAGACTGCACCTTTTCTATGCCTGGCCATGCAGACTTGATTTCCCGACACCCTCTCCTACATTCTTTTCCCATTTAGTTAGTGTCCATTGTTTGCAAACAAGAACTCTGAAAAAACACAACAGGCTCACACTATAAATAATATATTTCATAACTCTGAAAGGCCTTAGGTAGCAGGCCACTGTAATGGCACAGACAGTAGATCCTACTATTTCACTCCTATATCATGGAGGTCAAAGTTGTTGACATGTCTCTCCGCATCTCTAGAAGGGATAAACCTTGAAGGCTAGGCCTATGGACTCTTCTACTGGAGTAGACTCATATCTACCAGAAGCCCTTGCACAAATTAGGTTTTTAGTAATAAGAAAATGAGTAAAAAGTAGCATATCATAGTACAGACAAAAAGAAAATGGAAAATTAGTATGGAATTTTTTCTAAAACTCAGTTCTGAGATTTTATACACAAGTCCTTGAACAGACAACTGTGTCACTGGAAGGATTTCTTTCAAATATTGATAAAAACACTGTTACATGTGCCTATGTCTATCTAGCTCTTTATCCAATAATAGTCTGTTTACCTATGTGCAGGCACCCTGTGTCTAGACATAAAGCTGCGTTTCCAAGGACTATTATTTTGGGTGATGTTTATGTGGAATTTTTTCTTTTGTTTCTTATGGATAAAACATGTTACTGACTGTAAGATCAGAATTTGAAGCAACTAGAAATCAGTATCTTGAGTAGTCTTCCATTCATCCCTACTCTCACCAGGATCCAACAAAAGCATCCCAAACAGATGAAAACCTGTTGACACACAACTTTGAAGGCACACAACAAAGAAATTGTGAAACAAACAAACAAACAAACAAACAGTGTGCCAAGGGAACATGTGTGCCAAAGGAGAAAGAGGTTTCTGCTTATAATTTTTTAAAATCATGAAGATAAATTTATTATGGTCCCAAGATCTCTTGAATTAGAAATTCAAGTACCTTATTATTCTATAAAATCAAAATGACAGCATCCTTGGAGAGACAGTTGCCTGGTAACTCCGACCAGAGGGTTGTCTTCGGATTCCTCTGGAATCATGTGTGCCTATTTTGGTTTTTCTGTTGAGCTCATTTCCTTCCTATAATCCAAAACCCGAACAATTTTGGGGGAAAATTCCACTCATGAGAAAAACTTTTCCTCCAGAAGATATTTTTGTTAGGGAGTACAGCTGTCTTCATACCATTGAATTCCTCTATTTTCAGGATTGTTGTATGAACATATAAGAAAAGAAATGGGAAAAAAATGCATCAGCATATAAGGAAAGGAAAAATGTCAACTGAGGGGAGGTTTCGGATTGAGGTGTATGTTTATTTGGATCTTAAAAGCCAGACAATGGCTTTCTAAGACAAGAGACTAATTTAGTATCTCACGCAGGATCGAAGTATAATTTACCCAGTTAAGAAATGCTTTGTTTACGCCTACCTCTTCCTTGAAGCCAGGAGAGAGCTGTCCAGGTAGGCTGTTACTCACCAAGCTCAGAAGCCCTGTGTCTACCCTTTCTGAATCAGTGGTCCTGTCCCAGATCTGTTTTTACTCTGCACTTAGGTGGAAGACAGTAAGACAACTGAATTACTTATTATTCTTTTGGTGATAAGCAAGAGAACCTGGGTGAGAGACTTTACACAAGAGGGAAATCACTGGAAGGATTTGGAGCACTCAAAAAAGGCTAGCCAAATAGCTTAAAAATGGGCAGGAACCAAGGTTTTTGACACTAAAAGGCTCAGAAAGGTTGAGGAGAACCAGGCTTGCAGAAGTCTGTAATGGAATAAATGAACCTCAAAGAACCATTCTATCTTTGTATTACTCACTTAAGATTCATAATCCCAGGACAGAATGTCAAGTAAGCTTGAATTTAGGTCGCATGCCTGAGCCTGCTATACCAAAGCAGTGAGAGGAAGGGTTTAATGCAAGGGAGCTTCACAAGCTCCTGCAGCTTCCCTGATGGCAGAGCACGTACCCAGATTTGGTCACATCAAGACTGTACAAAAGGGGTGGGGAGATCATTTCCCAAAGGAAACTCTGGTGTTATTAGGAAAGGAGAGTGCATGCTGGGAAGCCAAAAAATGTCTGATGTTCACCATCATCTTCAGATGGGTTTCTAGAAACAGAGACTGAAGCTTCTTATTCATGAGACACATTGAAATTGTGCTTTCAGGAGAACCTTGGAAGAAGATAAGGGAAGCAAGATAGAGCAAGGGAAGTGGCTAAACAAAGATGAGGTTTTAGTTGAAGTCTAACTTAAACCTGATCCCATGGAGAGTTTTGGAGTATGAATGATCCCACAGAGATGTCCTCTTTGAGGCAAGGGGGCTCGGCTTTTGTACCCCCAAATCAGTTAGTCACGGGCTGCACGATGCCTGGAGGTGAGATATAGCTTCCCAGGCATTTCCCTGTACGGTGACTCTCATTGACCAAGAATAGTTCTCCGGAGAAGGGCATATGTTTGAGCCATTAGCAGCAACACTACAATAGCTGAGAATGGGGCACCAGCACAGTACAAGGGATCAGGGCAGGACACCCACAATGTTGACTACTACCACAGTAATACAGGCAAGACATTTGGATTTGCTTTGCTAAGTCCAGGGCCTCTCATCTGTAGACTGGCACAAGCATCCTGGGACTACCACTAATTCTGGGACAGGTCAGATGAAAGGGATTGATTATTTATCGTGTGGTTGTCTCACTAGGGAAAATAATGTAATTAACAAATACCAACAGGCAGCATAAGAAGAGGTAAAATTTCTTTAAAAGAAAAAGATGTGGAAACTTATGAATATATTCACAGGATATATATAAGGAAAGAGGATTAAAAGAAGTAGATGACTGAAAAGAAAAAAAGGAAATGGATAGACTTTCTAATGCATTTGGAGAAAGGAGAGTAGTGAGGGAATTGGCCATCAAATAAAGTTCGATCCTCATCTTCCATATTGGAAAGGTGTGCTGGGAATTGGCTTATTTGCTCTCTAATTCATACCCTGCCTTCCCCTCTTGGGCTCCTATTCTAAGGGCTATGCTTCCCAGACCTGGATGACTGGCCTCAGGCTAAGTTCAGACAGTGGAAGTACCAGGAGACTGGAGGGTGGGAGTCAAAGAGAAGCCAGGATTTATCTCTTTCCCATTCTTTCTGCTTTGGGTAACATCTCTGGTAGTAGCTCTTTCTCCTCTGTGTCCTTAGTATCCTCTGAACATTTCCTCATAGTATCAGCCCATCCTACTGGGTTCATTGTTTCCTGTGATGGCCTTTGTTAGCACTGCCTTCTCACACTGACCCACTGGCTCTAGAAGTGATAGTGGCTTTCTGCAGTTCCTGATCCTAGTGTTGCCTCCCCTTCCCCCATTTCATTCCAGTTCTTCTAATCTAAGATTTCTTCTCAACTGTAACACTAGTGATATTTTGGGCTAGATGAATCTTTTTTCAGGGGCTGCCCTGTGTGTTATGGTCAGCATCATCCATGAACCGACCCTGCCCACTGGATTCCAGTAGCCTCTACCCAGCTGTGACAATAATGTCTGCAGACATTGTCAGAACATTGCCAAATGTTTCCTGGGGGGCGGAATCACCCCAAATTGAGAATGACAATTCCAATCCCTTTATAGCTACATCACATTTTCTTTACTAAATAATCTGATGAGGGTTTTATTTTTCTAACTTGAGACTGATTCAGAAAGCTATAAATGATGTCTAAATATGATCAGTATTAATGTAATAAACATGTTGTTTAGAAATAGGCAACAAATAAAAGAATAAACAAAAGTATTGAATACAGTTGGTTCTAGAGAGTAGGATTGAAGGGCAAGGAGTGGTGATTCTGAGCTTTTTAATATAATTTTATTTTTAAGATTTATGTATGTATATAGCCAATTAAAAACAATACAGGAAAAGAGAACATGGAAGATTCAGCCATCCTATTACCACATAGAAAGTTCCAGAGAGAGGCTTAAATTCTTATTTTCATAAGGGATTAAAGAAGTGCGGGTGCCTGGGTGGCTAAGTCAGTTAAACCCACTGCTTTGGGCTCAGGTCATGATCCCAGGGTCCTGGGATCGAATCCCGCATTGGGCTCCCTGCTCAGCAGGGAGCCTGCTTCTCCCTCTCCCTCTGCCTGCTGCTCTGCCTACTTGTGCTCTCTATCTCTCTGTCAAATAAATAAATAAAATCTTAAAAAAAAGAGATTAAAAAAGTGCTTATTCTGATCTTTTGTTTCTAAATCTAATCTCATCTAAACAATTTTCTCTTATATTTTACCCAGAGGTAAGTGTAGCTGTCACCTAAGCTTAAATCATATATATATATATAATTTTTTTTCCCCAAGGTAACTCCAGGCTGCCTATTCTGTAATGGTTCTGGGTGGAGAACTGGCTTACCTGGTTTTAATTATGTAGTAGTCAGAGAAGACAGGAAAAACACTGTTATAAAGATTTTATGAACATTGAAATAATATTAAAGTCTTTAGATCCTAATGGATTATATCCCTCTGAAAACAGGAGTGGGGGGAGGGGAGGCTGTTTCACACTCCCCTGTGTCAGTTCTTATTTTACTAGCATATCTTTCCCCAGTCTCCATCCACTCCCAACTCCCACACACTGTAATCTCCTCCTCCACCTCTAACTCATCTTCACCTAACCCCCACCCTAGCAACTGAAAAAAAGTCTTGATTGAATTCTTGATTTACTTGATTGACTAGTCTTGATTGTGTTACAATTATTTTGGAAATGCATCATTCTGATATATGACCATGTAAAAGAAGATAGTTTTTAACCCTCTAAAACATAAAAAGATGGAAACGTATGTTTATATATATCCATATATATATACGATATACACACACAAATGTAACATATATGTATTTTTATATCTATATTTATGTATTAAATTCATATATGTATGTTTTAGTATACACATTAATATCACTATATACTTATTCACATGTAAACAGCTTTTTTCCTCACATAAAATAATAAATGTTAATAAGGAAAAATCAGATAATACAAAAAATTTTAAAAAGTAAAAGCAACTAATACTCCTACAATCCAATGGTAGGTACCATATGAGTCAGAATTAATTTCAGCTGTAGTAATCAGGGGGGAGAATATTAAAAGTAATAGTAAGATGGAAAAATATTTATCTACTATATCTGGAAACAGGCTGTCTAGAGCTTGTATGGTGGCTCCAAAATAATCATGAGGCCTCTATTTATAGCCCTCTACTGCACCATTCTTAGGGTATGGCCCTCATTCTCAGGGTCCAAGATAGCTGCCAGAGCTCTAACCTTATATTCATGTTACAAGTAGCAGATTGGATTAAGGGAATAGGAAGGGAGCAAAGAGCACATGACTGCTGTCCTTTTTTTTTTTTTTTTAGATTTATTTATCAGGAAGAGAGCAGCGGGGAGAGGCAGAGAGAGAGAGGAAGAAAGAAACTTCAGTAGACTTCTGTGCTGAGTATGGAGCCCAATGCAAAGCTTGATCCCAGGACCCTGAGATCACAACCTGAGCCAAAACCAAGAGGCAAAGGCTCAACCCACTATACCACCCAGGTGCTCCGACAGCTGTCTTTTGTTGGTTTCCTCAGAAGCTGCCACACAATACCCTTTATAACTCATTGGCCAAAACTTAGTCACACAGTCAAAATAGTTACCAGGAAACATAGGAAATACAGAACTTTTATCTAGGCACTAGAGTGACATTAGTGAGCCTGGCAAAATAAAGATCTCCAAAAATCCATTCCTCCATAGAAGTAATGAGAGAACACAGGCAAAAACTGTCAAAATCTTTTTCAGAATGCTGGATATAAATCAAAGACTTGCAATAATCCAAGAAACATTTATCCAAGAAAAGTCACTGAATCATGGTAAGAACAATGAGCTTTATGGCATTTTAACTTACCCTATTTATATCTATCTCCTCCCACATGAAGAAATAAAGATCACTGGTGAAGGTAACACATAGGTAAATATAAAAGATTATACATGTAACTTTTATATGAAACCCTTTTATTCTCCCATCTGATTTAAAAGACAACTGCATAAAGCAATACTTATAAGTATGTGTCATTGGACATATAATGTATAGCAAAGTACTTTGTGTGTCAATATGTCAATAATAGTACAAAGGAGGAGGGAGGGAATGAACTTATATCGGAGAAAAGTTTCTGTATACTATTGAAATTAAGTTGGTACTAGTACAAACTAGATTATTAGAAATTTAGATGTTAATTGTAGTCTCCAAGGCAACCACTAATAAAACAACTAATATATATATATACTAAAAAAAATACAAGGGAATAAAAATGGTACAGTGAAAAATATTTAGCACAAGATAAGGCAATAGGAGGAATAAACAAAAATACATGACAAATCAGAAGCAAATGGCAAAATGACAGACACAAATTCTATCTTACTAATAATTTCATTAAATGTGAATGGCTTAAATAATACAATCATAAGCAGAGATTAGCAGAATGGTTTAAAAAAAGATACAACTATGTTCTATCTGCAAGAGACAATTTAGATTCAAAGACTCAAGTAGGTTGAAAGTAAAAGGATGGGAAAACATATACCATGCAAAGAGTAACCAAAAGAAAACTACAATGGCTATACTAATATCAGACAAAATGGACTTTTTTTTTAAAAGATTTTATTTATTTGACAGAGAGAGAGGTTACAAGTAGGCAGAGAGGCAAGCAGAGAGAGAGAGGAGAAAGCAGGCTCCCCACTGAGCAGGGAACCCGATGCGGGCCTCGATCCCAGGACCCTGAGATCATGACCTGAGCCGAAAGCAGAGGCTTTAACCCACTGAGCCACCCAGGCGCCCAAAATGGACTTTAAAATAAAAATTGTTACTAGAAATGAGGAAGGACATTTCCTAAAGATCAGAGAATCAATCCCTCAAGATGTAGTGATTATAAGGGCGCCTGGGTGGCTTAGTGGGTTAAAGCCTCTGCCTTAAAAAAACAACAACAACAAAAAAAACCTCTGCCTTTGGCTCAGGTCATGATCTCAGGGTCCTGGGATCCAGGCTTGCATCCGGCTCTCTGCTCAGCGGGGAGCCTGCTTCCTCCTCTCTCTCTGCCTGCCTCTCTTCCTACTTGTAATCTCTCTGTCAAATAAATAAATAAAATCTTTAAAAAAAATATGTAGTGATTTTAAATATGTATTCACCTTACAACAGGACCAAAAAAAAAAAAAAAGAAAAGAAACAAAACTGAAAGAATTGAAAGGGGGAAAATATATGATTCAAAAATAATAGCTGGAGACATCAACACTTTACTTTCAATAATGAATAAAACAACTAGACAGAAAATCAACAAGAAAATAGAAGACTTAAGGTCAGGAATAAAAAAAGTAAAAGACTTAAGCAACACTATAAACCAACTAGGCCTAATAGACATCTATAGAACACTCTGTCCAACAACAAAAGAATACACATTCTTCTCAAGTGCACATGCACCATTCTCTAGAATAGAACATATATTAGGCCATAAAACACATCTCAATAAAATTTAAAGGATTGACATCATACAAAGTATCTTCTCCATCCATAATGAAATGAAATTAAATCCAATAACAGAAGAACTTATGGAATTCACAAATATGTGGAAATTAAAAAACACAAAGGCTCAAAGAAGAAATCATTGATAAAATTAGAAAATACTTTGAGATGAATGAAAATGAAAACACAATATTCTAAAACTTATACGATTCAGATAAAGCAGGGCTCACAGGGAAATTTATAGCTATAAATGCTTATATTTTCAAACAGGAGAGATAAAAAATCTGTTGACTATCCTTTTATCTTATGAAACTAGAAAAAGAAGAGCATATTAAACCCAAAGCAAGCAGGAGGAGGGAAATAATAAGAATTAAAATAGAAATAACATAGAATAGAAAAATAGAAAAATAATAGAAAATAGAAAAATAATAGAAAAATGGAAGAGAAAAATAATATAGAAAATCACCAAAACTAAAAGTTGTTTTTTTTGAGAAGACCAACAAAATGGACAATTCTTTAGCTAGACTAAGGAAAAAAGAGAAGACTGATTACCAAAGTCAGAAATAAAAAAGAGGACATTACTACAGACCTAACAAATAAAAGGTATTGGAAGTTCTGTGGACAATTGTATCCAACAAATTAGATAGCCTCGATGAAATGGAAAAGTTCCAGAAAGACACAAACTACTGAAGGTAACTCTAGAAGAACTAGAAAATCTGAATAGAACTCTAATAATATAGTTCTATTGGGACTGAATTAGTAATTTGGGCACCAATGTGCCAAGCTAAACATCAGGGTTCCTATCACTAAGGAAGAAGAAAAAGAGAAAGATTGCAGGGAACTCCCAACAATCTCTGCCACAGCCACTATTCACACTTGGGTAGACTCAGAATAACATATATGTAATTTATCACATGGACCATTTGGTAGCCTAGGCAATTAGGTTTATTTGAAATTAAAAGCATAAGAACATTTCAAAGAAAATACGAGTCACTCACCAAGTCTACTGTCTTGCCAAGTTGGTAATTTGTATATCTAGAGAAAATTGTTTGTTTTTTTTCCCCCACCTTCTTTTCCAACAGGGTCATGTGAAGGCTGTCTCTGAAAAAGCTCATCTAATTCCACAGCTCCAGCTACTAAATCTGTGCAGATTTTTCTAAAACTTATTCTTCAGCCTAAATCTTTCTCTTAGCTCCAGAGCCTTATACCCAATGACCTTCTGAACATCCACTTGGATATTCTGCAGGTACTTCCAACCCAACATATATAAAACTAAACTCACTAAGTGTGGACTTTCTGTTTAAATGATTGCCTTTCTGAGTTATGACTAAGGCTACTAACTCCCTCCATGTGTTGTAGATCAAAGCTAATGCATATGGTTAATTAGGTCTAACAATATGAAATCGCCAAGCTTGTAGGGCAAAAGCTTGAATATCTGCTGTTTTTCCGGGCTCCCCCTGATATGTCACACCTTAGGTCATAGCACTTTATTTATTTTATTTTATTTTACTTTTTAATTTAATTTAATTTTGTTAAAGACTTTATTTATTTATTTGAGAGATGGAGAGAGAGCAAGAGCAAGAGACAGCACAAGCAGGAGGGAGGGGTAGAGGGATAAGCAGACTCCCCGCCGAGCAGGGAAGCTGATGCAGGACTCGATCCCAGGACCCTGGGATCATGACCTGAGCTGAAGGCGGATGTTTAACCAACTGAGCCACCTAGGCATCCTGTTTTATTTTATTTTATTTATTTTTTTGTGGTCGCAGCATTTTAAAGTAATTTATAGACATCCTGACAGAATGTCTTAGGTAATATAGAATGCCATTATACTTATAAAGTATAAAGTAATAATGTTTATAAAAGATGTCATATTTATAAAGTTGTTTTACTTGTAAAGCTTCATTTAGGGGTTCAGTTTGTCATTAGACTTGTAGAGTCACAGATATTTTACTGAAAACGTGGCCAGCAGTCAGTAATCACCCTACCAGGAATTCTTTCCCCTCCCAGTTTCTCCCCTCTTGCACCCATAGTGACTCTAATCTCTCACAGAGACCTAGGAAGAACTGAAAGTGGCACAAGGAGAAGAGACAATCAACTTTGTGAAATCAATGAGTTTTGCTTTTGACAATTCAGATCAATAGGTTTTAGTCAGGCATGAACTCTCACCTTTCAGGATAAAATATGCAAAACGTGATTTGTAATGGACATTTCCCTTTTTAACAATAATATATTGAGGTAAATTTTCCATTATATAAAATTAACTATTGTAAAATGAAAAATTCAGTAACATTTAGTACATTCATGATGTTACACAACCACTACCTCTATCTACTTATAAAAGATTTCCATCACTCTAAAGTAAATCCCTTTTCCCATCAAGCACTCTACCTGTTCTCCTCTCCCCCCTGCACTATCCTCAGCTCCTGGAAACCACCAATCTGCATTCCATCTTTCTGAATTTATCTATTCTAGATATTTCCTACCAAGAGTAATCATATAATATGTGATCTTTTGTGTCTGGCTTCCTTCGCTTAGCATAATGTGTTGGTGGTCATCCACATTGCAGCATGCATCAGCACTCCATTTCTTTTTATGACTGAGTCATATTTCATTTTATGTATACACTACAATTTGTTTGTCTGCTCATCTATTGATGGGCATTTGGGCTGTTTCCACTTATTGGCTATCACGAATAGTACTGCGATGAGTGAGTACATGTACCTGTTTCAGTGCCTGCTCTCAATTCTTTTGGGTCTATACTGAGGAGTAAAACTTCAGGGACATATGGTAATTCTATATTTAACTTTTTTGAGGAACTGACAGTTTTCCACTAGGACTAAACTATTTTGCATTCCCAGCACAGAGTACAAGCGTTCCAATTTCTCTATATCTTAGCCAACACTTGTTATTTTCTGTTTTTTTTTAATTATAGCTATCCTAGTGGGTGGGAAGTGGTCCCTCATTGTGGCTTTGATTTGCCTTTCTCTAATGGCTAATGAACATCATTTTGTGTGCTTATTGGCCATTGGTACATCTTTTTTGGAGAAATGTCTTAGTCCTTTGCCCATTTTAAAATTGGGTTGTTTGTCTTTCTATTTTTGAACTGTAGAAGTTCTTCATATATACTGGATACTAACCCCTTATCACACAACATTTCCTGCTATTCTTAAGGATGTCTTTCATTTTCTTCTCTCTCTCTCTTTTTTTAAAAGATTTTATTTATTTGAGAGAGAGAGAGAGAGAGATCATGAGCAGCAGGAGGGGCAGAGGGAGAAGGAGAAGCAAACTCCCTACTGAGCAGGGAGCCCAACTTGGGGCTCGATCCTAGGACCCTGAGACCATGACCTGGACCAAAGGCAGACACTTAACTGACTGAGACACCCAGGCACCCTTTCATTTTCTTGATAATGTCCATTGATGCACAGAAGTTTTTAATTTTGGTGAAGTCCAATTTATCTAATGTATTGTTGTTGCTGGTGCTTTTGGTGTCATATTTAAGAATCTATTGCCAAATCCCAGGTCACAAAGATTTACCCCTTTTTTTCTTTTAAGGGATTTGTGGCTTTAGCTCTTACAATTAGGTCATGGACCCATCTGGAGTTAATTTTTGTCTGTGGTGTGAGATAAGGATCCATATTCATTCTTTTGCAAGTGGATATTCAGTCTGCAGAGACTATTCTTTCCCCCTACTGAATGGTCCTGACACCTTTGTTGAAAATCAATCGGTCATAAATGTTTAGGTTTATTTCTGGGTTCTCTATTTCACTGGTCTGTTTTCTACCCTTATGCCAATACCACACTATTTTGATTACTGTATTTTTTGTAGTAACTTTTAAAATCAGGAAGTTTGAATTCTCCAATCTTGTATTTCTTTTTCAAGATTATTTTAGGTATTTGTTGTAGCTGTATCTCTTTTGCTCCAAAGCGAATTTCTGTTCTCATCCATGTTTGTGACAGTTTCTAGACCATTATGGGTGCCTGGATCTTTGGAAAATCACATTTATTTTATGAGGAAAAATATGAGGTCAAACAAGAATTTTGTTTTAGGTTTTTTTTTATCATATATGTGAAGACAATACATTTATGGGCTGAAATATTTGTCTAAATAGAAGATACAGAGATCCATTCTCTATAGTACTGATACAATTTTGTACACTATGGTAAGTCTAACATGATGGACACAAGTCTAGGTTCAAATAATATTCTTGCTGTGTATGGGTATAAGGCAGGTCCATTTGAACAAAAATCTTGTGGATATTATATTTTTTCCCCCATAGTCCACCTTGCCTTTTCTTTCTACTTTCCTTCCTGGTCCTATTCTCAAATGCTCCTTTCTGAACATCTTTCTGTCCTCCCTCTCATTTTCTGGTCTCCTCTTGCCCCACGTTCTTTTCCTTGCCCTTCAAAACTCCATTCCCTCACTGAACCCCAACCCAATTTTTTTTCACAACTCAATTTTGAGAAAACAAACTGTTAAACTGATCCTCAGAAAGTGGTGTCAACAACTAACTCACTAACACCACCCAAACTCTTAGCCCTGAGTATCTGTTAGTCCAAGAAGTGGGCTTTTTTGTGCTTCCTTCTTAGCCCAAGAAGTATCCAGCAAGTGGAAGAATTGAAAATTGTCTAAAAAAGTCATTTGAGTCCCTCTGGTTCTTCCATTACATTTCTCCAATGAACCTATAGTACATATATTTTGAGACAACCTAGCACCCTGTCTCGATTTTCTCCCTTTCTTTAGAGCAGAATCTGGTCCATCACATGTGGTTGGGAGTATTTTGGAGGGGATCAATAGCTGGTTCCTTCTGGTCCCATGTTAGTCAAGTGCGGAGCCTTTCCTTTTACTTCATCAGTGGATCCCTCTGAGCATCTCAGGTTTCACTTTTTGCTTTGGGCTCTTGTGCCACATGTTACCCACACAGAGTCATTCTTCCTGAATGGTCAACATGTTTTATGTTGCCTGCTGCCAGTGATTGGTCCTTACTGGCTCACATAAGAAGGATCCAGACATTGATGTAGATACCCCTTTCTTGTGGCTCCCCAGCAGTGAGAAGGGCTACCTGCTGTTGGAGGTTCTATTCAGGCAACTTCCTTCCAAAAGCACTGGTGGTTCATAGCCAGCTGCCAGGGCTAGTATTGAGTCACTACAACTTCTTATTTTGCAGGAATGGTAAGCTTCACACACAGCTTCTTGGATTCCTTTTTGTTTTTTCAGTTCACATATATTTCTAGTAGGTATATTGGATTTCCTGTCCCAGTCAACATAATCCCTTCCAACTTTGAAACGGATAATTATCTGACCTCACCTTCTAAATATTACTTAGCGTCAAGAAAAGAGAAAAATCTGCAGCTTGCCAGGAGAAGAATTTGACTCCAGAAGAAAAAAAGCCCATGATTGTAATAAATATTGCAATAACATAGCAGCAGAATTTAGGATTTAAAAAATTATATTCAGGTTCTCTTGTGTCCAGCTATTTTACTTAATGTAATTTTTTTACATTTTAAAAATATTTTTACATAAAATTTTTTACATAAAAATTACAAATTTTTACATTACATTACATTACAATTTTACATTTTACATTAAATTTACATTTTAATTACAATGTAACTATTTACATAATGTCCTCAAGGTTCAGCTCTGCTATAGTATGAGTCAGAATTTCCTTCCTTTTTAAGGCTAAATAATATTCCATGGTATGTATGTATTTTATATATTTTGTTTATTCACTCATTCATTGATAGACATTTGGGTTGTTTTTATTTTTTGGCTATTGTGAGTAATGCTGTTATGAACATGGGTGAAGAAATATGTGTCCAAGTCCCTGTTTTCAGTTCTTCTGTATATACGCAGAAGTGAAATTGGTAATTTCACTTAATTAATCGATTAATCAATAATTCTATGATTAGTTTTTTGAGGACCCACTACACTGCTTTCCACAGCAGCTCTACCATTTTACATTTTCATCACCAATGCACAAGGGTTCCAATTTCTCTCTATCCTCACCACTTGTTAACTGTTTTGTTTTGTTTTTTATAGTAGCCATCCTAATGGGTATGAAGTGGCATGATATTTCAGTTTTGATTTGCATTTTCCTAATGATTAATGCTATTGAACATCTTTTCATGTGCTTATTGGTCATATATCTTCTTTAGAGAAATGCTTATTCAAGTCCTTTGCCCATTTTAAAATCAGGATTTCAGAGCACCTGGGTGGCTCAGTCAGTTAAGTGGCTGCCTTCCGCTCAGGTCATGATCCCAGGGTCCTAGGATCAAGTCCTCCATTGATCTCTGCTCAGCGGGGAGTCTGCTTATCCCTCTGCCTGCCTCTCCCTTTGCTTGCGCTTGCTCTCTCTGCCCCCCGGCCTGTGTCAAATAAATAAATAAAATCTTTAAAAGAAAGAAAGAAATGGTAAACAAAAAAGAAAAAAATTAAAAATAAAATCAGGATTTTATGTTGTTCAGTTGTAGGGGTTCTTTACATATTCTGGATATTAATCCCCTATCAAATATGATTTACTAATATTTTCTCCCATTCAGTTAGGTTGCCTTTTCACTCTGTTGACCGTGTCCTTTGGTATATGAAGATTTTAATTTAGTGAAGTCCAGTTTATCTATTTTTTTCTTTTGTTGCTTGTGCTCTTGATGTTATATCCAATTGTCATGAAGCCTTTCCACTATGTTTTCTTGTAAGAATTTCATAGTTTTAGCTCTTACGTTTAGATCTTTGATCCATTTTGACTTAATAAAGGTAAGGACCTAGCTTCATTCTTTTGCACGTGGATATCCACTTTTCCTCTCTACCTTTTTAAAAAAAATTGTGAATTTATTAAGAGTTCTTATACATTTCTGGATAGAAAGTATTGAAGATAATTAAAAGTTAAAAATTATATAAGACACTATATCACTTGGGATTAGAATGTTGTCACATTTTACAGAAAACTCAAATAGGAGTGGCTTAAACATAAAGGTTCAGAGCTAAGTAGTTCCAGGCTGGTATGGTAATTCTGTGGTCACAAAGAGTCCAAGCTTCTCCTCACCTTCCTTCTTGCTGTCCTTAGTGCTGGCTTATATGCCCAAACTACCTTTTTGTTTTAACATTTTTCCTTAACTCTGGCTTATTTGGAAATGATTTTTCTTTCTTTTTTAAAAAATGTTTTATTTATTTATTTGTCAGTGAGAGAGAGCACAGGCAGGGGAGCAGCAGGCAGATGGAGAAGCAGGCTCCTTGCTGAACAAGGAGCCTGAAGCAGGACTCCATCTCAGGGTATCATGACTTGAGCTGAAGGCAGATGCCTAACTGACTCAGCCATCCGTGCATCTCTGGAAATGATTTTCAAGTTTAATATTGATTTAAGGTCTGAGCCAATTTTATTTTCAAGTTGCTAATCCAATTCCAAAGTAATATCTTTCTTTTTCTCAATTACTATTTTGTAGCACTTTTATGGAGCTATAATTCACCTACTATATAATTCACATATTTAAAGTGTACAATTCATTGGTTTTTAGTATATTCACAAAGTTGTGCAACAATTACCACAATTTTGGGACATTTTCATTTCCCCCGGAACAAACCCTGTATCTTTGAGCACCCACCCCCCTTTCTCTCTCAACCACCCAGCCTGAACCAACGGCTAATCTACTTTCTGTTTCCATAGATTTGTGTATTCTGGACATTTCATGTAAGAATCACACAATAAGTGGTTTTTTGATAACTGGCTTCTTCTATTTAGCATAATGTTTTCAAGGTTCATGCATGTGGTAGCATGCATTAGTACTGTATTTTCTTTATTCCTTTTTATAGACAAATAACACTCATTACATACATATGGCACATTTTATTTATACATTCATTCATTGATGGCTATTTAGGCTATTATGAATAATGCTGCTATGAACATTTGTGTAGTTTTTATGTGGACATATGTTTTCACTTCATTTGAAGATATACCCAGGAGTGGAATTACGGGGTCAAACAGTTATATTTAACCTTTTGAAGGACTGCCAGGCTGTTTTCTAAACAGGCTGCACCATTTACATTCCCACCAACAGTGTTATGATTTTATCCACATCCTTGCCAATACACATTATCATTTTTATTATAGACTTCCTAGTGGGTGTGAAACGGTATCTCATTGTGGTTTTGATTTTCCTGATGGACAATGGTGATGAACATCTTTGCATGTACTTACTGGTCATTTGTATATCTTCCTTACCCAATTAATTGTATGTCTTTTTTCTTTTTTTATCAAGTGTGCTTACCTATTCCATTCCATTTGGCTGCCCGTTCTTTCATCAGAGCCACACATTTCTCTCTTTATTTTTCATGTTTTAGTATCTAATAGGACTACCCTCTGAATTTTGCCCTTCCTCCATTTACTTCTTCTGAATGATCTTCTCTCTTATCAATTTATTGGGAAGAACTTTAGAAATTTACACATTGCTCACGTGTTAACAAAATAGAGACACGTTGGATTGCAACCATTCTTTCTATATTTCTTACAGTATTCTGAAGCAGTTCATATGCATTCTAAACATCCAGTGATGATTTATCCTGGAAATGGTATGCGTGTAATTTGTGATTTTATTTTTTTAAAGATTTTATTTATTTATTTATTTGACAGAGAGAGAAAGAGATCACAAGTAGGCAGAGAGGAAGGCAGTGAGAGAGAGAGGAGGAAGCAGGCTCCCCGCTGAGCAGAGAGCCCCATGCAGGCCTTGATCCCAGGACCCTGAGATCATGACCTGAGCTGAAGGCAGAGGCTTTAACCCACTGAGCCACCTAGGCGCCTGTAATTTATGATTTTAATGAAATATTATTGCAATAGCTTTAGAAAAACAATCGACACATGTGAAAGTATTAACTTGAGTCAGTTGATGCCAGGGCATAATGCTTCATTTGTGGTAAGAGGATTCATCTAAATATTTTCCTAGTTGTCCCTTAGCATAGGTAATTACTTACTAAGCTAGTCTCTTTGCATAAATTTCAATTTTCCAGCATTTGATTAATCTTGACAGTTGGGATTCTCCATGGAAACGGTGGAGCAAGATGCTGTATGTTCCAAAAAAAAAAAAAAATCACATAAAAATAATGCTCTTATTTGTTGCCTGGCAACAGTACTCTTTGTTTTTATTCACAGGAAGATTTATTTTTGCTGATTGGTACAACTTTGGCAAGGAAAGACAAAGGAGAAAATATTTCTCTCCACATTCAAAAATTGATAGGGCAGTTTAATTTTTTTCTTTGTTAATGACCGAAGTGCATAACTCTAAACAGCATAAAGAGCATAGATAGAAGAGCATAGAGCACATAAAACGTAAAGGCAGAGTGAGTATGATCAGAGAGGACCCTTCATTATGGATCTCTGATGACAAAGGGTCTTTAATTAAAGGGTATGCTAGGCAAAACTGTCGTGATTCTCAGGCAGTATGAGTTCCAACTGCATTTATAAGGTTCAAGAGTAGATCTCAGTCTAAATTTCATTCCATCCTGGTTGATCCCTGTGATAGGTGGTACTTTTTTTATCCATGATTCTGTCTTCCTTTTCCACCTTTGCCATGGTTTACTACAGATAAAGGGCAGTTCTCTACCTCATTTGCTTTGGACTTGGTCTATAGAATGTGTGTGGATGTAACATAAGCCATGTCTGACCATTCACATGTCTGTTTGTGAATTTGTGAAATTTAGCCTACCCTTCTGCATTTCTGGCAGGTAGCCATCACCCCTTCAGCCTGGAGGCTGGAAGGGAATCAAGTGGAGCAGACCAGAATCTAAGGCCAAGGCAAGCCTGGCCAACCAACATGCAGCACACAGACCAGTGAGAGAAAAACAAATGTCTGTTATTATGAATCACTGACATTTGGGGTTTTTTTGTTATATAACATTATTGCAGCAAAACCTGACCAATAGAATCATTGAGAAGCTAATTGTTCTTATTAATGCCTACCATGAGCAGTCACATAGACTTTAGAGTTTGCACTCCAGATTTCAGTTAGGTGGCCTCCTCTTTCCAGTCACCAATCAGATGGAACGAAGCCTGTTTAAGAGACCAATGAGCTTCTCTTGAGGATGCTAAGGATGTTCTGGAAGGTGAGAGATCTATTTTTCAAATCTGTATTTATAAACTAGGGACAGATATTCTAGGAATACTATTAGTGGAGAAAACCAATTTACAGAACAACTTGGATGTTCTCTTTTAGGAAAATTTCAAACACGCACTGCGGCAGCTCTGGAATTTCCATATAGAATTTCTATGTATGTGAGCTGAATAACAATCTGAGTTGGGGTGAACAAACAGACTTGACACTGCATTTGCATAGCACTTTCATATGACTGAAGAAACACCCAATTGGCTGCATTAAAGAATTGGTTGGAGGGAAGCTGACGAAGATTATATGTGAATTCTAAAGCTCCACACTCCCAGGGCTTCTCTGGCCCATAGAGTGTTATATTAAGTATATCTATAAATACACAGAGAGAAAGCTGGAAGGACATATACCAAAATGTAAATGGAAGTTATAAATGAAAGTAGAATCTTGGGGAATCTTTTTCTTCTTCTTTTTATTTTTCTGTATTGTTTGAATCTTTTGCACTGAACATATCTTATTTCCAAAAACTATGATGAAGTTATTTTTCACAAGGAAAAGGAAAGAATCCTGTGACCTCTCGTTTTCCCCACACCTCATTTTAATCATCTCAGTGGTGCCCCCAGGTCCCCGGATTTCAGTTCTCCCACTATGGCTTCCCTGTCTTTAGCTCCCGCCCTTCTCTGAAAACAACAAAATGTAAAAGAAATAACACAAGATGTAAAAATGGAGCCCTGGCCTGAAGGTAGGGATTCCAGTACCAACCCTCAACTTCTCTGTAGGACTTCAGCCACCACATTGAAGAAGGGAAGGACTGAACTAATGCCTGGAGGAGCCAAAGAGAGACAGAGGAGAGAAGCAGGTGGGCTGGGGTGGTGGGGTCTGTGCTGGACTGGCAAATACCCACCCAGCCTAGAGGGGACATCACTGCAGACCCGGCCTTGCCAGATCTTCCAGTTTATTGAGAGGCTGGAAATCAGTTTTTTGTTTGTTTATTTGTTTGGTTTTTTTTAGGAAATCTCTTGATTTTTTAATATTGGCAAATAAATTTTGAAACATTCTGTGAACTCCCTACAGGACACATTAACCTCACCTAAGAATCCATCTGTCAGCTGGTAAACTGATGCTGGGTCAGATGCTCTTTAAGTCCTTGTTCCACTCTCCTGGAGTGTCACTAGGTGCCACCTAGTGACAGGGACTGTCATAGTTCCCAAGAAGTTCTGTGGAAAAGGACAGCTTTTTAAAAATTAAACAGATTGACTAAGAGGTCATTTATTTGTATGCCAAAAGTGTATCTTACTAAATGGCCTCTCAGGTGTAATTAAAATATGCCAAAACATGATTTACTCATGCTCATTGGGAATACAGGGTCATAAAAAGTGAAGAGCATTTATTGTCGACCACATTCCAGGCACGGTTCTGTTCTAAAGTATTATTTTATTTAATTTTCATGATAATCCTATGGATTAAGTATGATTACTACCTTGGTTTTATCAGATGGCAAATCTGAAGCCCAGAGAGATTGTGTACTCTATACAAAATAACACGGCTAATTTGTGGTAGAGCTGGGATTCCAACCCCAGCAGCCTTAATCAAGAAGGGATGCTCTTAAAATAATTACTCAAAACTGAAATTAGGCTGTTCCCCTAAATCCTCAGAAGAATGCAGAACTGGTCCCAATTCTGAAGCAAGAATTCATGGTTAGAGTTTTATAAGACTCAGCTTTTTGCCGAAGAAAATCCCCCCAAACCCAATCTGGCTATTGGAACAAGCTTGAAACTTGAAATACATAAGATTTTCTGGATTCTGACCTGAATAGCAAGTATATCTAAAATTTGTGGCATTTCCCTAAGTATTTCATCTTTATTGTAATATAGGTTAATACAAGGCTTATAGGGGTGAGGAGGGATAGGGTCCAAGTGCTCTGTTGGATGTACTCTTATTTCTCCATTCTTGAAAATCCCTCTCAAGGACTCTTCCCCTTCATCTGTTGTTCCAATTCATTGCTCCCCTTTACAGAAGTGCATGGTATCAATTCCTCTCTTAAACTCTGTCTTAAGCCCATAGATTATTATTCCCACCACATTGCCTTTGTCAAGGTCACAATGACCTCCACATTGTCAGCCCAACGACTGTTTTCAGTCTTTACCTTTCTTGACCTGTTGGCAACATTGGATCCATTGGATAGGAGATGATTACTCCTATCTCCTGGAAATACTTGTTTCACTTGGCTTCTGTGATTCCACAGTGCCCAGGTCCCCTCCCCCCCCACCCCCCAGCATCCTGTGGCTCTCTCCCTGGTCCTTTGCTTGTTTTTCCTCATCCCCCAAACCTTGTAACAATAGAGGGCTCCAGGACTTGTACCTTGAACCGCCCCTCTTTTCTACACTCACTTTCTTTCTTTTTTTTTTTTTAAAGATTTTATTTATTTTATTTGACACAGAGAGAGAGAGATCACAAATAGGCAGAGAGAGAGGAGGAAGCAGGCTCCCTGCTGAGCAGAGAGCCTGATGCAGGCCTCGATCCCAGGACGCTGAGATCATGACCTGAGCCGAAAGCAGAGGCTTTAACCCACTGAGCCACCCAGGCGACCTCACTTTCATGGTAAACTCATCACCTCTCATATCTTTCAATACCACTGCCTGCTGTTGACTCTCCAAGTATCTGTAGCTGAGACCTCTTTCCTCAGCTCCAGAGCTTTGTGCCCAACTGCCCACTGGACATCTGTATTTGAGACCGATAGTGCATTTCAGTCTTAGCAAGTTCAAACGGAGCTCCTTACCTTCTATTCCGAATCTACTCAGGCCTCCATCTTTCACCTCTCGGTCCTTTGTTTGGCATCTTCCTTGACTCTTGTCTTTCTCTCAGATGGCCTCCACTCCCAGCCAGTCTGTCAGCAAATCCTACTGGCTCTGCACTCAAAGTATGTCTTTCTACAACCATTTCTAACCATTTGTACAGTTATCATCCTGACCTAAGTCCCCATAATCTCTCACCTGGATTATTTAATTAGCCTCCTTTCTGGTTTCACTACTTTCATTCTTGCCTCTTAAAATCTATTCTCATCACGGCAGCCAGAGTGATTGTGTTAAAGTCACCCTTCTGCTCAAATTCCTCCAATGACTTCCTGTTTCTCTGAGTGAAACCTATAGACCTTACGGTGCCCAAAACGCTCTGTATCATCTGGGCTCCCCTATACCTCTTTCCCTCATCTCCCAATACTCTCTCATGCACACATGCCTCTCCAGACATTGGTCTTTGCTATATTCCTAAAACATGCCAGTGTGGTTACATGCTAGGGCTTTGCACCATCTGTGCCCTCTACTTAAAATGATTTCCCCCCAGATATCCAGATGGCTCAGTCCCTTTTCTACTTCAAGATTTCACTCAACTGTCACCTTCCCAAGGAGGCCTAACTTGCCTACCCCATTAAAATCACAGTCCCTCCCCATTCTCCCCTAAACATTTTAATCTTTTTTTTAAAGATTTTATTTATTTATTGCACAGCGGGAGAGAGATCACAAGGAGGCAGAGAGGCAGGCAGAGAGAGAGGGGGAAGCAGGCTCCCTGCTGAGCAGAGAGCCCCATGCGGGCCTCCATCCCAGGACGTGAGATCATGACCTAAGGCGAAAGCAGAGGCTTTAACCCACTGAGCCACCCAGGTGCCCCTAAACATTTTAATCTTGCTTAACTTTTTTTCTCATGGAAACTTTTCACCTCTACCATACTGTAGAATTAGTATATTTATTACATTTACTGTTTATTATTTCTCCTCCTACCAAGAAGGCAAGCTCTGTGAGGACAGGGATTTTTGTCTATTCTATTCCCTAATGTGTTCACACAATGAAGGATAGTACTTTCATAGTCAGGAGGACGTGTGTTAGGACTTTTGACATTATAGTGAATTGCACTATTATATTGTTTGGGATTGTTTTGTGTTAAAATTATTAAATTTGGGGGCACCTGGGTGGCTCAGTGGGTTAAGCCTCTGCCTTCGGCTCACGTCATGGTCTCAGGGTCCTGGGATCGAGCCCCACATCAGGCTCTCTGCTCAGCAGGGAGCCTGCTTCCCCCTCTCTTTCTGCCTGCCTACTTGTGATCTCTCTCTGTCAAATAAATAAATAAAAATCTTTAAAAATTATTAAATTTTTTAAGTGCAAAAACATAAAATACATTACAAAATATATCTTACAATATATCGTATCTATTTCTTACCCTGTTTGGGCATCTTATTTATTTTATTTTTTTAAAGATTTTATTTATTTCTATGATAGAGAGAGAAATTACAAGTAGGCAGAGAGGCAGGTAGAGAGAGAGGAAGAAGCAGGCTCCCTGCTGAGCTGGGAGCCCGATGGGGGACTTGATCCCAGGACCCTGAGACCATGACCTGAGCCGAAGGCAGAGGTTTTAATCCACTGAGCCACCCAGGCGCCCCTGTTTGGGCATTTTAAAGATTTATTTATTTGAGAGAGAACAAGAAAGAGAGTGGGGGGCAGGTGCAGAGGGAGAGAGAATACCGAGCAGACTCCATGCAGAGAGTGGAGCCCAACATGGGGCTCAATCTCAGGACCCTGGGATCATGACCTGAGCCAAAATCAAGAGCCAAATGCTTAACTGTGTCACCTAGGCACTCCATGTTTGAGCATTTAAAAAATATGTAACTATATATTTCCTCAAAAAATGGTGGCCCGGGTCTTTCGGGATCTCCAAAGGACTCTTAAGAATTCTTGTGATAAAGAATTATTTTCTTGTGAGCCAAGTTTATGCCCATTATAGCACTTATGGTTTCCTCGGCTTCACTTCAACCAGAAGGATTGTTATTGCTAGAGAACCCAGCATAGTTTTAAAGTTATTTAATACCCTTTTGACCATTTGGATTATGTACCATGTGTCTGAATTATTTGTTCAAAAAATAAATAGTAATTGTGAAAGTTTTACTTCCCCCTTTGAATTCTTAGTAATCTTCAAAGTTAACAACGTAAGCATAGTTGATGCCAATAAAATTTGTCACTTGATTCTTGGTAGACTTATTAACAATGCTTAATGGCTTCTTTGAAAACATAGTCTTAGTGTAGTAATTAAATCCAGATATATCAGAGAAAACCTCAAGTCATAACCATGACTTTTGTAAATCTTTTAATCAAAGTATAACAGACATAAGAGGGCATGTAAGTGTTTACAATTCAATGAATTTTCGAAAACTAAATTCACTCACGTAACCAGCATCCAGATCAGGAAACAAGATTTCTAGCACCCCAGAAAGCCTTCTTCACACTCCCTTCCAACCGCCCCCCAAATATACCCACTCTCCTAACTCCTAACTGAATAGTTTTATATTTTAGTTTATATTTATGTTATAGTTTAGTTTTCTTTTTAGTTTTATAGTTTTATATTTTATAGAGATAGAATCATACAGTATATGCTGTTTCATTTTTTATTTATTTTGCTCAGCATTATGTTCGTAAAATTCATCCATTTTGTTTTCTGTAGTTATAGGTTGTGAATTTTCATTGCTTTAGGGGATCCCATGGCATGAATATACCATGATTTATTTATCTGTCTGACTGTTGATGAGCGGTTGAATAGTTTTCAGTTTTACACTGTTACAAATAGTCATTTTATGAGTATTCTATCTCATGTATATTATGGATTGAATGGTATCCTCCAAAAAGATATGAGAAGTACTAACCCTAACCCTAACCCTAACCCTAACCCCTGGTTCCTGTGAATGTGACCCTAGTTGGAAATAAAGTCTTTGCAGGTGTAATCGGCAAAGCTAAGGTGAGGTCATACTTGATTAGGGTGTAGGAAGAGGAGGAGAGACACAGAGCCAGAGCACAAAGGGAGAAGATGGCCTTGTGAAGACACAGGCAGAGATTAGAGAAATACATCCATGAGCCAAGGAAAGCTAAGGATTGCCGACTATCACCAGGAGCTAAAAGACAGGGAACAGATTGTCCCTCACAGCCCTCAGAAGGAACCAACCCTGACTACACCTTGATTTCGGACTTCTAGTTTCCAGAACTGTGAGAGAATAGATTTCTGTTCTTTTAAGCCACCTAGTTTGGGGTACTTGTTTTCCAGAACCCCTGGGAAATGAATACAATGTGTTTTGGGGAATTCAGGCTGAAAGTTTACCAGTGAGTGACTTTACCCTCACACGAGTAGTATATGACAGTGGTGGGAGGGACGACGCCACTTCTTCACCAGCACTTGGCATCCTCAATCTTTTTATTTTAGCCCTTTGATGAATGTTTAGTAGCATCACATCGTGGTCTTAATTTCCCTAGTGACTAATGATGTTGAACGTCTTTTCAACATCTTTTCAAATGTGCTTATTTGCCATCTGTGTATCTCTGCTAGTGAAGTGTCTATTCGAATCTCCTCAGTTTTTATTGGATAAGTGGTTTCCTTAGGATTGAGTTTTGAGAGTTTTTTTATGTATTCTGCATACAAGTCCTTTATCAAATAAGTGTTTTGCAAATATTTTCTTCTAGGTTATTGCTTGTGTTTTCTTTCTCCCAGTAGTATCCTTCAAAGAGAGAAAGGTTTTAATTTTGACATACTCTCATTTACCAATTATTTTCATTACAGATTAAGCTTTCAGTTTTTTATCTAAGGAATCTTTGCCTTACCCAAAGATTTTTTTCCCTTTGTTTTCCTGGTGAACTGTTTCACTGTCAGTTCCTCAAAATCTTTTCCAATTATCTCAGAACAAAACCACATTTGTTTTTTTGGAAGTTGTTAACTTGTACTCAGGTGGTTATATTTCTTTAAAAGTGTTCTAAAGTCAGTTCCCCCCTCCTTTTTTTTTTTTACTCAATAATGAGTGGGCAGTTAAATACTTTATGCTATTATTCATTGAGGGTATCCTTTTAAAGAAATAAAGAGCTAAATGATCGGATTTCTGATGTCTTGAAATCAAAATAACTTAGTGCAAGTCTTCAAATCTTAAGCCCTGCCATCAACCTTGCAAAACCAAAGTTATCAAGACATAGTGAACATTGATTACTGCGTATCTCAACAAAATATTTTTATTTGATGCATTCTCTGGAACAGGAAGTAGGAAAAAAATTTAAATTTTAAGTGGACAGCGAAACCACATTTTGAACTGCCTAATATTCTTCTGCCACAGGTTCAGAGAGAACAAAAGAATCCAAGTAAACAGATCACAGATTCAATTAATTTTTATAAGTGAGAATTAATTATGCTGACTGGAATTATCATTATCACTTGAATCTTAGCAGGATAGGAAATTAACTTCCAGGTGGTAGCTATATTAGGGCATCATGGTTGTACTCGTCATTTCAGTGCCAAAGGACAAAAACCCACACAAAACCAAAGTATTGGGGGAGATTTATGGCTTTAAAAATATCTGGGGCACAAACTGCAGCATCTCTCTCTCAGTTCTGCTTTCTTCTGGCTTGTCCATAGTCTCAAAAAGGCTCTACCAAGTCATGATAAACATGGCACCTTCTGGCATCACAAAGCAATGGGGCAAGAGTGGTCTTAGAAAAGCTGGCTTGCATTTTGGAGAGAAATGAAATTGGATCCCTCCATAACATGGAGACAGGGAAACTGAAGGACTCCATTGGGGAAAAAAAAGCTGTTTTTTTTTCTTTGCCTTTTTTCCTGCTTCCATTCTTGCTAGGACCTACACCCATGCCTTACACATGCCTTAGTGTATGTCCCCCTTATAAAAGTCAAAGAGTTAATGATTTCTTTGGAGTTTTCTAGCGCAATAGATACCATCTGAGGAGTGACAGGGCAGGTGGTCATGAATGTTCTCCGAGACCACTGACTCCAAACACCTTGAACACCAAGACCCCTGGCTCTAGGGCGGAAGTGACTTACAGACACACCTGAACACTCATCCTGTTCGACCAGTTCCCGGATGCCAGAGAGGACATGTGCACCAGATCATCATCTTTAGTAAAAACTCCAGACCCGGCTCTCCCCTAACCCCCCCCCCCGCCCCCCCACCGCCCAGGGCACCTGGTGGCTCAGTGGGTTGAATGTCTGCGTTTGGCTCAGATCACGATCCCAGGGGTCCTGGAATAGAGCCCCAAGTCAGGCTCCCTGCTCAGTGGGGAGTCTTCTTTTCCCTCTCCCTCTGCCCCCACCTACCTGCTCACGCTCATATTCTCAGATAAATAAAACCTTAAAACAAAACAAAACAAAACAAAAACAGGACAAAACAAAACAAAAAACCAACTCCAGACCCCAAGCAAAGATGAGACTCATCCTCCATTTCCTTTTTGAGTCGCCCAGATGCTCCATCTGTATCTGGGCTCTCTATATCTTCAGTAAACCGCCCTCGCTTCCTGCTGATTCCCATCTGCGCCAAGCCAATGACCCTCTTGGCTGGTTCTGCAGGACCCCCTCTAGGTCCTTGGACTGGCCTGCCTGCATCAATACCACATAAACAGGGGAGCTCCCGATGGATGTGAAAATCAATATATATAGCTAAAATGAAAACATGTGGGAGACAATCCATGTTGAGAAGGACTTCAGTGAAACTCAGAAGTACACACCATAGGAAAAAGAATTGATACAACTGATTATGTTCAGTGAAGGGGTAGAAAGCAGGAGGGATGTGGGGAAGCTTAGGCAAGGTGACATGAGGTTACACTTGCTCATAGCAAGTTTCTGTAGCAACTGCTAGAAGATAAGATGGGTCAGAGGAGAGAACGTGGGGCAGAAGGGCTGGATAGCCGCTGCCTATGGTTGCCAGATTTAGTAAATGGAGGTGAGTTTGTTTTCATCTGTGAGAATGTACTCAGAGCTGTGGACTTCTAAAGCTTTTGTTTGCGAAGAAAGCACCAGGAGCTTTTCTGCACGCTGCATGCACAAGCCTTCACAGAAAAAGTAACGATGGGTGATGTCTGCTCAGAGGCTCGAGCTTACACAAGCTCCATAAGCAGTCAGTGAGTTCCCTGGACATCAAGGCCCTGTAGGAAGTTCATTTCCATAAACCAAGGCAGAAGTACCTGCTGACTGTTGTTTTTTTTTTTT
>LNAC01000360.1:1260067-1367223 GCA_002007465.1 Ailurus styani
GGCAAGATTTCGTTTCTTTTGATAGCTGCATAGTATTCCATTGTATATATATACCACATCTTCTTTATCCATTCATCTGTTGATGGACATCTAGGTTCTTTCCATAGTTTGGCTATTGTGGACATTGCTGCTATAAACATTCGGGTGCACGTGCCCCTGAGGATCACTACCTTTGTGTCTTTAGGATAAATATCCAGTAGTGCGATTGCTGGGTGGTAGGGTAGCTCCATTTTCAACTTTTTGAGGAATCTCCATACTTTGCCGACTGTTGTTAACAAGAAAATTCAACCGAGTGAATTTTAAAAATCTAGTTGGCTTTATTCACTGATTCAGGAATCAGTAGGCATCCCATCTAGCAAATAGGCACTCCAAGGAGCTGTACAAAATGAAACTTTCATAGGCAGAAGAGGGTGGAACAAGGACGTTATTAGAGAAGAGTGGATTGTTTGTGGCAAGGTCACCTTCCTTTAGGGGACAACATCGGTCCATCAGGAAGATTGCCTCACTAATTCTGGCCAGATAATTCTGGATTGGCTGTTTAACATTCCACTCCTGGAAGAGGCTGAAACTGTAGTTGGTTTGGGTATTAGGTCTCAGTTTGGTGACATGGGCTTAGCACGAGTGACTCTACTGGGGCCTATTGTCTCCTTTTTAATACCATCTCTGATGATCTAACTAGTGAGGTTGGGTTCTCCCCTCCTTGGATTTTTGGATATTAAAAGCCAACCTGTTGATGAAAAGTGTGAACTTGCCTGATTACCAGCTATTGTCTCTTTTTGCCTGACATGTCTCATCTGTAGAACAGAGAGTATAATACAACCTACATCCTAAGGCTTTGGAGGAGAGTCATGAGTTAATGCTGTGAAGTATTTACACAGTATCTGGCACTTAGTAAGAGCTATAAAAGATACTGGCCATTGTTATCTAGGCCACCTGGGATTTCTGGGCTAACCCAGATCTATTTTACATCTACGAATAGCACCTACCTTTGGTAAGAGTCTGGCTTCCTTGTGTGCCCTGTGCTCAAGTCCGGCTCCCCTCGGGTGTGAGGAGAAAGTGTGTGCTTCTAGCTCCTGAGAATTTAACAAAGCTAGAGGCTGTTGTCTTTTCAAAACTCCCCATGGGCCAACATGTAAAAATGCTATTATTAATATTGCTTTTTTTAAAAAATGGAGAAGCTGAAGCATCAAGAAGTGATATAAATAATGAAACTCACACCGCTGGTTCCTGGGAGGTGAGAGTTAAACCCAGGCATTTGGGGCCAGTCACTCCCCTCTCCTCTTTCTGGAGCTGGCGTTCTGTTGCCTGTGCCCCTGTGCCCCCCAGGTCCCTGCTCTCTCAGGCAGGGCAGGGGGCCAAACGGTTCCTTGGGCCTTTGCTTTTTAATTGGCAACACCTGGAGCTACAAAGCCCCCCCAAAGCTCACAGGGATGAAGCTATATGGATGGAAATAGTGGGCGAGGGTACGAAGTTTTTAGGCTTAAGAACTCGGCCTGGCAATTTCTTAATCTTCCTCCTAAGAACACATTGTGACAGCAGTTACCCTCCTCCCTCCAGTTAAGACTGCTCAATAATAATGATAATAAAAACAAACATGACGGAGTGCTTACTAGGTGCCAACCTTGTACCGAGTGCCTCACATGTAGTATCTCATTTAATTAGCTATACATTCAGTGGGGTCCTGTTATTACCCACACTTCCATTTTTTCGGATGAGGAAACCGAGGCTTTAGAGGACAGAAATGAAGGTGGCTAGGAAGCCACTGAAAGATCAGAGGTGCCGCGTCACTTGCTCCTGTAGCATTTTATGTCTAGAAAGCCTCCTGAGCCGTTCCCTTCACCGTGAATCTGCACTCACCATCACCAAGGCCACAATAAAAGGAAACCAAATGATAGGCTTAATAAAGATATCAAACACATAATTTTACATTTCCAAAGCTGTACTTGTTCTAATCTGTGCCAGAGTGGGAAGGAAGAAACAGTGTTAACCTTCATTAGTCAGTCCCCCACCAGCCTGATTAAGCCCCATAAACGATATAATTACACTGAACAATTGGGTGTTTATTTCCATGTCTAGACACAGAGCTCACATTTGAAAACAAAAGAGAACAGAAAAGAGAGAGCATCCTCCTGCTTTTTAATTCTTTGTGTCAAACTTTTCCTCAGACTGGATGCTTCTCTTGTGATCAGGACTTTTTGAAAAAGTCCTTCTTCCTCTTCTTCTTCTTCCTCTTCTTCTTCTTCTTCTTCTTCTTCTTCTTCTTTCTTCTCCTCCTCCTCCTCCTCCTCCTCCTCCTCCTCCTTCTTCTTCTTCTTTTTCTTCTTTTTTTGTAGAGGAATTGGCATTAGGAGTAAGACGATAGCATATTTAAACAGCCTCTCATCTGAGTAGAAACAAGTCATTTATAAACCGTAGAGGATTTAGAAAACCATGAATGGATGCTAAAGCTAGTGAGTGAAAGTTTGAAGAGGAATAGGTTATTTCCATAGTATCAGAGTTGTCCCTGCAAATTACATAGTAACTGTAAAGGGGCGAATAGTAACTTGACAGTGGCAAGACCTGGCAGAGGCCAACTTTAGCAAGTGATCCAAGTCAACATCACCAACATTGGGACAAACTGACATCAGGAAAACCCATCAGCTGCCTCCTGAATCGATGCACTGAGAGAGACAATGTCATTTCTCCTAAGATGCATGATCTAATCATGAAGAAACTTCAGATAAACTCAGCTCCGGGAAGTTTTACAAAATAACTAACCTCTATTCTTCAGAAGTGTCAATGTCATGAAAGACAAAGACTGAAGAACTGTTCTCAGATTAAAGAAGAGTGAAGTACAATGGACTGGTTTTTAGTATATTCACAAGAGTGCACAGCCGTCACCACTATCTGATTCCAGAACATCTTCATCACCCCAAGAAGAAACTCCCACACCCCTTAGCTGTCACTCCCCATTCCCCCTCCCTCTCTCCCTGCCAGCTCCTGGCAACTACTGATCTACTTTCTGTATCTGTGGATTTGCTATTCAGGACATTTCACATGAACAGAATTATACAACAGGTGGTCTTTTGTGACTGGCTTCTTTCACTTAGCATGCTTTCAAGGCTCATCCCTGTTGTCATGAGTATCAGTACTTTTTTCCTCTTTATGACCAAATGACATTACGTTGTGTGGATAAACCACATTTTGTTTATCTGTTCATCACTTGACAGACGTGTATGTTGTTTCCATTTTTTGGCCATTATGAAGAATGCTGCTGTGAACATTTATATTTAAGTATTGGCTGGAACTTATGTTTTCAGTTCCTTTGGGTATATATCTAGGAGTTACAACTCTTAGGTAATATGGTAACTCAGTTTTTGAGGACTCACCAAACTTTTTGAAAGTGGCTACCCCATTTTACATTTCCACCCCAAATGTAGATTCCAGTTTCCCCACATCCTCACCAACATTTGTCTTGTCCATCTTTTTATGATAGCCATCCTAGTGAGTGAGAAGTGTTATCCCATTATGGTTTGGATTTGTCTCTCTCTAATGATTAACGTGCTTATAAGGGATTTGGATATCTTTGGAGAAATTTTTGTTCAGATGCTTTGTCATTTCTAAATTGAGTTGTCTTTTTGCTGTTGAATTATAACAGTTCTTTTTAGAACTTCTTAGAACTTTATACTAGGCCTTTCCCAGATAAATGATTGCAAATATTTTCTAGCATTCAGGGAGTGGTCTTTTCATTTTCTTGATAGTGTCTTTCCACGCACAAAAGCTTTTAGTTTTGATGAAGTTAAGTGTATGTGTTTTTTTTTCCTTTGACTGCTGTGCTTTAAGTGTCATTTCTAAGAAATCATTGCCTAATCCAAGGTACCAAAGATTTACACCTACGTTTTCTCTTAAGAGTTTTATAGTTTTAGCCTCTTTGGATTTTGAAGGCAAAATTATACCATATCTGAGTGCTCTGCTCCAACCCACTAACCATAAAGAAGCCAGTTTTGAGTGGGCTCCCAGACTAATAAAACACTATGCAGTAACCCCAGCCTGTGGTACAAGCCCCCTCCTGCCACTCAGTACTTTTGACATAACACTTGAATGTTCTTTGCTAAATAAAAGTACCAGGCAAAGCCTCCAGCCGCTACCACAGGAACATAATAGCACAGATAGGTATGGTTTTGGAGCAAAGCCATGCCCTCTTCTGCTATTAACTATTCTTCTTTCCAGAAGCAGTTTCTGGTTTGCTACTAAGCCCTGATAGAAACTGAGTGCTTGGGCGCCTGGGTGGCTCAGTGGGTTAAAGCCTCTGCTTTCGGCTCAGGTCATGATCTCAGGGTCCTGGGATCGAGGCCCGCATCGGGCTCTCTGCTCAGCAGGGAGCCTGCTTCCCCTCTCTCTCTGCCTGCCTCTCTGCTTCCTTGTGATCTCTCTCCCGTTGTGAAATAAATAAATAAAATCTTTAAAAAAAAAAAAAAAAAGAAACTGAGTGCTTGTCTATGGGAAACAAGTGACTCTATGAACTGGATGCTCTCTGACTGGCCAAGACACAAGGTCAGTCATGTGTAGCATCAACCCATCCTCAGACAGTAGTGGTCTCTACAAGATCAGATTGGAGTGGGTCTAGGAGGCATCAACAAGGTGTATAAGCAGATAGCTCAGACTTGGTTGACACCAGTACGTCCTTCGACACTTTCTCTTGCTGCTTTGCTCCCCTACATCAATCCCCACCCATTGCCTCATGGAGAGTTTCCTGGAACCAGCCTTGGAGAAAGAAAAAGCTCATTCTTGGTTCACAGATGTATGCTATGTTAACTAAGTGCTGCTGTACTGGTCAGTGCAAGTATATTTCTGTCATTGCAGAAAGTTTATTAGACAGTGATGGCTAGATTTTGCTGATTGTATTCTTCATGGTGTATTTAATATTGCTTGCTCTGTTTCCTATAGTTGGATCTAGAGGTTCAATCTGCTTTGTGGTTTTTTGGGTGGTTGTTGTTGTTGTTGTTGTTGTTGGCCAGACTACTTCATGAACCCTATTGTGTTCTTCAACGAGGAGGCTCATGATGACTGGTTGCTCCTCTAATGATCAGCTGTGGATAATCAATAATAGATCCATTATCTCATTAGACATTACAAATTAGTGATATTCTCATTTTGTCATTTCTTCTTGATGGGTTAGCTGGAATACTTGTTTCAAAAACACTTCCTCTCACGTACCTCGCTTCCCCAATTAGAGGTACTGGAAAGACAGCATATGTAGATGATTCTTTACCTTTGTTTTCAAAGTTTCCAAATGAGTTTGTTTACTAACACCTTGCAACAGTCACCAAATAATATTCTGAGCACCACTATGGAGTTGTGGATTTAATTTATTTTATGTGTTTTGAGCCATGGAATTTTTTAAGGCTCAGATGGTCTCCTATTTGACTAGTGCAACCTCTTCACATTGGCTTCTGAACGTTCTTTTTTTAAAATTTTGTTTACTTATTTGAGAGAGGGAGGGAGGGTGTTAGAGCATGAAGGGGGGAGGGGCAGATGGAGAGGGCAAAGCAGACTTCCCACTGGGCAGGGAGCCCAATGTGGCTCTCTATCCCAGGTAGACACTTAACCAACTGAGCCACCCAGATGTCCCTGGCTTCTGAACACTTTTAATGTCAATCTCTGATACCTTCCTTACTAGCTCACCTGACAAGATGTTTCAGGCTTATTTTGTACATTGTATTATTCTATCCCAGGGTTGAAAGCAGCCATCTCCCTAAAGAACCTTTATTTCCCATTGGATAAATAAAGTGGTCTCTGAAAACCACACTCTGGAGGTTAAGGGTGCTCATTTAATTGTTTCTAGACCCTTTGAATAGGCAGATCTAGGCCTATTAATACACACAGAATAGAAATACTGACAACCTCATAGAAAAATGCACTAGAATTTTAGAAGATGGTTAATAAGAAAAGGAAATGCAGTTATCCCCTAACCATATAAAAAGAGGCTCAATCTTGTTTGTAGTAAGAGATTATTAAACTGATCCTGACATACGATTTCTCATCTCCCATATTGACAAAATCCAAAGGTTTGACAACACAGTCCCTTGGCCAGGCTGTGCTGAAACAGGCACTCAGATCTTGCTGGTGGAAATGCATGCTGGTCAAGTCCATATGGAGGGAAATTTGTCCAGTAAAAGTACATAGTAATTTACTTCGTGACCCAGTAATCCAACTTCTGTGAAACTATCCCAGAATACTCTGGCAAAAACGTGAATAGACTTAGGCATGAAACTACTCATTGCAGCACAAAAGATGAGAAACCACCCAATGTGTATAAGAGAAGGCATGATACGTCCACACGGTGGGGTGCTATGTGGCTATAAAAAGGAGTGGGAAAGATTTCTAGAAGGGCTAGGAAATGATATCTAAAACATGACTATACACACAGAAAAGAGAGATGGGAAAATGTGTAGAGTATGCAATATTATATCTATGTGGAGGGAGGGACTCAAATATACATGTACAAAAATATACATATGGTGACATAATAAAAAATAAATATTTAGTCTCTGTCTTCGATTCCTGACACAGAGCTCCTAAAACCCTTATAATTTCCTGAGTGACGGGGATGACTGGAGTGTCTTTTACAGAGCTCTTTAATCTCCTAGCATTTCTTTCTTTTTTTTTTTTTTAAGATTTTTATTTATTTATTTGACACAGAGAGAGAGAGAGACAGCAAGAGAGGGAACACAAGCAGGGGGAGTGAGAGAGGGAGAAGCAGGCTTCCCGCCGAGCAGAGAGCCCGAGGTGGGGCTCGATCCCAGGACCTTGGGATCATGACCCGAGCTGAAGGCCGACACCCAGTGACTGAGCCACCCAGGTGCCCCTCTCCCAGCACTTCTTGATAGGGGAGACTTTTGTATTAATGAGGAATTGCATGGTGGGCTCCTAGATCGCTTCAGGATGGAGGCTGGTCAGCAGAAAGACCAAGCCATGATTAGAAGCTTGGAACTTTCAGCCCCACCCCGTCTGTCCTCTCTGGAGTGTAGAGAGGCTGGAGACTGAGTCCATTGATCAGGCCCCTGTGATGAAGCCTCCATAAAAGTCCCTAAACTATGGGGATTGGAGATCTTCCAGGTTGCGAATACACCCCCATGAGAGGAGGGTGGTATACTCCAAAATGAGGCCAAGACGTTCCTGTGCTCAGGACCCTTCCAGATCTCGTCCTTTGTGTGTCTTCCTCTGGCTGTTCATCTGTACACTTGACATCTTTTACAATAAACTGGTAAACGTACTGAACATTCTCTTGTGTTTTGTGTTTTGTGACCCATTACAGCAAATTAACAAGCCTGAGGAGTTGGGATTGTGCCAACCCCTGACTTTGTAGCCAACTTGGACAGAAAGTGGATAGCCTGGAAGCCCATCACTTGTGACCAATATTTGAAGTGAGTCCCAAGTATGATAGTAAGTAATAGAAAAGAATTAAATTTTTTTAAAAGATTTTATTTATTTATTTATTTGACACAGAGAGAGATTACAAGTAGGCAGAGAGGCAGGCAGAGAGAGAGAGAGGAGGAAGCAGGCTCCCTGCCGAGCAGGGAGCCCGATGCGGGCCTCGATCCCAGGATGCTGAGATCATGACCTGAGCCGAAGGCAGAGGCTTTAACCCACTGAGCCACCCAGGTGCCCTAGAAAAGAATTAAATTAAAAAATGCCAAGTTAGAGCCTGGAGACTTGGAAAAATTCATTGATGTGGGGGAAAACACTCACATATTTGGTCTCAGAAATGTAGAAAGTAGAGAAACAGTTTTTTCTAATATGTCAGTACATAGTCAAATATATCTGTATATGTCAGTATATATAGTCAAATTTAGAAAAATACAAGGCTCCCTCATTTCAGACTGCTGAGATTACTGAGAAAGAGCACCTCTCTGCTGGGGACACCTTGCTGATAGCACAGAAACATGGAGTAGGTGTGGTTCACTTAGAGACAACGGGAAGAACAGACTGCTGGGAATGAAGCCTACCAGGAAGAAGAAACAATCAAACATAGAGACACATTCTCACCCACATCTGAGAAACTAAATCTGGTCAGCTCAACCTCTACACCTTTTAATCAAGGGCACCAAGACATCATTTGCTTAAGCCAACCGGAGGTGCAACCCTAAGAATCTTGAGTAATAGGGTATCAGGAAAGCCTTTGGCAATACAAGATTATGTCAGAGACATTGCAGGTACAATTCCAGAAAAAAACCCAATAAAGCAATTATCCTAATAAAGATGTCCAATGACATATTTGGTTTCCAAGTATAGATAAAAAGTTATGTTGGTAACATATGAAGTGTTTTAAGTGTGCAATGACATTATTTAAAAAAAACAGGGTAGGTACCTTAATTAAATGCTTTATTCCTTTAAAAAAGTAACTATATCTGAACTTCCAGCTCTAGTATCATTGATGGACACATCACATTACAAATACAATATTAATGAAAAAGGTAGAAATGTTGCAAATTAACCAGACTGCAATAAGAAACACAAAGTGAGCCGTGCTCCTAGAAACACGGCGCAGACTTGATAGACATATATCCGACACAAAACATGTTTGTAGAAAACAGTATCTCAGAATGGACAATAGGATTGGAGAAACCAGAACAGCAGAGCGAGTGCTCTGAAGCAGAAGTTCAAGGTCCATGAGTGGCTCATGGTCGTATTTGTATTTGCTGTCAGCTGGTGCTGGTAGGGTCTCCCCCTGGGCTGCTGGTGTGGGTGTCATGTGTAGGCTAGAGCGGTGGGTCCAAGACGCCACCCCTTCGAGTTTTAGAGAAGACTGTGTGGGTGATAGTACCAAGCAGACCCGTGTCCCTACTGGGTGTACTGGTCCTGCGGTGACCCACTTCCCCAAGTTTTGAGGTGCACCCAGTCCGCAAGGTCATAGGAATGAGGTTAATTTCAACAGGTAGAGGGAGGCCGAACTTTCCATACTTGCCAAATGTCTCTGCCCCACGTTGGGCAACAGCTACATGTTCAATGGCCAGAGAAGCCACAGGGTCTGATGGGGAGGAGGAGGCAAGCCCTCAGGGAAGGGCCTCCCAGATGTCATGTCAAACAGGCTACGCTTTACCTTGCCCTTTCAGGAGGCTCTTATCCTACTGAGAGCTATTAGCAATCATTTTAGCCTTTTTTCCTCTGTGTTTCCTGGCATAACGTCCCCGGGGTCTTTTTCAGGGTTCTGTGAGCCCGTTCTGTCTCTCTGGAGGCTTGAAGTCTCCAGGTGGAGTGTAACCTCCATTTAATATCCAAAACTTTGACCATGTTAGAAGTGATTTTGGAGCGCTGGGTCACCCCAATTTGGAATTATCTCTTTAAACAAGGCCCTTGTTATTTTTTTTTAAAGATTTTATTTATTTATTTGACAGAGAGGGAGAGAGAGCACACAAGCAGTGGGAGCAGCAGGCAGATGGAGAGAGAGAAGCAGACTCCCTGCTGAGCTGGGAACCCCATGTGGGACTAGATTCCAGGACCCTGGTATCATGACGTGAGCCAAAGGCAGACACTTAACCAACTGAGCCACCCAGCACCCAAAAAGGGCCTTGTTATTTATTTGGCCTCTCTGTCTTGCAGAGAAAGGTTTCAACCCACCCAGTGAAGGTATCTACAAATACCAAGAGGTGTTCGAAACTCCAGGGACCACTGACATGACAGGAAAATCTATTTTCCAGTCTTCCCCCAGCAGCGGTCCATAAGTCTGAGCTGCCTTGGCTGGAGGGGGTACCAGAGGCCTGGTTTGTACGTTGTCTAGCAGTAGACCCACTGGTTCGCTATTTTCTTCATACTCTCTTCTATCCCCGGAGTGTTTAAAACCTTTGTTAACCATGGGCGTAAAGCTGCTTCACCCTAATGAGTTGAGTCAAGTGTACTCTTAAGAAGCCCGTAAGCAGTTTACTTAGGTGCCCACACTTTGCCATTGTCATTTGCTGTCCTCCTCTGATTGTCCTTCCTCTGATTCTCGGGGACTGTTCGTGGTGTCCCCACGAGAGTGCATGAGAGTAAACTCTTACAGAGGGACAGAGAGGGTAGTGGCTGTGTCAGCCAATTTATTTCCCTTTATTCCCTCTGGATTTCCTCTCTCGTGGCCCCAAACGTGGACCACTGCCACCTTTTTTGGCTTGTGCCCCGCTTCTTGTGTGGATTTCTTTGCCATGATTGATTTATTTCCACTGTGCAATAATCCTTTCTTTCCGTACTGCTCCCTGGGCATGGATGACAGAGAGGGCGTGGTGGATCGTTAGCGCTTGATTTTCACCCAATCCCAAGGCTCTGGTTAGAGCAATTACTTCTGCCTCCTGGGCTGAGGTGCCTGGGGCCAGCTTCTTAGCCTCTGCCAGTGTGTTCAGGGACACCACTGCATAACCCACCCTTCTTTGCCTGTTCTCTGTGAAATTGCTGCTCTCTCCGAACCAGACTTGTGCACTGGACGGAGGTTCAGTTGGGAGATCTCTGGGACTAGAGTCAACTTGATCCTTTCCTTCTGGGCAACTATGGGTAGCAGGCTGGTCAAGGTCAGGGAGTGGGGTGGCTGGGTTTAAAGTGTGACATAGCTTCAGCTGCATCTGAAGGGTATCTATCAGCATGGCTTGATACTACAATATTCTGTGTCGGGACAGCCACAGATGGCCCTTGGTTAGCAGGAAACCAGAGACTATCAGAGGCTGACCCATAGTTGGGTTTCTGGCCTCTTTCATCAAGAGGCAGGGACTGCTATGGCTTTCAGGGAGGAAGGCCAACCCCTGGCCACCGTGTCCAGTTGTTCAGAGAAATAAGCTGCCCTTCTTTTTAAGGCCCCTACCATTTGGGCTAAGACCCCTATAGCTATTGCTTGTCTTTCATGCAAGGTCTGATTATGCTTGTCAAGCACGTCCAGTGGCTTGTCCAGGTCTGATAATGCTTCGGCTGGGGCTTTCACAAATAGGGCTTTAAGCATATTGAAGACTTGATCACGTGATCTATCCCACTCACATCTGTCTCAGCTCCCCGGAGTTTATCAGACAAGGGTTTGGGGGAAATTAGCCCCAAATTAGGAATCCAGATAGCACAAAACCTAGCCATTCCCCCAAACCCATGCAACTGCTTGTGGGTGTTTGGTGGGGCTAGCTAGCATATTGCCATTTTTCTTTCTTGAGGAAGGCCTCATGGTCTCTTCGAAATAATAAACCCCAAGTATTTTACATATTCCTTTGAAATCTGGGCCTTTCTTTTGATACCTTGTATCCCTTTCTGGCTAGGAAATTTAACATAAATATAGTATTTTTATCAAGAATATCATCTACAGGGCGCCTGGGTGGCTCAGTGGGTTAAAGCCACTGCCTTTGGCTCAGGTCATGATCCCAGGGTCCTGGGATCGAGGCCCACATCGGGCTTTCTGCTCAGCAGGGAGCCTGCTTCCTCCTCTCTCCTCTCTCTCTGCCTGCCTCTCTGCCTACTTGTAATCTCTCTCTCTGTGTCAAATGAATAAATAAAAAAAAAAAGAATATCATCTACACCCAGTAGTCCAGTGCTGTTTTCCAGACTTAGCTCCTTTGGATCTTGTCCTAAGATTTCCCTGAAGACAGTGGGGGAGACTTTTGAACTTCTGGGGTAAAGCAGTCCAACAGTATTGTTGTTTATGGTGGGAACCAGCATCTTCCCATTCCAAGGCAGATTATTCTTGAGATGCAGATTTAATGGGATACAGAAAAAGGCATCTTTTAAATCTAGCATAGTGTAATATGTACCAATAATTGTAAATTGGCAAATAGGGTATATAGATTGGGTACTATAGGATATATACCTTGAACATCCTCCTTAACAGCTCAAAGGTCTTGAACAAATCTGTATTCCTCACTCCCTGGCTTTTTGAATGGATAAAATTGGGGTGTTGCATGAAGACCTACTTGGCTTGAACCCTTGCTCGAAGTACTTATTTGTTACCAGGAGGATTCCTTTTATAGCTTCTGGTTTTGGGGGGTATGGCTACCCGGGGCCAGTGATCTAGTTGCTTGAATTCTACTTTCATGGGCATGATGCTAACCACGCTTCCCACTCGTCCTTGCATCCAGTCCTCTCAATTAACTTGGCTTAAAATATTTTGTGGAATCTCATTTCCTTTAGGTATTGGCATATCTTGTACCTGGGGACTTGGATTTCTGTAGTGTCCTGTTCCCAACTGCTTGAGGTCCCTAATTTGGAAAAAATGTCTTGTCCTAAGAGAGGAACAGGAGGGCAATCTGGTACCTAAAGAAAAGAAAGCTTTAGTAATTTGGACCCTATTTCACAGGCCAAGAGTTCCAGAAATCTTTTGGTCTCTCCTTTTCCTGAAGCTCCTTTTAGGTTACATTTTCTGTAGAAAGGTTACACTTCTGGGTGCCCAATACACAGAAAAGTTGCTCCACTATCAAGCAAAAATTGAATCTCCTTTCCTCCACTGCTAAAGTTCCCCTGAGCTCCTCATGGGAGATGAGGATCTGATTGTCCGAGACAATGGAGGAGCCCCGTGGTCCCATCACCTCTCATCTTATGTGAGGGGCAACTGGAATGACTTGGTTGTGTTTATCCCTCCCCTTCCTCTTTTGGGGGTGATTGGGCAATCCCATTTCCAATGCACCTCTTGCTTCCAGTATGCACATTGATTAGATCCTAACTTCGTTGGCGGTCTCCTGGTACCATGGTGGGGGTCAGGGGGCACTCACCCACAGTGTCTTCGTTTCCACCCCAGGCTACCACATGTGGATTGGAGGGCTCCATCACCTCCCTATTATTGAACACCCTGAAGGCCACCTCTATAAGCTGAGTGGAGTTAGTGTCAGGACCTATGGCAAATTTTAGAAGTTTCAGATGGCTATCTGGAGCACTTCCAGATATGAGTTGGGTATTGAGGACCACTTACCTACCTTGGGCCTTGGGATTCCAGTTTATATTCCATTTCAGGCAATCCTGTAGCCTTTCCAAGAAAGCTGATGGGATTTCATCAGTCCTCTCCAAATCTGCCTTCATTTGGACCAGTTTGTAGGAGGTCTACTTACTTCTTGCCTAGCTTTCAAAAGCAGACTCTGGAAGTGGCCTGACTTCTCCTTCCCTTCTAAAGAGTTAGGATCCCATTCAGGGTCGGCGACTGGTTCTGCCTCCTCACTTGGTCTTCTGGAACCTGACCTGGGCTCATACTCCTTATCAGCCTCTTCTCTGGCTTTTGTTAATATGGCAGACTTTTCTTCTGCCATTAGGAGGGTAGTTAGCAAAGTCTGGGTGTCTGCACAAGTTGGATTATGTGTAGAGAAGATGCCCTGTGTTAGATTCACAACCTCAACCAGGTCTGCCTACAGCCCTTTGATACCTCCCAATTGTGTAAGTCTGAAGTTGTAAATCAGACATGCATGTTAATGAGATGTCCATCACCATCAGCTACTTGCCTTCATGGAAATATTCCAGCCCCAGGCTTCAGACTGGTCCCTAATCTAGTGGTGCCATCTGACAAGGGAGGGTAAAGGGATTCAGGAGAAATCAGAGACTGTTGGTCTGGGGGGGAGGGACTTAAAAAAGGATTAGGATTTGGTACAGTTGGAGCCAGAGGAGTTGGGTCTGAGTATCAGGAGAGTAAGTTGGGGGCCCCTTAAAACTTGTGACTGACTTTGAGGCGGGGAAAGGGGTCTAGGTTTTCTCTAGTTTAAAGTAGTTCTTCTTCGTCGATAGATCCTTTAATATGGGAAGCATTTTGGGGGTTTTAGGTTGAAACTTCATTTTATATATGTGACATTTCCTCTGTAGACCCTTATTCTGATCTACTGTCATAAAGCCCTGAACATAGCACTTCCCATTTCCTTGCTCTTCTACAAAACAAGTCCAACTGCAATATGGTATTAAAATTTAAAGTTTCATTCTCCAGCCATTTCTCTTCATCTTTTAGGGTATATTGTGGCCAGGCTATGTTACAGAAGAAGATTGTCTGCTTTCAAGTTGAGGGGGAAAGCCTTCCAGTTATGGAGGATGTAGTCTCATGGTCTCTCCTTGGGGATGAATTTGTCCTCATCCCCACATTCTGGATTTTTCCTTAGGGTCTCCTTCCAACTACCACTCCCCACCCCACCAAGAGGTTCACAGTGCTCTCACTGTCACACAGTTTAGTGAACAAAAACACGCCATGCAGATATTAGATCAGTCAGGTCAGAGATACCTTGCAATCTCCCAGACCCTAAGTACGGAATGCCAGGACTCGTGTCTGGTGTCCCTGACAAACAGAACAATCCACATTCCGATCAGTCTCAGAGAGATGGCTCCCGTTTTGCTGGGCTGGAATATCCCATCCCCTGAGTGGTCAGATTGTGCAATCTTTTGCTGCCCCCTTCGTCCCGGGGGTTTCTATGCTGGCTTACCCAGCCTTTGTGAAACAACTTGAATTAACGTCTACTAGCTGTGGCTTGGATCTGGTGCTAGTCACCTCTGTGGAGATCCTTCCTTCTAAGAAAAACCCTCAGTGACTGGACGCCTGGGTGGCTCAGTCGGTTAAGCTGCTGCCTTCAGCTCAGGTCATGATCCCAGGGTCCTGGGACTGAGCAGGGAGCCTGCTTCTCCCTCTGCCTGCCGCTCTCCCTGCTTGTGCTCACTCGCTCTTTCTCTCTCTCTGACAAATAAATAAATAAAATCTTTAAAAAACAAACCAACCTTCAGTGGAGCTGAGGATTCTGGGGTGAGGTCAGAACGCTGGGTGGGTGTTGGACGTGGGTTACAGGCACCGAGAAGGGAGAGTCCTCTGAGGAATCCGTCTCATCCCTGGCAGCACGAACAGGTTAGCCTGGGATGAGCTGCCGATGCCCACTGCTCTGTTCTTTGGAAATCAGGAAACCAGAGGATGGAATCTCAGAAGGATGAGTGTCCCATCCGGCTTGCCAAATCTGTGACCTAAATACAATGTACATTTGCTTCTTGGTAAATTGCAGATATGGACTACACCAGATGGAGTTGTTACACACAGGAAACTTTATTCGCAGCAAATAAGGAGATCACCGGGAATCTCTTCCCAAGCCAGGACTCTCTAAGCAGGGATGAACCAGATTCTGTTAATCTGGGGTTTGGGATGAATATTTCAGAGTGGGAGTTTCATCATTATATGTAAAAGGCGGGCATAGGCTTGCGCACATGTGCTTAGAAAACATACCTATCCGTGCATCATACGTTATGTTAATGAGGCTTATGTTCCTCCCAGGGCGGGGATCCTAACACTATAATGAAGTCAAAGTAACAGTCTGGCTCTTTATGGCTCAGTTGTGCAGGCGCCCCCTGGTGGTTGAGCTCGAATTCGTCTAGGCCAGTTGCGGTTGTTTCTTTTTCTGTTCCAGGAGTATGTTAGTCTCTAAAGGATAAAATTGATAGTGAGGCCTGAGTGTAGGGGGCCCTGCCAGTGACATTATCTGCCTCCATTTAAGCCCTAAATTATAAAAATGTGCATATTCCCTTCAAAGACAGGGTTGACGGATGCTGGCCCAGTGGGGTTGGCTGGGGTAAGAGGAATCAGGGAGTCCTGGTTGCTGGAGGAGCCCAGGACCCCTGAAGACAGTGAGTTCAGGGCGCCTGGGTGGCTCAGTGGGTTAAAGCCTCTGCCTTCGGCTCAGGTCATGATCTCAGGGTCCTGGGATCGAGGCCCGCATCGGGCTCTCTGCTCTGCAGGGAGCCTGCTTCCTCCTCTCTCTGCCTGCCTCTCTGCCTACTTGTAATCTCTCTCTCTGTGTCAAGTAAATAAATAAAATCTTAAAAAAAAAAAAAAAGACAGTGAGTTCAAATGGGGACTGACGTCGGCCAATGTGCAGCTGCCACCTCAGTGTGATCTCCCGGCATGAGGCCCCTCTCCACTATAGCCGATGTAGGAGTTGGTGCCTGGCTGCAGCACCAGTCCCGTGGACTGCCCGGGGTGCTCAGGTCAGGCCCAGGACACCAAGTGCATGTGCACATGTAGCAAAGCTCATGGATCCAGGGACCTAGAACAGGGTTGTCATCCTGAGAGGCTGGGTCTGAGACGCTGTTGGGAATGTCAACCTTAGAAATAAAAAAAGAAAGAAAGAAAGAAAAAAGGAATAAAAAAGAAATAAAATAGCCAGTTATTTTACCAGAAAAATACATTTATTTGAGAATTGCAGAGAAATTGCCATTTGGGACAAGCAAACCATGGCAAGCTACAGGCAAGTCTGAAGAGATCAAGAGAAGGTCAGCTTCTAGCAGGTGTCAAGAAGAAATTAAGGAGGGTTGTTTTGATCCGAAGGTCACTGGAGAAGAACAAGATTTGGAGGTTATGGTGATTTCTCATTGGCTGAAAGCCACGATTAGTGCGTTGTTGCAGGGGATGGAAGAGATCTTTCTCTTAAAGGCAGGAGGTACAATTCCTATGGGAAAAGTGTCCTCCCTTGTTCTTCAGCTGCATACATGAGAGCTCCCCCTTCAGGGCTTCCTGACTCCATTTTTATGAGGGTGACTTGACCCATTTTCACACTTGCCCCACTTGATCAAGAGCTTTCTTCAAAAACATCGCTGATGCAGAATAAGGTTTTGTGCATTTAGTGGTTTTGTTCCGTTGTTATGTCCCTGGTTGGTGGGAAAATGCACTGACTGGGAACCACAGAGGCCATGTTTGAATAATGAGGAAGGGAAGGCCGGAGAACTCTCAGGCATCTTCCACCTAAAGTCTGTGTCTTTTTTTTTTTTTTTTAAGATTTTATTTGCAGCTTTTTTTTAAAAAAAGATTTGACAGAGAAAGCGATCACAAGCAGGCAGAGGGAGAGGGAAGCAGGCTCCCCGCTGAGCAGAGAGCCTGATGCGGGGCTTGATCCCAGGACCCTGAGATCATGACCTGAGCTGAAGGCAGAGGCTTTAACCCACTGAGACACCCAGGCACCCCAAGATTTTATTTATTTATTTGAGAGATCATGAGCATGAGGGGTGGTGGCAGGGATGGAGGGAGAGGGAGAAGCAAGATTCCCATGAGCAGGCAGTCCTACGTGGGGTTCAATCCCAGGACCCTGGGATCATGACCTGAGCTGAAGGCAGATGCTTAACCCACTGAGCCACCAGGGCACCCCCTAAAGTCTGTGTCTTATTGAGGTCGTAAGTATTGGAGATCAACCTGGAGCAATGAGCCAACATTTCCCTATCTGGTACATCAGCTCTGCAGGGATTTGGCAGACAACAGGCACAAAGTTTAAAAAGATTATACAAAATAAGACCAAAAGCAGAATGATGACTCTGTTGCCTAGTAGTCCTAAATCAAGAGCCCAAACCTGAAGGTAGCCAGCTAAATAGATCAAGGCTTGAAGATGAAGTGGAATTCTTTGAAGTCAGAGGGCTTATTCTCTGATGTTGTGCAGGTAGGTATTTACTTCCCCAGGGGAAGTTACCCACATGCAGCCAGTGGCATTCCCTACTGCATGAACGCCTCCTCGTTCGGCCTGGAGAAGATCAGGGGCTATGCAATTAACTAGAATTACTGTGGCCAGTGAGTCAAGTGCTCACTGTTGGGCTGTTAGTGATTTGGCTGTGGAGTCAGCTAGCTCTCAGTGTTGGAGGGAGATTTCTGATCTTGCCTTTGTTGGCGTTTACTCCAACCCATGAGAGAAAGTCTTTGCCTAGGGAAGGAAAACCCAGAGTCATACATGCCTCCTGGAAGTTCCACTTAAGATAGCCATGGAGACTCATGGAGTGAACCAGTGGGGGCTTCTGATTTGTTATGCATGTTAAGAGGGACAGTGAAATGTTCTGGTAAGCATTGACCTCCGGTTGGCCAGCTGTCAACATTTGTGTGCCCCTCCCCCCACCCCAGGAAATGCTGTCCACCACAAACACAAACAAAGCAAGTGGAGCAGAATGTCCTGATGGACCCTTTCAAGTTATGGGTCAGAGGTGTTGAGGTGACATTCTAGAATGCAGAATATCCCTTCCTAAAGGGGCCTTTTTCTGAAAACCTCACAAAAGAATATAGACCTGTTTGTGTACAGGGAGACAGATTATATTTAGGTAAGGAAAAGGAGCGGGGAGAGAGAGGGAGGGAAGTAGGATCGACAGAGGCAGAGGTGTTTAGCTGAGCTGGGGAAAGGTTGAAACAAGCATGGAAACTCCTGGTTGCAGCAACCTAACCCGCTAGGTAACCTCCAGAGTCTTACAGGTAAATCGGCAGTGGCACTGGGGACTAAAGAGAAAATAATAACAAGTAAGGCGAAGGGGCCTCCGACATCATAAATAGACTGGAGTTCCGGGTGACGGATCCAACATTCAGAGAGGTTTCTTTTTTTGCACCAGACAGAGAAATGCGGAGAAGAGTACTGTGTTTCCAAGAATACGAAGGGGAAAAAACAAAATAAGAAACAGCAGTGCCTGGCCTGGCCGTCTTGGGAAAGCTGTCTCCTTCCCTTGTCACTGGCTTCAGTTTCTGGAAATCTTTCCTTTCAGGTCACTGCTAGTGTGCAGGTCCAGTCGGGGTTCGGTGCTTTCCTTGGATATGACAAGTGAATCCACATGTCTTTTCCTTGAAGTGTGGTGGCACAAACGTTGGTTAAGAGTAGACGAGCAAGGTCTTTCCAGTGGAGTTGAAGAGAGTCTTTCTGGAGATGTCTATTCCAGTAGATGACGTCCCCAGGTTGTAAGGTGTGATACTGAAGGTCTTCATCTCCTGGGAACAGCTGCAAGGTGACTGCTTGAAGCAAAGCATGGTTATTATAACAAGCAAGTAGGCCTGTGAAGTATTGAGGTGTATCTCCTGTTATTAACCGTGGGTCAAAGAAGCAGAGGCCATGTGCTGTGGGAGTTCTGTTACAAGGAGAACAGAGCTTTTCTTTTTCTTTTCTTTTTTTTTAAAGATTTTATTTATTTATCTGACAGAGGGACACACAAGAGAGGGAACACAAGCAGGGGCAGAGGGAGAAGGAGAAGCAGACTCCCCGATGAGCAAGGAGCCCGATGTGGGGCTTGATCCCAGGACCTTGGGATCATGACCGGAGCTGAAGGCAGACGCTTAACGAATGTGCCACCCAGAGGCCCCAGGAGAACAGATTCTTACTGAACCAATGCAAATACATACATTGTCATGAAAAATGAGAAGAGTGCCGAAGAGTTTCAGAGTTCCAGAGGGATCAGGTAGGGAGAAAAAGATAAATGTCTCAATCTTTATTATAAAGGTCCGAGTCACGAAGTTGCCCTAAGTTATAGATAGCTTAAAGGAGAGGAGAATAGGGCTCCTTTAACCCTGGGAAACAGAATATGAAAGCAGTTTTCCATTATAGTTTCAGAAATTCTTATGAGTTCAGTGTTGTGCTTGTCAATTGATCAAAACCTGTGTTCTAGAGTACTTGTCAAAGTCCTCCTCACGAATCTCTTTGAAGATGAAGCACTTGAAGCAACTATCTGTCGCTGACAAAATGCTCGCAAATAGCAATGGTTAGCGATCTGAGGGGACTTCATTATGTCATTGATGAAGAAATTTGGTTATTTCTGTGACACACATCTCAAGAAAACTAGAGTTACGACTGAGAACATTATACAAGGACATTAGAAATTTTGGAATTTGATATAATTTCCAGAACACTTGTATGCATACATAAATACCACATAAAAAAGGCTTAGTGTTCTTTATTTTAAAGATTTATTTGTTTATTTTAGGGGGAGAGACAGAGACAGTGTGTGCCTGAGTTGGGGGGAGGGGCAGAGGGAGAGAATCTTCAAGCAGACTCCCTGCTGAGCATGGAGCCCGACACAGGCCAGATCCCATGATCCACAAGATCATGACCAGAGCCAAAACCAAGAGTCAGACACTCAACTGACTGAGCCACCCAGGTGCCCCTTTTTTAAATTTTATTTTTTTTAAAGATTTATTTATTTGAGAGAGAAAGAGAGGAGGCTTAATACTCTTATTTAACAACGCTGCCCATGTAATATAATATATCAAATAATGCTAATTATGGTAACATCTCCCCTTTTATATTCTCCAATTTACTTTCAGGTCAAAAAGGCTTTATTTTAGAATTTGATTTTGGAAAGTTTGTTAAAAATATCGAAAGGTTTTGGACACTTGACCAAACGGGATCACATTTTGAAATAATATTTACCTGTCTATTTGATCAATGTGACAATAAAAGATTTCAAAGGCAGATACAATAGGTTGTAATATCTCTCTTAATATCCAGAAGACTTTGTTTATTTGAGTAATCAAAGACCTGATGATAAAGATTAACATGGAGTACAAGAAATCATTTTGATAGAACACAAAATATTTGCTTTCTAATTAGATTACTTTAAAAGGTAAAACCTTTCACAATATTGTATCAAAAACAAACCAGTAGTTGAAGAAAACTTTGTCTTTTTAACAGATAAGACATAATTTTTAGTTTTACATGGTACATTATTGGTAGTAAGTCTTAATTTTTAAAGCCTTATAATAACAATTTAATTTTTAGCCAACTTGACCATATATAAAATTCCTTTCTCAAGATTCTTTTTCCATAAAAATTCTACAACTTTCTATGTCTATTAGGTTTGTCCTATCTTACTTCTTATTCTGGAACAATGAATTTACCTTAGGATAAAATCGCTTTGTTTCCTTCCTCTCCCTCCCAAACACACACACACACACACACACACACTGATGTCCTTCATACCATGTCTTAAGCAATCCTATTTTCCTTACTTTTCATATATGGCCATTTTCTTTGATCCTTAGTATTTCCAGTAGTTCTTTTTTTTTAATGTTTTATTTATTTATTTGAGAGGGAGAGAGAGGGCATGGGCATGAGTGAGCAAGAGCAGGGGGGAGGGGGAAGGGTGAGGGAGAAATAGACTCCCCACTGAGCAGAGAGCCTGATGCGGGGCTTCATCCCAGGACTGTGAGACTGTGACTTGAGCCAAAGGCAGCCACCTAACCAAATGAGCCACCCAGGTGCCCCTGTAGTGGTTTTAACATTTTCTTTTTTTTGCTGACAATTTCAACTTCATTAGTTTAAATGTTGTTTTCTAAATTTCAAAAAATTATACAGCTTATCTAGAAATGATGTACAGTAGTTGTTACAGAATAATTACAAATTTACTCTTAGAAAGTATCTTAATTGCTTATGCACTGTCTTAGGTTAATAGAAACTTGTATATAGTTTAAAAAACCCCACAGGTTTTGAAAATGACAGCATGAGATTCACTGGTTTGTGTGGTGTCGCTGACAGTGCTCTGTTAGAGAGGGAATGATAGAACAGGCAAGGGCAACAGGATCCCCACACTGCTGCTGAAGAGGCTTCTCTAAGTTACGTAGGCAGAGCAAAGATTTGAAAATGGGACAACTTCTAAACTGGTGGCAGAGCTATAAATAGCAGGGAAGCTGCCAACAGAACTCCCAGCTTTGTAAGTTGTTATAAGAAATGGGGGAAGTTCCTTTAAACAAAGATTGCTGCCTGGCTGCAAATCTGCAAAGACAAGGCAACAAAGTATGAGACTGTCCCAGAGTGATGACCACACAGACCTTTTTGTTGCTCACCTTCCGGGGATGTAAGAGCAGGGCTTTCAAACACGTTGGATGGTTCCAGTAAGAAATGTGTCTATTTTATGACCTAGCACATACCTGTATCAAGAAAACCATCTAAATAACAGAAATAGGGGCCCCTGGGTGGCTCAGTCAGTTGGGCCTCTGACTCTTGGTTTTGGCTCAAGTCATGATCTCAGGGTCGTGGAATCGAGCCCCGCATGGGACTCTGTGCTCAGTGGGGAATCTGCTTGAGATTCTCTCCCTCTCCTCTCCCTCTGCCCCTCCCTGCTTCCTGCTGCCCCCACACTCACTTGCTCTCCTTCTCTCTCTCTCTCTCTCTCTCAAATAAATAAATAAATAGATAGATAGATAGAGATTTAAATACCTGAACTAAAAGTTTAATAAACTGTACATATTTCCTATATTCAGTATATGTCATGAATATACTCTATGTTGCACTTCATGGAATGATATATAATCAATAATATTTATAAATTATAGATACAATTGAAGATATATTTTCCATTTTTCTATATGGATATACATAATAATACAGATATTTCCTACTTAAATGTTAATCATAATTCATCAATGGCCTGTTTGAAAACCAAGAAGTTGGGGTGCCTGGGTGGCTTAGTTGTTAAGTGTCTGCCTTCAGCTTGGGTCATGATCCCAGGGTCCTGGGATCAAGCTCCTCATCAGGCTCCCTGCTCAGCAGAGAGCATGGCTCTCCCTCTCCCACTTCCCCTACTTGTGTTCCTTTTCTTACCGTCTCTCTCTCTGTCAAATAAATAAATAAAATCTTAAAAAAAAATAAAAAGAAAACCAAGAAGTTATAGTAGACTCTTCCATAGGAGGAGAAAGCTCTCATGGGAACACTGTTGATTCCTCGCCTTGCAAAGGGCACCCGCAGCATTGCCTGTGTTCCCTCAGTATGAATGCACACAGCACAGTTAATTTATGCTTATTACTGTGTGTTCTTTTGTTGTTCCTTATGTATTCTTAGCTCTTCTTCCAATATTATACAATATTTTTCATCTTGGTTTTTCAGTGAAAACTAGGAAACAGGCAGTTTTGCACAATCATATGTTAGCATCCTGCAGTAGGTGAGCAAATCTGTAAATATATTTCCATTTTTTCAAGGTGACATAAAACGTGTTTATTAATAGGCTCGTATTTCTTGTGTCCCTGTAAGAATTAAAAAGCCAATAGTATAGGTTCCTGTACCAGGAAGTAAGGAGTCCTCCTTATCACCAGAGAGAGGGAATTCAGAGTCAAGAAAGGTACATAAACCGATCTTGTTACTTTTACTAGTTTACTTCTCCAGCCCAAATTTTGTTAGATTTCCTTACTAACTGAAGCTTCCAAACATAAGTTTTCTTTGACCTGTCAAATTCCTCACAGGTTGTTTCTTTGACTAAAAAGTGAAAAAACTGCTTACCTTTTGTTCTCAAATTTAACATTAAACCTCCATTCACAATAATTAAATTTTGTGTTTTGTCTCTGTTAATCGGTTTTATAGCACTTTAATTCTCAGACCAGCTAGAAGAACCTTGACTGACAGAGGCAAATTTTTCCTCCCCAGCAGTTGGAATAGGCAGCAGGATAAACTTTACTGATTGGATGCCACTGCATCTGAGAAATCCTATGACATCTGACAGAAGCTGGCAGAAAGTAAGAATCTTCACCCCATTAACTAACACCCCCAGACCCCAGCTCTCTGCCTGCAGGTCTAATAGAAGCAAGAATGGTGAGAGGTGTTTTGGCTCCAAATTTATACCAGTAAGAGAAAATAATTTGTGGAACTTGTTCCTTGAGCTTAGCGACTCTGGTAAATTTGATAAAGTACTCTGGGCTTGACGGGTCTTGTTCTAGCCAGAGATGCTCACATTTAATTTGGCATTGTCTTTTGTGTCATTTGTCATAAAAAGGAATTGCCACATGGGAAGAACACAGGCATAGGCCCTACTGGTCTGCTGTTGGAGCTGACCTCACAGACTGGTAAGTTAGCAGTTCTCATCACACTGGACTCTATAGCATTTGGCCATGTAGCATTTTATCTTCTTCTATGTCCTACAAACTTGGCTTTGTGAACAGTGAAATTCTCTCTCTGGTCTCCACCATCTGCAGCATGCACTTGCTGGGTGCACCTTGGTGACCTGTAAAGTAAACTAAAAGGACGAGAGTTCAAATGCATTCAGTTACAAGCAAAACTCTCTGTATCCAGCCATGCCAGCTCTCGGGAGTTTGTCATAAGGACAATAATCTCTTACCCTTGGTTGCTTATTAGTGTTGGAAAAGTGTTATTTCATTAGCCCATGTTGCAGGAGTCACAGATTAAAACTGGAGACATTTCATGCTTTCTTGGGAGAACACAGAAACTGTTTTCTCTAAGCCAACCTTACCACGTGTCCAATAGAGGCTGCTGCTTTTCAGACTATTTTGGGGAGTGACTTTGGAAATGAGGGCTATAAAAGAATCCCTCCCAGATGGCATTTTCTGATCATTCTCTAGGCCCAAAATTGCTGGGGTGTCAGCTTGAAGTCGACCATGGGCATAACTCATCTGCCTAGACTGTCTCACCTGGTCCCATGCTGACCAGTTGACCAAGGTCCCAGCTGGTGTCTCTTACTGGAGTTGAGCCCCGCTAGCCATCCAGGCTGGTCTTGGCAAGGCAGTCCGCACTCTTCCACCTCTTTCAGCCTATGGGGAGAAGGGCGCAAGGGTACATTAGCCCTTGGAAGTGGGCAGGCGTCTTTTACCACCCCCATACAGATCCCACCACAGGGCTTCTCGACACGTCAGCCAGAGTCCAGATCCTGGGCTCCCCTGAACCTGCCAGGCTGCTGCAAGTCCGCATGCACCATGCTAGCCCCCCTTCTGTCGCCTGGGCCCTCCAGGACCTGGGACCCCCAGCAGCTCCCAAAGTACCTGCATAGCCTCCTGCTAGACAAAAGCCAGCCGTGAAGTTCCTTCTGCCCCCACAGCTATAATAAGCTGGCCGCAGTCAGCCTCCATGAGAGCTAGCTCCTCCATAGGGTCCCTGGCTCCTAGAGCAACCAAGGTCCCCAGGTATCTCCTGCCACAGGAAACCCAGGCCACTCACTCAGGCCTCGCCCTGGCAAGGCAGTCCTCGTTCCTCCTGCCTGGACTTTAGGGGCAACACAGGCACGCTGGTGTCAAACAAGGTTTGGAACTGGGCAGACGCCGGCTCCCCGCGGAGCCCTGGCTCCTGGCATCCTGCCTTACCCTACAGCTGCCCTGTTCCAGCTCCCAGGCTCCCCGACTCCCCTGACCTGCTGCCAAGGGCCAGGGCCCTGTCCACATCTGGTTCTGCAGGCCTCCGACGGCAGGGGGCGCCAGAGGCCACTGAGCAAGGGCCAGGTGGTGGTGGGGAGGCAGGATCCCAACCAGCTTGCTTGAACTCAGGGCACAGGAAGCCCACTGAGGCAGGTGCTTTGTGAGGCCCAGACAGCCCAGTGAAATGGACAGCAGGTAGTTTGCCTTTGGCTTGGCTAACTCATGGGGGTCCCAGCTCCTCCGGCCATCAGGGCTCCCAGGTGTGTGCTATTCCAGGGGCCCTTCCGCCCCACCCCCAGCCCCCAGCCACAAGCCAAGGGGGCCCACCGTGGCAAAGGAGTCCAGGCTCTCCCAACTCCGGCCTCAGGGGGAACATGTGCCCCCCTGAGCTGCAGTGCTTGGACTTGGGCACCTGACTTGTACCACACACAGCTTGCTCCCTTGACCAGGTCTCACCGCATACTTGTCCTGGGCCAGGTCTCTGGCCCACCTGACCCGTGTGCTGGGTCTGTCCATAGGCAGCACCCACCGCCATCAGCATGCCCGGGCCAGCTGGGGCCCTCCAGGCCACTGGAGCTCGGGTGGGTGCAGGACCGGTGTCATCGCCTTCAGGGATGTGGCAGCCCAGCTCCCCCCAGAATCCCACTGGGATTGCAGCTTGAAGTCAGCCAGGGGCACACCCCATCTGTGTAGACTGCCAGACTCGCTGACCAGTTACCCAGGGTCCCAGATGGCGTCTCTTGCTGGAGGTGAGCCCTAGTAGCCACCCAGGCTGGTCTTGGCCAGGCAGTCCGCACTCCTCCGTCTCTATGTACCTGTGGGGGGAAGGCTGTATGTGTGGTTATAATTTCAATTAGGCAGCTGTTTATTTTCCCTATTTGTCTTCTGCTGAACTGTCCTCTGCAGACATTGTTAGTTTTTTCGTGGCTTCATGTCCACATATTTCCTGCTTATCCTTGGCAGTATATGCATTGTTTTTCATTTAGGGTCTCTGGTTCTAGGTTAACTTGTGATATTACAGGAAAAGGCATATGTGAGTTACATGGGAAGTTCATAATTGGCAAAATACTTCCTGCCTGATGTTTTGAGTTGCTTTCTTTTAAACACAGCTGTCATAGCGTGAGGAAGCCCAAGTACCTGTCTTTTCTGACAGCCCTGGCTCTGCGTCCATTTACCATCTGGCATTATTCATCTGAAATTAAGTACTTAGTCTTTAACTATTTTCAAAACCTGGCTATCTTGTTACCCTCAGTTTTCAGGCCCTCCCAGCTCAGGTCCTAGATATCTTGGATTTGGTATTTTGTTTCTGCCTCTCTGACACACTGAATCCATTGTCATAGGAAAATGAGTACTGTTTTGGGCACCTGGGTGGCTGAGTCGGTTAGGCGGCTGCCTTCGGCTCAGGTCATGATCCCAGGGTTCTGGGATCGAGTCCCGCATTGGGATCCTTGCTCGGGAGGGAGCCTGCTTCTCCCTCTGCCTGCTGCTCTCCCTGCTTGTGCTTTCCCTCTCTCCCTCTGACAAATAAATACAATCTTTTTAAAAATGAGTATTGTTTTATGTCACTATGTTTAAGGTGGCTTGTAATGCAACAGTAGCAATTGGAAGGAATACTGACTAGTCACTTTGCTCGTTTGATGCTATTTGACCCTGTCCTTGTTCAGACTGTTTTTGTGGCCTGGTCCCTCTTCAGACAGTTATTCTGACACCTTGGTGAGTAGGATTTTTTCCCAGGGGAGACATATCTGTTTATTCTCCCTTACTCTCCTATTCCCCCCACTCCCAGCCATTGATAATGTGTATTTCATTTTAGATTTTGAGTCTAAGCTTCTACTTCTACTATAGATTAATAATCCATTCCTCTGGTTGAAGAATGACCAAGGTGCACAGACAACAGTAGTGACAATGAAAGAAAAGGTAGCAACATGGTATTTACATTAAGTCTTGCAAACAAACTGCTGCCCGGACATCTTACCTGATCTTTGTCCTATCTCGGGGCTGATACTCACAGGGGTTATGCCCCCACTTTGCTCCGTCTCAACATGTCAGAGAATCTGTTATGCTGGGCTCTCCCTAAAGGGGACCCTGGGATTAGGATTTGGGCATAAAGAGTTTATTTGGAGAGTGATCCCCAAAAAGCATCATGAAGGAGTCCAAGAAAGGAGGAAAGCCTGTAGAGAGGATGATGATGATCAGATTTGCAGTGGGTACCAGTGCTGTGCGTAAGTGGGGTCAATCCTGCTAGGCCCCCTCTAAGTAACTATGCAGAGCCCACCCCCAAAGTGCCCCACCAAGAGGCTGGGAAGCTGAGATATTTATGCACTTTCTCCTTACTAGTTGTAGTTTCCTGTGGTCAGTGACTCCCTGAAACTGCTGGCCTGCCCCCCATGCAGACCACACACAGTCTTGCAGCCAGAGAATGCCCAGGCAGTGAGGTGGGACCCTCTCGGCATGCCCATGAACTGTCCACTGTCCTCTCGGGTGGGCTGAGGAGACACCGGCAGGGTACAATCCCACCGCACCCTTGCCTCTACTTAAGAGTTACAGCTTCTGGATTCTTCTAGCTTTTTTTTTTTAATAAAGGGTCCAGTGACACATCCTTTTGTCCTCTTTGGTGGCCGTCATCATCCTACGCTATTCTACCATACCTCTTGGGGATTTATGAAATATATTTCTGAATTGACGAGCATCGCAGCCTCCTGTCCTCACATGATAGCTAAGTTGGCGGGGAAAATAGAACAACAGACATGGGGGTCCTCTCAGGCTTTGGCAGGCATGGTCACTGGATCATTCATCCTTTATTCCTGCTTCCTATAGCTGCCGCAAGAAAGCACCCAAACAGCATGGCTTAAAACAACAGATATTTATTTCAAAGCTATGGAGGATGGAATTCCAAAATCAAGGTAGTGGTAGGGCTTATTTGGGGGTAGGGTTTATTTCTTCTGAAGAGTTTATTTCTTCTGAAGTCACTGAGGGAGAATCTGCTCCATGCCTCTCTCCTGGTTTCTGGAATAGCTGGCAATCCTTGGTGTTCCCCGGGCATAGAGACTTAGCCCTTAAACGTCTGTGACCTTCTTCACCTGGCCTTCCCTGTGTGTCTGCGTCTCCGTATCCAAATCTTTTCCCACTCTTTTATAAAGATCGCAGTCATTGGATTTAGGGCTAACCCTAATCCATTATGACTTTAACTCAGTTACATCTGCGTGATTTCCAAATAAGGTTCCATTCCCTAGCACTGGGTGTTAAGACTTCAACGTATCTTTTGGGGAGACACAATTAAACCCACTACAATTTCTTAGAGGGGTACATGTTAGCTGTGTTGAGTTCCTGAGGGTTGAACCCACCTGCTCCTTTCTCTTTTTCTAACTTGGCTTTAGGAAGACCCTGTGCACCAAGCTGTCGGTACCAGTCAGAGTCCAGTTAGGAAAGCAGCAAGTACTCAAGTATGGGTAAGTATGGGTTTTAAAGAGATGAGATTTATTGTAGGGGATTTGTTGATCAGAGAAAGGAAGGAGCGAGAAGCTGAATGGATTGGTGATATAATCCAGAGTTTATCAATAGCAGGAAGCTATCCACCTCAGGCTGGAAGCATACTAGAACCCAGAGGCTGAGTGGCTCTAGGGAAGCTCATCTGGCTGAAGCTGGAGCCATGAGGAATGTCAGTCACTGCGGAAAGGCCACTTGAGACCAAGAGGGAGAAGGAAATATTTTCTCCTCCTGCAACTTTGTCTTCCATCTCCTGAGATTGGTTTGAAGCCTGAGAGCAAGAGTGTCTGGAGGGTGTGGCCTGCAGGGGTGATAGAGAGAAGGTAAAGGAAGGGGAAGGAGGAAGGGCATACAGACCAAGGACCAGCACATCCATTAGCTGGCAGCGCAATCTCCTGCTGCTTTTTTTAAATCAGACTTTTTATTTTGTGATAATAGATTTTTATGCAGTTGTAAGAAGGCGTACAGTGGGATCCCATGGACTCTTCACCCAGTTTCTCCCAATGAAACTATTGTACAATATCATAACCCTCAGAACCAGGGTTTTGACATTGATACAATCCAGCAATCTTATTCAGATTTCCCCAGCTTTACTTGTACTTGTGTGTGTGTGTGTGTGTGTATTTGGTTCTATGAAATTGTAGGCCATATGTAGATTTGTGTATCCACCACCTGTCAAGAAGTTCTAACATCACAAGGATCCCTGGTGTTGGCTTCTATAACCACACCCACCTCCCTCCTGCCAACATCCGACATCCTGACTCTGTCCCGAACCCCTAGCAATCATCAGTGTTTTCTACTTCATTAATTTGTCAGTTGAGAAGTATTATATAAAGGGAATCACACCGCCTGCCACCTATTGGGCTTGGCTTTTTGTCACTCAGCATTATGCTGTTGAGTTCCTTCCAACTGGCCCCATGTATCTGCAGTTTGTTCCTTTGGGCTGTGGGCCAGCACTGCCTGGTATGGATGCAGCACGGTTTGTTTGACCATTCCCCTGCTCTTTTCATTGATTTCTCAGTCTGTTTTCTTTCTGTTCCTCAGATTGGGGAAATTGATCTGTCCTGAAGTTCACGGATCCTCTGTCATCTCTACTGTTTTTTTTATTTCCTTAACTGTATTTTTCAATTCTATAATTTCCATTTGGTTTTTTTTTTTAGAACTCCTATTTCTTTGCTGAGATGGTCTGTTTTCTTGTCTGTTTCAAGATAATTTTTAATTATTGTTAAAATATCTTTATGGCTGATTTTAGATCCTTGTCAGATAATCTCAACATCTGATTCATTTTGGTATTGGTGTCAGCTGATTATCTTTTCTCATTTGAGTTGGGTCTTCCTGATTGTTGACAGGACATGTGATTTTCTACTGCATCCTTGATGGTTTGGTTATTAAGTTAGGAGGCTGGTTCCTATGTAGTTCTTTTGTGGTTGCAGGCAGTCATACTGTTTAGATTTAACACACAGGTCTTGGCCAACTTTTATGAGCTGTGGTTCTAATGACAGTTTAATATTCAGAGCCTCTTTGATGCAGCTTGGTGGGCTCGATATATCTGGTGCTGCTGGGGCTCCCATTGAGCCCTGCTGATACTGCCTGAAGGGTGGAAAGAACTTCTATAATCTCAGCCTCTAGTTGGGGGAAGGGAGTGTTCTGCCCATGATTGCCTTCTGGCACATAATGTCTGGCTGTTCCACTTTTAGTAATGCTAAGATCAATCAGCAGATTCAAGTGTTATCAAACCAGCTTATAAAATAATCCCTTATAAAATACCTCATCAACATTTCACCCAATGGTTTCAGTATCGAAACCTAGGTAACTGATTGTTACCTAGTTAAGTTACTCTAAAAGATTTACTAATTGTATCCTTCCATCTGCATTCATTAGCTGGAATTCTTTACAGTGAACTTTTTTGTTTTTTGTTTTTTATTTTATTTTTGCTGTTTTTTTCCTTTTATTTTACTTTAATTACAATATAGTTAACATAGTGTTATATTAGTTTCAGGTGTACAATATAGTGACTCAACACTCCCATACATAACCCAGTGCTCATCACAAGTGCCCTCCTTAATCCCCATCACTTATCTCACCCATCCCCCACCCACATCTCCTCTGGTAACCATCAGTTTGTTCCCTATAGTTAAAAGTCTGTTACTTGGTTTCTCTCTCTCTTTTTTCCCCCCTTGCTCATTCGTTTTGTTTCTTAAATTCCACATAGGAGTGAAATCATATGGCATTTGTCTTTCTCTGATTTATTTCACTTAGCATTATACTCTCTAGCTCCATCCACGTCATTGCAAATAGCAAAGATTTCATTCATTTTTATGGCTGAATAATATTCCATTGTGTATATTACCATTTTTTTATCCATTCATCTATCAACGGACACTTAAGTTGCTTCCATAATCTGGCTACTGTAAAGAATGCTGCTAGAAACATAACGGTACTTATATCTCTTTAAATTAATGTTTTTATATTTTTTGGGTAAATAACCAGTAGTGGAATAACTGAATCATAGGGTAGTTCCATTTTTAACTTTTTGAGGAACCTCCATACTGTTTTCCACAGTAGCTGCATCAGTTTGAATTCCCACCAACAGTGCAAGAGGGTTTTTCTCCACATCCTCGCCAACAGTTGTTGTTTCTTGTGTTTTTGATTTTAGCCATTCTGACAGATATGAGGTGATATCTCATTGTACTTTTGATTTTCATTTCCCCGGTGATGAGTGATGTTGAGCATCTTTTCACGTGTCTGTTGATCATCTGTATGTCTTCTTTGGAGAAATACCTCTTCATGTCTTCTGTCCATTTTTAACTGGATTATTTACATCTCGGGTGCTGAGTTGTATAAGTTCTTTATGTATTTTGGATACTAGTCCTTTATCAGGTAAGTCATTTGCAGATATCTTTTCCTATTCAGTAGGTTGCCTTTTAGTTTTGTTCATTGTTTCCTTTGCTTGCAAAAGCTTTTTATTTTGATGCAGTCCCAAAAGTTTATTTTTGCTTTTATTTCCCTTGCCTCAGGAGACATACCTAGAAAAATGTTGTTATGGCCAATATCAGAAACATTTCTGCATTCTACAATGAATTTTCATCAACTATTGGTTCCCCTGAAAAATAGATCATGCAGGAGAGACAGGACAAATGTTAATTATTTTCCTTTCTTTGTTGGGATCCCTAGAAATATCCAAAGACAATAAAGTTTTCTTCTTTTTAGTGTCATTATAAACCTAGATCTTTTCATTTCGATTCTGTCCATTCCGATTGCAGTTTATTGCATTACTATTCCACATCCAGTTGTTCTACTTTTAGTCAGTGGGAGACCCTCAAGTTGACCCCTAGGTGCCTTTGATAAGATTCCATTAATATTTGACAGCTTCTTCCTTTTCTAGCACAACCACATGTCCCAGGGTCATATGATGCCTTTTCTGCCTCGGGTGTGGAATCAGCCATTTCTCAAGGAGCCCTGATTCCTTTGAGTGGGAAATGGTATTAGAGACTAAAATCCACTGCTACTAGACATTTTCAGCAAACAGCTGGGAAAAATTTCTTTTTAGAAAGAAACATAAGAAATAATGAGTTATTGATATTTCCTATTTAAATGTAAGATTACAGGGTTTTTCCATTATTTCTTTGATTGTATCTCTTTCTTCTCATGCCTCCTAGTTTTTTTCTGCCCCCCTAGTTTTGGTTTTATACACCCAAGACCTAAACCGTTAGTAGGTTCAGATCCATCTCTTACCTCCCTCATTTTACTTTCTCATCTGAATACCTTCTAGCTCTGAAATGAGGAGTCTCCATTAGAACTAACATAGTGTAAATAAGATGGACTTGTGGTGACATGGTGAAAATCTTCCCACCTAAGGACAGCTCAAGGTCATGTGAGCCATTGGATTCCTCAACACCAACCATTTCCATGCAAACACTCCTCAGACTTCCCAGGAAGTTACTCCTGGCAGAAATACCTCCCCAAGGAAAACACAAGCAAAGTAATTAAATGAATATAGTAGTTAAGAGCATATCACCAGAGATTCTATCTCTGAAAGTCTCTTGAGACAAAGCTGAATGTTTTTCCATTCTTTCTTTAAAAAAAAATCTGATCCAGATTAAATTACATTCCATGGCAACTTGCATCAGTGGAGTTGTCATGGTTACAGGTAAACCTGAGAGTGAGCTGTGACAGCCTGGGCTCTGAGTTCCCTGAGCTGCAGGTCTTAAAGACATCCATTTGCCTCCTTGTCCTGGCTAGAAACGTAATGAGAATTAATGGAATTTCCCAGCAAGGTGTAGCCTACGGACACATGTAGGTCAAGGACAAGTGGATCCATGGGCCTCTTCATATAAATGTTTCTCTCCATCAGCCAGAGTAGTGTCCAAGGACACATCACACCATTTCCCCATGGTTTCATCTGCCTACGCATGAGGAACAAGGGAGAATCACCATGTGCTTGCAACTCTGCAGATGAAGAAACCATGAGCCAGTCCCAGGAATTCTCCTTAGATAAAAGAGAAGAAATACTATCTTCCTTGGTTGTAAGAAGAAATTGTCCTCTTTAAAATCTCCTGTGCTGGGCGCCTGGGTGGCTCAGTGGGTTAAAGCCTCTGCCTTTGGCTCAGGTCATGATCTCAGGGTCCTGGGATTGAGCCCTGCATCGGGCTCCCTGCTCAGCAGGGAACCTGTTTCCTCCTCTCTCTGCCTGCCTCTCTGCCTACTTGTGATCTCTATCTCTCTGTCAAATAAATAAATAAATCTTAAAAAAAAAATCTCCTGTGCTCTCCTGTACTGCTCTGGAGGGCAGGCAGGAGAAAAGAAGTTAAGGGAAAAGCCAAAAACCTCAGGTAAGAGCTCCTGGACCAGCAATTCCTCTCTGCACCACCCATCTGTGCTTTGTGGTACCAGCTGAAAGTTACCCTAGAGAAACCAGAGTGGAAACCCAGAAGAGGCCATCCAACCTTTTTTCAATTACCTACATTAGTGGTCTCCCCTAACAGCATGCTAGAATCACCTGGGAACATTGGTGGGGAAAATGATACCCACGATCCCACCCCAAAACAGTTAAATTGATATTTGGGGGTAGGGTTCAGATACGAGTATTTTAAAATGTGCAACTCCAGAGGTTGACAACCACTGTGCTGGACCACTGGCCCTCAAACTTAAATGTGCATCAGAATCATCCAGTGGGCTGGTTAAAAAAAATAGGTTGCTGTTGACCACAGTTTCCAATTCAGTAACTCTGGGATGGCCCCCAAGTGCTCAGGTGGTACTGATGCTCCTGGTCAGGGACACCTCATTGAGAACCCCTGCTACAGAAAAATACTTCCAGCATCTTGTACCTGTCGCCCTGGCCTTGCCTTGTTCCTCATCTTCCACTGTTTCTGTGGTTACAAGCTCCTGATCACTGGCTTATCCTTGGACCCGACAATCATTTGACTTCTCCCTGTCCCCCCTCGCCGCACCCTCCTGGAAGTGGTTTTATATTCATCCTCCTCCTCCCCCTTCCTCTAGTCTTAACTCACCAGACCCCCACCCACCACCCTGCCCCCAGCCTCAGGGATCCTAATCTGTCATCAGCCCCCATGACCAGAGTTTCCATTGGGGTTGGATGGCTTCCTGGCAAGGGAAGAAGATTAGAACTGGTGAGGGGCCTTAAATGGATGTTCACATCGGGGGTCCTTATCTTGTCACAGTGTTACAACACCCTCAGATCTTTCTGGTTATACTATTCCCACAAGACAAAGGCGTTTGAAAACTGTGCAAGCCATTTCTAGGGTCTTAAGATGTGTCATTTTCCAGTCTTATGAACCAAATCCAGTTCCATCTTGAACCTCAATTTTCTGAGCCATACGATAAGGGGATTAATCATTGCTAAAGTTTCTTTAACCTCTATAAAATAAGTAATTTCTCTAAGACCCAAAAGAGTGAGCAATTAGGTCCCATTACTGGCATAATTAGATTCACCCCAGTGGAATCCAATACATTAAGTAAAAACATGTACCCATGGAAACAAAGAAAATCATAAGCTTATTAAAAATAGAACATTTTAATTTAAAAATGTCTGCATTCATCTTTAAGACACTTAAAGGAAAATGATTTGGGCCAAGGCAGATGAGTCAGCAACCTCAGTGATTCCTGTGAGAATTGCTGTCATTTCCCGAAGACTCCTCTTATGTAGACATGCTCATGACCTGTTAGCAAGTGAAAAAGGCAGGTTGTAAAACAGTGTGTACAGTAGGACTTCACCTTGCATGTTGACATACTCACACAGAGAAAACAGTTTGGAAAGAGATACAACAAAAGGCTAACTCTGATGTTCCCTGGCTGGTGAAATTAAGGGTAATTTAAATTGCATTGTTTCAGCTTATAGTGGTTTTTAGTTTTGCCTGCAATGAACACATTATGGCTTCAATAAAGGTAATACAAAAACTTTCGCAAAAAAACTTTTATTTCCAAACTTGTACATCCGGAGGCATATAACCCTTGTGGAAGGAGACTGGGTCACAGGTGCCAGCTTATCAGCAGATCTCCAGCGTAAGCAGATTGGATTTCCTGGGGACCTGTGTCCAAGCTATTCCTGCTCACCCAACCCTCTGCCAACTGCACCTGAAGTCATCAATTTGAAATCCTTCTTTTCTAAAATCTAGGCCTTTAGTGCTATGAATTTCCCTCTAAGAATTATGTTAGTGGCATCTCACAAATTTAGTACGTTGGGTTTTTGTTTTTGTTCAGTTAATATTTTCTGATTTCCTTTTTGATCCATGAGTTACTTAGAAGTATCTTATTTAGTTTCCAAAAATTGGGGGACTTCCTAGGTATATTTCCATCATTAAAAAAAAATCTTAAAAAATTTTTAATTCTAGGGGCGCCTGGGTGGCTCAGTTGTTAAGCGTCTGCTTTCCGCTCAGGTCATGATCCCAGAGTCCTGGGATTGATCCCCACATCGCTTCTCCCTCTCCCACTCCCCCTGCTTGTGTTCCTTCTCTCTCCGTGTCTCTCTCTGTTAAATAAATAAATAAAATCTTTAAATTTTTTTAAAAATTTTATCACTTCCTAGTTTAGCATTCTTCAATGGCTTCCATTGCTCTTAGAAATCAAAACCTTAAGCATAACTTCCAAGGACTGCACACTCTACTTCATGTTTACCTCTTTAACCTTATTTAGCCCCAAATCTCCCTCTTGCTCTCTGATCTCCAATTTCATGACTATGGTCCCCGGTTCCCCAGGGCCTTTGCACATACTATTTCTTCTCTCTTCCCATATCCCTCCCACCCCTACTTAGGCAACTTCTACATCTTCCTCAAAGAAGTGCTGCATAATTTCTCAAACTGGAGTATGTTTTCCTGCCATGATCTTTCAGAGCTCTCAGTTCTTTTCTTGCACCTTACGTGCTCACTGATTTTATTATATACTATCATGCTTATTTACCTAACATTGGACTTCCCTGCAAGGTTTTAGGCTCCAGAAGATCACAGATGGTATCTGGGTTGTTCTCCATTGCAGCTACAGTATCTGGCACAGGGCTTCATACAGAGTGATGAATGGTGGGGAAAGGAGGGAAACTACAGCAGAGGCTGTGGTGCTGACCTACATCCCCCTCCGCTCCCCGATTTCCTTTGCACAATAAAGGCTTCCTAAGGAAAGTACCTGGGATTCTCCATCTGATGGCTCTCTCCATAGGTGTGGGGCAGAAGATGAGACTCAGAAATAGTTCCTGCCTGGGCGCCTGGGTGGCTCAGTTGGTTAATCCTCCCAACTCTTGATTTCAGCTCAGGTCTTGATCTCAGGGTTGTGGGATCGAGCCCAGCACCGTTTGCCCCTCTCCTCCTCCTCTGCACCCAGCACCCCCCATTGTGCACTCTCTCTCCAATAAATAAATAAAGTCATAAAAAAAAAGGAAAAAAGAGAAATACCTCCTGCCACAATGGATAAGACTTGGAGGATGAAATCCTCCATTCTGGGGCGCCTGGGTGGCTCAGTGGGTTAAAGTCTCTGCCTTCATTTCAAGTCATGATCTCAGGGTCCTGGGATCGAGCCCTGCATCCGGCTCCCTGCTCAACAAGGAGCCTGCTTCCTCCTCTCTCTTCCTGCCTCTCTGCTTGCTTGTGATCTCTCTCTCTGTGTCAAATAAATAAATATAATCTTAAAAAAAAAAAAAAAGAAAGCCTCCATTCCTCCCCACTTTGGGGACTGTGACCCTGAGGAATGTTCTATGCAGTCCCCAGATTTCCCCAGTGCGAATGAGCCACTGTTTCGCAATGACCCTACATTGGCTTCTTTCCCTTCCCCATCTTACTTTTCCATTCCCTGGTGGGAGCTTCCTAGGACCACCTCTGAAATAAACTGCTTGCCCTCAAATTCTTGTTTTGGAGAAACCCAGCTTAAAAGAATGATACAATAAATGGAAATCATAGACAGGTGAGAGATCCCTGTAGGTACGGATGAACTGAACAGTGTTTATGCAGAATCTAGTGTGTTAATCAGGCTTTGGAGGCCTGGAAATGGGGGAGGAATATGGAGGAAATGCTCCATACAAACCTTCAAAGAGCAGGTATGGAAAGTGAGCAACTGTATTGGACTGCCTTTCCTGCCCCCGGGAAGGGATGACTTTTCTTGTCTAACAAGCTGTTTTTGGTTTAACAATTTCCTCCCTCGGGGCACCTGGGTGGCTCAGTTGTTAAAGGTCTGCCTTTGGCTCAGGTCATGACCCTAGGGTCCTGGGATCAAGCCCTCAGCGGGAAGCCTGCTTCTCCCTCTCCCCCGCCCCCTTGCTTATTTCCTGCTCTCACTGTGTCTCTCTCAGTCAAATAAATAAATTAAATCTTAAAAAAAAAAAAAGAATTTCCTCCCTCATCTTCAGGAATAATCTTCTTCTTCTGAACTGGTGAATCTTAATGTGCCAGTGAAATCATTTCCTCTTTAGGTTGCATCACCCAAGTCAGCCTTATTACTATTTCTGCTTTTACAAAATGTCTCTTTCATAAGCCAGGATCAAAGAACAAAATACAGGATAGAGCAAGCTCAAGAGCGTGGCTTCCTCCCGCACTCCTCAAAGTCAGGCCAAGGGCTGGCAATTTTTCATGTGAACTAGCTAAGAGGTGATGACAGTCTGATGAGAGTAGGACAAACAGGAGATGTCTTTTTCCTCTAGAATCATCTAGAATGTCTGTCAGATGATTGCCTCCATCCAGCTTGGCTGTGAACCAGGTAGATTCAATCAGACAAGAAGAGTCTTTCCAAAATAAAGGAAGCAAAGCCAGCAAGGCTTCAGTCTTGTCTTTGATGATGTAATTTGGCCCTAATCCCTTCTCTGAAGTTATGCAGGCTGAAAATATACATTGAAGATCCCTCAAAACACTGATAAATACCCCAAACGATATATGGCACAGAGTGTTTGCTGAATGAAGGTAGCTGTTGAAGAACAGTGTTTCCGTGTGAAGTAGAAGCCCAGGGCTTCCTCTTGACTTCAGTGGGAGTCTTCTAGCAGTGGGCACTGCTGTTCCATACCGCACCTGGGGGAAAGTCAACTGGCCTGCAGCTGGACTCCACAACTAATGCCCTCCCTCATCAGCGATATTCTCTTGCTAGACTTCGTATGTGGTACCCAGCAGATTGTTTAGGCTGTGTGAAAAAATAGTTCTCATTTGGCAACTAAATAATGAAGCATTCATTATTATCTTCCAGGCTCATCCAGGCCATCGTGGAAGGCAGGGACATCATCCATCCTGCTAACTCTCAGAGGTTTCATCTGGAGGCAATGCATTCTCCAGCTGTGCTGCCTCTGGACAAGAGACTGAAAGCTGGTGAAGGCTGATGGAGGTACATGGCAGAAACCAAGTCAGGGACTACAGTCAACTCTGGAGTTTCGTGAAGGGCTGGCTTGTTCAGAGGTTTCAACAGATAGAGTTGATGCTGAGTGAAGCTTGTTATTCCAACAGAATGAAAAGACGTTGTGGGAGAAGTGGGATAGATCATAGGGAGAAAAAAAAATTAAAGATCAGTATTTCATTAATGGATCTTCCCCTATCCCAACCTTTTTGCGCCTGAGTTGCAACCTGCCCCTCCAACCTTGAAGGGCCAACTGGAAAGGTGCCTCCTCACTGGTTAGTAGTTAACATGCACTGAACACTTAACTACATGACTGATATTGTGTTAATAACTTCACAGCCTTATTCTATTCATTTTCACATTGCCATGTAATAAGATAGAGAAGGGGGTCTTAAAAACCTGCCAGTCAAATTCCTCTTATAAAAGGGACTGTCTTTTGAAAAGCAACTACATGAGGTGCTTGGTGAGGGTAGAAGACCACAGACCAAAGCCCACACTCATCAGCCAACATCTCATTCAGTGTCTCCCCAACCCCCTTCTCCCACACTGTCTACACTGGTGATAGAGAACTATAAACTCCATCTCCCACACTCTTTGGAGCTAGGAATCCATGTGGGACCTGGGCTCCATCAAAAAAAAACTTGGAAGAAGGAAGGGCAGTCCATGAGGTCGTACCCCTGCACGGGGAAATGGCAGCAGATGAGAGTGGTTCTCTGTGGCTGGCAGGGCCAGTGGTAGCTTCCGGTTCATGGCAGGGCAGCGTGATCCTGGAGGTGAGGAAGCAGCAATTTCCTTGGCACTTCAGTTCTCAGACACTGTGGTTGTGGGCATTGCTCCTAGGAGTCCGGTTCAGAGTCTGCCCCTCCATCATCATAGTGAATCTAATATCCCAGTCATCTAATATCCTTTAATAAATCCCATTCTGGGGGTACCTGGGTGGATCAATCATTTAAGCATCTGCCTTTGGCTCAGGTCGTGATCCCAGGGTCGTGGGATTGAGTCCCACATTGGGCTCCCTGCTCCGTGTGAGCTTGCTTCTCCCTCTCCCTCTGCCTGTCGCTCCCCCTGCTTGTGCTCTCTCTCTCTCTCTCTCTCTCTCTCTCAAATAAATAAAATCTTAAAAATCAATCAATCAATCAATCCCATTCTGCCAAAGCCAACCGGAGTGGATTTCATAGTCTGCAACCAGGAACATTTCTTTTTTTAAAGTTTTAATTTTAATTCCAGTCAGTTAACATACAGTGTGATATTAGTTTCAGGTTATAACATAGTGATTCAACACTTCAGTGCTCATCACAAGTGCCCTCTCCCCTCTCCTTTGGTAATCATCAGTTTGTTCTCTGTAATTAAGAGTTTGTTACAGAGAACCCTTCTGATACAGGACAGAAGGTGAGACCTCCAGGTCCTGGGTGCTAACCAGTGCTGAGGCTTCAGAGAGCAGCAGTGACTCCCTTGCACAACGCAAAGAGAAGAAATGACTGCTTAGGAGAAATAGAGGGCAGTGGGGGAGGAAGAGAGGAAAAGGGAAAAGGGAGGGGAGGAGAAGTAGGTGGGCTGAAGGCACACAGGGCAGGGGAAGAAAAGGCAAGTGAGGCCCCTTGGTGGTTGCAGTTCAAGAGCATCTACTTTGGACATTGTTTGGATGTGGTGTGTGGCACTTACTCTTATTTTTTCTTTTTTAAAGATTTATTTATGTATTTATTTTAGAGAGAAAGAGAAAGCATGACCAAGTGCGGGTTGGGGCAGAGGGAAACGGAGAGAGCAACTTTAGGGGACTGAGCCGTGAATACGGGAGTCCTTCTATTGCAGGACCCGGAGATTGTGACCTGAGCCAAAAACAAGAGACGCTCAACCGACTGTGCCACCCAGGCACCCCGGCACGTCCTCACTCCTACTCCTACTTCTTCAGGAAAGTCTATTCCTCTGTTATGCTTACAAATGCTTTATGTGAGATTTTATGAGGAACACTAGGGAAGGGGCAAAATTCCTAGTTTGGACTGATCGTGAGGGTGCAAGTCCCTCGGTCACAGAACGAGTCAGTGCTCATGGGCAGGTCTGTCTGATTTCAAAGCCTGATCGCCAGCCATTGCCTTCCAACAGCTCCGCTCATAGGAGCTGCCAGATCGCCACCAAGCCAAAGGAAAGCACCGGGAAGGAGCACATGGTAAACACCAAGCCAGCGAGCGAGCAGTCCCCACAGGCGTCTCCCTCAACCTCCCCGGGGGCATCGCAGAGTTGAAGATCCTCTCTGAGCTGGTTTCCCTGGCCTTCGAACACACTCTGAAATGGGTCTCTGATCCCCTGTCTCATTTTCGCTTGCTCCTCAGCTGTGGGTCCCTCCTGGCTCTTTCAGAATCTACAGCAACATTATGACCCCGGTCACACCGTTAGCTGTGTTCTTTGCTCCCTGGAGCACTTTGAAGGCAGCTTCTTAATTTTCTGGGAATTTAAAGGCTCGGAAAGGAGAGAAAGTAACTTTCTGTCCTTCTCCAGTGCCCTATCTTTATGGATTATTTCTTTATGGATCATTTCTAACCGTGATGGAAGCCTTACCCTAACTGGATGAAGCAAAAAAGGGAAAAAAAAGAGAGGAGGAAATTGATTGGCTCATGTTTCTGAAAAGCTCAGGACTTTGAGCTTCAAGTCTGGCTCAGGTGGTCTTTCACTCTTACTTTCTTTCGTTTTTTCCCTCATCTCTTTACTCCATTCTTTTAGTCTCCAGTAGCGTCCCCCAAAGGTACCTATTGCCATATCCAGGCTTACACCCTTAATGATCCCAAAGGAAAGGGCTTCTCTTTCCCAGGCGATACAACACAAGTCTTGGAAATGAGGCTCAGTGCTCACTTCTGAACCCAGTCCTGTGGTCAAGGAATAGACTGTTACAATTGGTTCATATCCCACCGTTGGCACTCAGGACAAGGCCAGCTGACTGAAACCACATGAACTGAGGTACCAGAAAGATTATTTTCCATAAGAACTCCAAGGAACATATTCAGAGAGTGAGTGGATGCTAGGTGGGCTAAAACAAGAAATGCCCACTCTTCTGCCTTTACTGCCCTCTCCACACCCAGTCTTCTCTTCTCCCTCACCACATGTTCTGTTCAAAGCCTTGCTTCGGTGTGCTGTTGGAGTCTCTCTAAACACTTGTAGCCTTTCTCAGCAGAATTCTCCAGGCCATGGCTCTGCTGGGGACAAGCCAGGGTTTGCTGCCAGACCTATCCAGCCCTGCCTCATTTTTATCCCCGGTGTTCAGCACAGTGCTTGGCACAGATATGGCATTCGGACAGTGTCTGTGGTAGGGAAGCAAAGAGGGCAGCAAGCTCTTTTGCATAGATGGAGTGGGCCTGGGACAACCTCACCGTGTTGTCCCCAAGACCCGCCAGGGGAAAGGCCCCCAGATTCGTCTGACAGAACCATCTGTGTGGGAATTTCACTTGGCTCTGCTTCTTCCAAGTTGCTGAAATTCCTCACCGTAACACATGCCAAAAGACTTCCAAACCATCCCTGCTTCCTCGTAAAATGCATCTATCAGCTGAAAAAGAGTCCAGAGCCAGGACCTGGGGTAGGTGGAGACAGAAGTCAGAGTGGGTTCTGTCTGAGAGTCAGGTGAAAAGGAAAGGTGGAAAGGTGTTCCAGGTTATGATGCTCTCCCCCTACCTGCTGAGGCCTTGGAGGTTTCCTTGGAGAGAGAGGAGGGTGGGGAAGGCACTGGTTATTTTCACCAGTGTTCCCTGCCACTATGCATAGCATAGTATGGGTAGATAATACTTTACTAGGAAGACTCTCAAGTGAAAATGTACCCCCTGCACTGGCTATTTGAACCATCAAGGCTATAAAAGTGACCACCCCTGTCCTCCTGGCCTTCCCTCCCACTGTATCTCTTATATCACACCCTGAGCCCCTCTTCTCCAAATGCCTCATTAATTTGGAGAAAATGCAAAGCTGTAGTTAGATGATAACTCAGGCCTTATTCCTCCTTATAGCTGGTGCTCTTCCCATGCAAATCTCCATCAACTCTTTCCAAGGGTCTTTTCAGGTTTTTACTTAGAAGGAGACTTTGGCAAATGGAGCCACCAGGGAAGCTCTTCGCCTTGAGCTATTAGTGCTGTGTCTTTACAGTCAGGCAGGGGCCCTTCAAGACTCAGCCCAAGTTTCTGGAGGGCTGAGCACCCCCATTCACGAAATACTGATTTAGTACCACTGGCTGCCCCTCTGCATATGGAGTGTGACACTAAGGGACAACTCCTCTCCGTGGAGTAACAATGATGATCTCAAAGTGTCTGAGAATCTGCTCTAAAGCAGACAATCTCCAACAAGCAGACCCAGAAGAATCCCACCTGTGCTGCCCCTACACCTCTCTCCATCTCAGCTTCCTCCTCCGAAGATGGAGAGCGGACTCAACTGTCTTCAACAGTCTTGAGTGTCAAGAGCCACCTTCTGAGCCTTGCCTCCCTGCTTCCTCTTCCTCTACCCAGAAGAGCACAAAAGACAGTTATTTACAGACTCTGAAACAACCCTCTTTATTTTATTTATTTTTTTAAAGATTTTATTTATTTGTTTGACAGAGAGAGATCAGATCGCAAGTAGACAGAGAGGCAGGCAGAGAGAGAGGAGGAAGCAGACTCCCTGCTGAGCAGAGAGCCCAATGCAGGGCTCTATCCCAGGACGCTGAGATCATGACCTGAGCTGAAGGCAGAGGCTTTAACCCACTGAGCCACCCAGGCACCCCAATGTACTCTATTTTTAACCATTAAAGTTCCCCGTGAAATTATCCTCCAAGAAATTCAAGATGTGAGGCTGGAGAAAGTGAAGCAAATTACTGAGTTGGAGATTTCAGAAGCAGCTGTGTTTAGGGGGTGGCTGCATCTATTTGAGTAAGAGAACCAACAGAGAGAGAAGCAAGTGACACAGCACAGTTCCGTAGGGTGTGGGGAGGCCAGTTCACCGTGTTCTCAGTCATTTGTTTCTCAGGTATGTGTACCATATGCACTGTTTTTTTCCGATGTAACTTGAGCACCTGCCCCTAAGGGATGTGTCTTACTTTTCTCACACATTTAGAACAAAATCATCTTCCGCAAGCCTGCATAGGCAAGACCAGCCAAATAACAGCCCCTGGCAGGAGAAAAGACAAGGGGGCAGTGTTGGGGTGAGGAGATAAGGAATGGGGTGATTCTTAATTATGCAAATTTTACATCCTTCCTACAAAACTTAAGATGTGTTAAAGTCAATGCGATCATTTAAGCTTCAGTTTCAGGAAATGAATATGCCTTTTGTAACTATCCTTCTCCCTAGGTAGCAGTTAATTATCTATATAAGCCAATGCACAGTGGGGAGCCTTAAGAAAGCCCTGATTATACCTCCTGCTTAAGCGGGCTGTGAGTGTTCACCATGGGAGGTAAAATGGAGTATCCCCATGGCAAACGGATTTGGTAAGCTCAAGTGTTAGCAAAACTGCCTATCATGCCAACAGGGAGATGGACAAATATAACCCTGAATTAAAAACATGTAATAAGGTCTTACAGAAATTTTTAAGATTTTATTTATTTGTTTGACAGAGAGAGACACAGCGAGAGAGGGAACACAAGCAGGGGGAGTGGGAGAGGGAGAAGCAGGCTTCCCACCAAGCAGGGATCCCGATGTGGGACTCGATCCCAGGACTCTGGGATCATGACCTGAGGAGAAGGCAGACTCTTAATGACTGAGCCACCCAGGCGCCCCAAATGCATAGGTTTCAAACCAAGTAGAATTCTACCAGGTTTCTGGAGGACCACCCTGAATGAGGACAGCAGAAGCGAGGTTAGAAGAGGATGGGGGTAAGGAGGACAAACATTGCAGGAGTTTTACACAACTTGAGGAGGAAAGAGAGGGAGCAGAAGGAGTGAAAGTGGTCTGGGAGAGAATAGAGAGGCTGGTATGGAGTCACCTCAAGCTAGGTTCTATCTTCCTCCTCCATTTGCTAGTTCCATGACCTTGGATTAGATATTTCATGAGCGCTTCCAGGGTCCTGCAGAAGTTTCAGGCATGGGGAGTGGTGCATTCTCTGTTTGGGAATTCCTTGTTTTAAGGAGCTGACCCTGAGGAAACAGTCCTTACACCTCATGTGGACTTTAAGAAAACAAATGAACAAAGGAAAAAAAGAGGGAGAACAAGAGAGACAAACCAAGAAACAGACTTAACTATAGAGAACAAACATGGTTACCAAAAGGCAGGTGGGAGGGATGGATGGGTAAGCTATGTGATGGGGATTAAAGAGTACACTTACCATGATGAGTTCTGAGTAACTATAGAATTGTCAAATCACTATATTGTACACCTGAAACTAATATAACACTGTATGTTAACTATACTGGAATTAAAATTTTAAAAAATGGGTAGAGGACCTCAATAGACATTTTTCCAAAGAAGACATATAGGTGGTCAAAAGATACATGGAAAGATGTTCAAAATCACTAATCATCAGGGAAATGCAAATCAAAATCACAAAGAGGTATCACCTAACACCAGTCCGAGTGGCCAGTATCAACAAGACAAGAAACAACAAGTGTTGGTGAGGATGTGGAGAAACAGAAACACTTGTTAGAAATGTAGAAATGTAACTGATGCAACTACTGTGGAAAACAGTGTGAAGATTCCTCAAAAAAATTAAAAATAGAAACACTGTATGATTCAGTAACTCCACAACTGGGTATTTACCCAAAGCAAATGAAAACACTAATTCAAAAAGATATATGTACCCCTATGTTTACTGCAGAATTATTTATAATAGTCAAGATATGGAAGCAACCGAATATGCATCCGTGGATGAATGGACAAAGATATGTCATAAATATGTACACATATATATGTATATATGTGTGTGATTCATATATATATAATATTATTCAACCTATATATCTATTTTACATATATATATATATATAGAGAGAGAGAGAGAGAGCAAGAGAAAGAGAATATTACTCAGCCATAAAAAAAGAATGAGATCTTACCATTTATGACCACATGGATGGATCTAGAGGGTACTATGCTAGGTGAAATAAATCAAACAGAGAAAGGCAAATACCATATGATTTCACTTACATGTAGAATCTAGAAAGCAAAACAAGTGAACAAACAACAGACTCTTAAATACACAGATCAAACTGATGGTTGCCAGAGGGGAGGTGGGGGAGGGGGTGATGGGCAAAATAGATAAAGGGGATTAAGAGGTACAAACTTCCAGTTATAAAGTATGTCATGGAGATGAAAAGTACAGCATAGGGAATATACTCAATAATATCATAATAACATTGTATGGTGGTAGATGATGATTACACTTACTGTGAAAATAAAAGTCACCCATAATCTTACCAGACAGGATTTGTGCTAATATCCTTTCTATGCACAAATGTAGTCTTTTTAAAAAGGGATTATATTGACTATTTTGGTACTTTTCTCATTAAATGATATAGTGTGAGTGCCTGAGTGGCTCAGTTGGTTAAGCAACTGCCTTCAGCTCAGGTCATGATCCCAGAGTCCTGGGATCAAGCCCAACATCAGGCTTCCTGCTCAGCAGGGGAGTCTGCTTCTCCCCTCCCCCTGCTCATGTTCTCTCTCACTCACTCTCTTTCAAATAAATAAATAAATAAATAAAATCTTTAAAAAAATAAATAAATGATATAGTGTGAAATATCTTTCACAGCATTAAGTATTATTTTGCAACATCCTTTCAGTGATTTTTTTAGATGGTCCATGGTTTTATTTAATGAATCTCGTATGGCTAAGGAATTAAGCAATTTCCCTGTTTTTGTTTATTTCTTCTTTTGAACATTTTTATTTGGAGTAATTATAGATTCACAGGAAGTTGCAAATATAGTACATAGAGGTCATCCAGTTTCCCTTGATGGTATATCTTTCATGATTATAGTACATTATCAAAACCAGGTATTTGACATTGGTATAAATTTGTACATAGTTCTATGTCATCTTAACACACGTAGACACAAGATACAGATACACATCTTAACACATGTAGATACAAGATACACAAACAAGACACAGAACTATTGCATCCCCTCAAAGGCCTTCAGCTTGCTACCCCTGTACAGTCACATGCCACTGTCCCCTCTCCCCCAACCGGAACTCCTGACAATCACTAATCTATTCTCCATCTCCACAGTTTTGTCATTTCAAGAATGTTACGTACATAGAATTAGAGCATGTAACCTTTTGTGACTGACTTTTTTTCACTTCTCATAATGCCTTTGATCCCCATCCAAGGTGTTGAATGTATCATTCCTTTTCATTGCTGTATAGTATTCTATGGTACGGATACACTATTAATCCATTCATCTTGTTTAACCATTTACTTATTGAGGGTTTTTTTTTTCTTTCAAGTTTTAGGGTATTACAAATAAAACATCTATGAACAATGGATTCAAGTTTCTGTGTGGACATGAGTTTTCATGTCTCTGGGATAAATGCCCAGGAGTGCAATTGTTGAGTCATATGGCAAGTGCATGTTTAGTTTTTAAGGAACTACCAAACTATTTCCACCAGCAATGTATGAGATCCAGTTCTTTGTATGCTAACTGTGGTATTGTTGTTATTTTTTAATTTAGCTATTCTCATGGGGGTGTAGTGATATCTCATTTAATTTGCATTTCCCTAATGAATAGTGATGTCGAACATCTTTTTATGTGTTTGTTATATATATGTGCCTTTCAGTAAAATATCTGTTCATGTCTTTTGCCAATTTTGAAATTTATGGCCCAGGATACAGTTTATTTTAATGCATATGCTCTGGGTTCTCAAAACGAATGTGTATTCTGTTGTTCAGTGGAGTGTTATGTAAATGTCAATTAGCTCCGACTGATTTTGCTGTTTCAGCTTTTCTTTTATTTCTTTTTTTTTTAAGATTTATTTATTTGTTTTGGAGGGATGGGGCAGAGGGAGAGGGAGAGAGAGACTTTACCAGACTCCTCACTGAGCATAGAGCCCGAGGCAGGGCTCAATTTCATGACCCTGAGATCAGGACCTGAGCTGAAACCAAGAGCCAGTCACTTAACTAACTGCCACACAGGCACCCCTTGTTGATCTTTTCTATATCCTTGCTGACTTTCTGTCTAGTTTTTCTGTCAATTGTTGAGAGAGGGATGTTGAATTCTCCAACTATCATTGCAGATTTGTCTGTCTACTTTCAGTTCTATCAGTATTTGATCCATTTACTTTAAGGCCTTGTTATTGATACATTCACATTTAGGATTATTATGTCTTGTTGGTGAATTGATCCTTTTGTCATCACATAACATCCCTTCCCCCCCCCCAGTAACTTTCCTTGTTCTTGATTCTACTTTATCTGAAATTAATATAGCCACTCCAGCCTTTTATTATTATTACAAACAACACTGTTCAGCCTTTGTACTCAACCACAATTATGAGAATTTCTTGGTTAAAAGTTTGCTTGTTTTTTTTAAAGATTTTATTTATTCATTTGACACAGAGAGAGAGATTACAAGTAGGCAAAGAGGCAGGCAGAGAGAGAGGAGAGAGGAGGAAGCAGGCTCCCTGCCGAGCAGAGAGCCCGACGCGGGCCTCGATCCCAGGACCCTGGGATCATGACCCGAGCCAAAGGCAGCGGCTTCAACCCACTGAGCTACCCAGGCGCCCAAAAGTTTGCTTGTTTTTTAAAAAGATTTTTATCTTTTTATTTTAGAGAGAAAGAGAGAGAGCACACACATAAAAGAGCAAGCAGTGGGAGTGGGGGGAAGACCAGATGGAGAGGTAGAGGGATGGGGAAAGGACCTTAAGCTGAGTGTGGAGCCTCACACGGTGCTTGATCTTAAGACCCTGAGATCATGATCTGAGCCAAAACCAAGACTCCTACACTTAACTGAGCCACCCAGGTACCCCAAAAATCTGCATGTTTTTTAAGGTTTTTGACTATATTGTCAAATTGCCCTGCATAAACTTACTAAGTTTTACTGCCTTAACACTGGGCATTATCATTTAAAATAATTATAAATGAAAGTCAAGGTTTAACCAGTTTGATAAAAATGTCTCATAAACTGTAAAACACTGATGAAAGAAATTGAAGATGACACAAAGAAATGGGAAAACATTCCATGTTCATAGATTGGAAGAACAAATGTTAAAATGTCTATGCTACCCAAAGCAGTATACACATTTAATGCAATCCCTATCAAAATACCACCAACATTTTTCACAGAGCTGGAACAAACAACCCTAAAATTTATATGGAACCAGAAAAGACCCCAAGTAGCCAAAGTAATGTTGAAAAAGAAAACCAAAGCTGGAGGCATCACAATTCTGGACTTCAAGCTGTATTACAAAGCTGTAATTATTAAGACAGTATGGTACTGGCACAAAAACAGACACATAGACCAATGGAGCAAAATAGAAAACCCAGAAACAGACCCCCACCTATATGACCAACTAATCTTTGACAAAGCAGGAAAGAATATGCAATGGAAAAAAACAGTCTCTTCAACAAATGGCATGGGGAAAACTGGACAACAAGATGCAAAAGGATGAAACCGGACCACTTTCTCACACCATGCACAAAAATAAGTTCAAAATGGATGACAGACCTAAATGTGAGATAGGAAACCATCAAAACCCTAAAGAAGAAGACAAGCAACAACCTCTTTGACATCGGCCATAGCAATTTCTTACTAGATATGTCTCCTGAGGCAAGGGAAACTAAAGCAAAAAGAAACTATTGGGACTTCATCAAAATAAAAAGCTTTTGCACAGCAAAGGAAACAAGAAACTAAAAGGCAACCTATAGAATGGGAGAAGATATTTACAAATGACATATCTGATAAAGGATTAGTATCCAAAGTACATAAAGAACTTACACAACTCAGCACCCAAAATATAAATAATCCAGTTGAAAAATGGACAGAAGACATGAATAGACATTTTCCCTATGAAGACATACAGATGGCTAAAAGGCATATGAAAAGATCTTCAACATCACTCATCATCAGGGAAATACAAATCAAAACTACAATGAGGTGTCACCTAACACCAGTCAGAATGGCTAAAATTAACAACACAGAAAACAATAGGTGTTGGCAAGGATGCGGAGAAAGGGGAAACCCTCTTACACTGCTGGTGGGAATGCAAACTGGCACAACTACTCTGGAAAACAGTGTGGAGGTTCTTCAAAAAGTTAAAAAATAGAACTACCTTAGGATCCAGCAACTGCACTACTAGGTATTTACCCAAAGGATTAAAAAATACTGATTCGAAGGGATGCATACACCCTGGTGTTTATTTATAGCAACTTTATCAACAATAGCCAAATTCTGTTTTGAAAAAGCCCAAGTGTCCATCGACTGAAAAATGGATAAAGAAGATGTGGTATATATATAGAGAGTGAAAAGTTTCTTAGCCATAACAAAGAATGAAATCTTACCTTTTGCAGTGATGTAGTTGGAACTAGAAAGTATTATGCTAAACAAAATAAGTCAGTCAGACAAAGACAAATTCCAAATGATTTCACTCGTATGTGGAATTTAAGAAACAAAACAGATGAACATAGAGGTGGAAAAAGAGACAAACCAAGAAACAGACTCTTAACTATAAAGAATAAACTGAGCAGTACACAGGGGGTTGGGTAGGGAGATGGGTTAAATAGGTGACAGGTATCAAGGAAGACACTTATGATGAACACTGGGTGTTGTATGTAAGCGGTGAATCACTAAATTCTACACTTGAAACAAATATTATTCTGTATGTTAACTAACTGGAATTTAAATAAAAATTTGAAGAAAAAAAAGAAATGTCTCATAACTCAATGGGGGTGAAGGTAGTAATGGTTGGTGAACATATTTAAATGAGTTTAATTCTCATTTATCCTAGTAAAAAGCCAAGAGGTCTAAAATTCATAAATCAAGGGCGCCTGGGTGGCTCAGTGGGTTGGGGCCGCTGCCTTCGGCTCAGGTCATGATCCCAGGGTCCTGGGATCGAGGCCCACATCGGGCTCTCTGCTCCGCAGGGAGCCTGCCTCCTCCTCTCTCTCTGCCTGCCTCTCCGCCTACTTGTAATCTCTCTCTCTGTGTCAAATGAATAAAAAAAAAAAAAAAATCTTTAAAAAAAAAAATAAAATTCATAAATCAAGAGATAGGGGCATATGTATATTTTCAGAGTGGGCAGTAAGTGCCAGAGAAGGCAGTCACAGGAGTTGGGAATGTTTGCCCTTTTAGGAGGGTCCGGATGGGATAGGATGGGATGGGGAACCGGATAGGGCTTTTGTAATTATTTGTATTTGCAGTAATAGATATTTTTAAAAACATGTGATGTATTGCTTTGATTTTGTAAATGACATCTGACTGTTGGTTTAACTTGAATTTACATTTATTATCAGGACTCCCATAATTGTAAAAATCTAACACCAAGTAAAACTGTGCCGCTCCCGGGAAGAAACTACAACTTCCAGGATTCCTTGGCTGAAGCGGTGGGTTATTCTCGGAGACAAACTACAATTCCCAGAATTCCGCTAGCCAAGGGGGGCGGTTCTGGCCTAGGGTTGGGGCAGCTGAGTCCGCGAGCGTGCGCTCGTGTAAAGGCTGCCGCGCCGGGCTCGCCAGCCGGGCAGGCGCACGGCGGGCACCCGCGAGCCCGGCGGCGGCGGACGGGACGGCGCTTCGGGACCTGCTCTCCATGCCTGGGCCTCCCGGTCTTGTAGCGGGCACAGGAGGCGGCAGCGGCAGCTGTTTGGGCCAAAGCCGGCTCCGCGGAGGGCCCACCTGGACGCTTCAGCCCCGCGGAGCCCGGCCTGCGCGTTGCAGGTGAGACGCGCGCTCGGGGCTGGCCGGGCTCCGCGACACCGCTGGGCTTGGAGTTGAGGGATCGGCCCCGGACCTCCCCCGGGAGGGATCAACGGGAGCGCGGGGCCCTGCGGTAAAGGGGAGCCCAGGGAAGTTTGCAGAACCAAGAAGTGAGGGGTGAAGGGGACCGACGGAGGCGCGGGATGGGGGCGGGGGGTCAGGAGAGGTGGACCCTCGGGGTCCCGCTGCCGCGGAGTCCGGGCGGCGTCCCCAGGAGCGCCCGTTGAATCCCTTAGCTCTTGGCTCGCACTGGCAGCGGGTCTTCACGCCCTTTTGCTTGTGAGAGGAATAGCGCAGTTGGCGGGGAGCCAGCGAGGTGCGCGGGGGGAGCCAGCGAGGTGCGCGGAGGGAGCCAGGGCCTCCGGAGCTCCTTTGGAAGGCAGTACCTGGGCCGGCTTGCAGCTGATCCCTGGGCTCTTTGGGGCGATGAGAGCCCGGTGTTAAGAGCCTGCCACGACCTGCTTGACAGTGCCAGGGTAGCCTTTGGAGGGACCCACTGGACTCCTGACCCCTTCCATGTGGGTAGACCCGGTCTCCTGGTCACTGATGAGAATCATCTGCTAACATCTAGGGTCCTCAGGCCAGAGCCCTGCACCTGGTGGTAGGTGGCTAGGGTCTGCTTACTTTATACCAACCAACTCTCAGAGCCTACTCTTGGGGGAAGCAAGGCCCAGCACGGGAAGGGTTATGGGGTGAGCTTGATAGGACTTAGTGGCTAGGAGCACAGACAACAGAGTTTATTGACCAAATGTTTACTGTTACATGTGCTGGGCATTCAGATCTTGGCCCTCATTTATTAGCTGTGTGCCCTTGAGCAAGTCACTTATCCTCCCTGAGCCTCTGTTTCTTCCTCTGCAAAATGGGGATGAAAGTTCCTTCATCACAGACTCGCTGTGAAGATCCCATGAGATAAAGCTGTGCAAGTCCTCAGTCCAGTGTTGGTACACAGTGGATGTGCAGCAGATGTTAGCACTTGTGGTTGCTGAGATAGCAAATGTTAGAGGTGAGACTGGAACCCACGTCCATCTTTGTACTGGAACTAGCTGCTCTCTCTGGCTCTCATGGATCTTGGAGATCTTCCAGTTCGTCCTTTTCGTATTACAGAGAAGGAATCTGAGTCCCAGTTAGTGCTAGAGCCAGAAAAGGACACAGGTCCCGTTTTCCCTAGGGATGGCCAGCCTTGGGCCCCAGCAGGGCGAGGAGAAGCAGAGAGTGGAGGTCCTCAGCAAAGAGGAGGATGGCGTGCTGGTGACTGAGTTCCCCCAGACCACCCTGTGGCCTGGAAGTGTCCATGACAGAGCAGTTGCAGTGTTCAAACTTTCCTTCTGGTTGGTGAGTTCTTGCTCTGAGCTGGGCTTTAGAGAATATTGAGCAATAAAGGTGTCTAGTGAATATGGAGCTAACTGGGAAATTAAATTACCAAATGTTCCATTCCCCAAGGGTCTGTGGCACTCTCAGTTTGGTTGTCAGTGGATACTTTCCCCCAGGACCTGCCTACCACCTGATAGCTTTTATAAAATTGGAAACAATAATGAACATGAAAGGCGTAGCTCACAAACGTCAGCATAGGCTTTGGAGTTAGACTTGGGTTCAAATCCCAGCCCCACCACTTCATAGCTGTGTAATGTTGGGCGAGTCACTTAACAACTCTGAGCATACTTCCTCAAAAGTGGGATGAAATTGATAGCACTTATTTTAGATTTGTAGGAAGGAATAAATGAGGTTGTTCATCTAAAGCACTTAGCACTGTTTCCGGGATAGAGTAAGAGCCACTGAATGGGCAGTAGAGCATTATTATGATAATAAGAATACTATAAAAATAATCATCAGGCATTGTTTTGCCTGTGAAGTAGGTGTAATTGTGTTGGTTTTTCACACCAGGAAATGGAGACTTACACGGCTTAAGAATTAGCCCAGGCAGACCCAGCAGGACAAATAATACATGCTATCACTTACAGTTGAATCTAAAATAGCCTGACTCATAGAAACAGAGAGTGGAATGGTGGTTGCCAGGGGCTGGGATGAGGGGGAATGGGGAGGCATTAGTCAATGGCTATAAAGTTTCAGGAATACAAAATGACTAAGTCCCAGAGACCTGCTGTATAGCTTAGTGCCTGTGGTTACCATGACTGTACTATATCCTTAAAAATTGGCTAAGATGGTAGTTCTTATGTTAAATATTTTTATCACAAAAAATAATAAGAGGAAAAAAAAATAATAAGAGGGCGGGAGGAAACTTTTGGAAGTGAAGGATAGGTTTATGGCGTAGATTATGGTGATGGTTTCACTGGTGTATACCTGTCTTGGAACATCAATTTTTACACATAAATTATATACAATAATTATGTCTGTCCAAAAAAAAGAAGAAAAGTTGGTCTAGGATCATGCACCCGCTAAGTGACAGGACAGGAGCTCACTTCTAGCATTTCAGCTTGAAAACTAGTGCCATTTACTTCTGCTCTGGTGCCTGTGGTCCTCACAGTTCTTGAGGCCCAGCTATGAAGGGAGATGGGGGGGCAGCCTCCCACATTGCAGCAGGGGCTCTTCAAGGTGGGACCCTACAGTCTGGCTGCTTGTGCTTCTTCTCCTTGCTTGAGGTTGGATGAGGCTGGAGGCAGCAACCACGGAGTGGGCTTAGGGTATGAGGTGTTAGGGAGAGGCAGGCCTGTGGTCCCTGGACCACAGGGCCAGGGAAGGGCGCCAGCTGGGTGGGCCTGCAGAGCTTGATTCTGAGAAGTGACCTTGTTTAGGGGCCAGGAAGAGCTCTTCTCTGGGCCTGATCTCTGCCTTCAGGAGGAGGGTCACCCGAGAGCCATGGGTGATGGGTGTCAGGACAAGGAGCTCTGGACTGAGAGCACCTGTCTTTTTTTTTCTTTCTTTCTTTCTTTTTTTTTTTAAAGATTTTATTTATTTATTTCTGAGAGAGAGAGAGAGAGAGAGAGAGAGAGAGAGAGAGAGAGAGAGAGAGAGCACGCACAAGCAGGCAGAGCCACAGGCAGAGGCAGAGGGAGATGCAGGCTCCCTGCCGAGCAAGGAGCCCGATGTGGGACTCGATCCCAGGACCCTGGGATCATGACCTGAGCCGAAGGCAGCTGCTTAACCAACTGAGCCACCCAGGCGTCCCATGCACCTGCTGTTTTAATCTCTGCTGCCTTTGAGAGCTTGAGCCAGCCACCAGCCGCTACCTCTCTCTGGACCTCTTTTATAAAGTAAAGAGACGGAGCAGATCATTTCTAAGGGCTCTTTTAGCTCTAAAAATAGAAGGTTTTGTCATTTTAAATTGGTGGATTAACCCTCTCAGCCCAGCACCAGTGCAGGTGGGATAATTATCACCCCCCTGTGCTACCCAGACTTTCCTTGGGGCAAGAGAATGGCTGCAGCTCCCTTGAGCTGCCTGCTGCCGGGCGAGGTGGGGAGGAATTACACAAGGAAGCCGTGGGTTGCTAAGTTACAGTTGCGGGCCTGTGGGTCTGCATCTCCGCAGCTGTCCTCACCTGCTTTGCCCTTGAGTGACAGAAACTCGCTGCCTTGACGTTTGCCCTGCTTCTCTGTCACTGACTCTACCACTGAGTCTGAAGCACGGTGAAAATGACCCCTGGACTCAGACATGGGTTTGTATCCTGGGGATCCTGCTTGAGCTGTAAGACCTGGAGCGAGCTTCTTAATCTCACCAGACTTTGTTTTTTTTCATATTGAAAGAAAACGGAGGTAATCCTAGTACCTGCATTGGAGGGCTTTCGTGAGGCTTAAGGGAAAAGGGGCAGGAAAGGGGCTTAGGACGGTGCCTGGCACGCAGTAGGTGCTCAGTAAAGGAAGCTGGTGGTAGCATTGACCTCCACCGCCTGCCCAGAAGCCAGCATCCTCTTCTCTTGAGCTAGCCAGGACAGCGATGGATCCTTCCATTTTCGTCTGGCTTCCCATGTCCTGACTGCTGCCTGAGCAGGGCCTGGCCTCTGTCAGAGAATCAGACCTTTCACTGTGCCATTGGTAGACTTCCGTTGGTACGGTCTTAATGCTAAGAGTTATCTCTTTTCTCTATTTTGAAAGCATAGCAGAGGGCCCCTTCCAGGCTGGACATGGGGTGCTCGGCCACGAGCCAAGCCTCAGGGACAGGTTGGAGCCTCCGGTCTGCCGAATTGCCTGTTACCACTATTATTGCTATTATCAGGAAGGCCCTGTGTCCGGTTATTTTCAAAAGAAAGGGAAAAAAGAAAGAAGAGATTACAGAAAGAAACAAGAGATTTAAAAAAAAAAAAAGCCCTTTAGAAACCGAGGCAGTTAGAAGGGTGCTGCCAGTTTGCCCCGAAAGCCACTTCACTCAGCTCCCGGAACAGCTAAATATTACTAGAACCCCATGGTCTTAGTGCACCCTCCTTTCTAGGACCCCCTCCGTTCCAAGAAGCTCTGGAGGCAGGTGTCCAAAGGTGCTGCCACACCCGCAGGCACAGAGCCGGGCAGCTGGACAAGAGGCTGCTGTCTGCGGAGGCTCATCTTCTGTGGCCGGTCACCCAGCACTGGGTGCGGGGTCCACTTCTGGGGGGCTGTGGCCGGCTCTAGGCTCCAGACCTTGGCCCAGAAAAGCCATGCATTAGAGCCTCGGGGTCTAAGAGGGGGTAAACACCCCGGGAGTTCTAGGCCTCGGGCAGGAGGTACAAACTCCCACACCCACTGGAGCCAAGACCGCATGGGGCAAGTGAAGCCAGGCGTGGGCCCTGGGACTGGGAGGCCAGGTGGAAAGCTCAAGCTGATGAAGTCCTGGCAGGACGGTGGCCTGGGGATACCTCCTCGTCTCAGCCAGCTCTGGCTGCCGTACCAACGTGCCACTGCTGGGGTGACAGACAGCAGACATATATTTCTCACGGTTCTGGAGGACAGAAATCCAAGATCGAGGTGCTAGCAGGTGTGGATTCTCCTGAGGCCCCTCTCTCTGGCTTGCAGATGGTTGCCTTCCCGTTATGCTCTGTCACGCTTCTCTTGGCTGAGTCACCAAGTGCTTTGTGCCCCACACCAGCCGGGTCCTAAAATCTGGAGCCCAAGATAGAAAAGGCAGAGAACAATAAATGTGGTGATAATTGCACCCCCCCCCCGAATTTCTGTGCCCTGGCAGGCCAGGGAGATGAAGGCCAAATGGTGCCTGGGCTGTTGGCATAGGTGGTGTTGACAGGTTCCATGTTCAAATCCTGACTTCACTGCAGATAAACAGAGGCCCTTGGGACACATGTGCTTAGCTCCACCTGGCCTCTGTGTCCTGATGTGCAGATGGGGAAAATGTTCCAGTGCTAGGCTAGCCCCTTAGGGTTGGTTTGAGGATGAAATGAGGAAATGTGCAATGGTTTCTAATACACTGCCGACATACAGCATTGAAGGTGCCGGTGGTTGAAGTGGTTAATTTAATGCCGGGGACTGGCTGCTTGGAGGCCCTCTTCCCAGGGGAAGGGAAGCAAGTCATTAGTAAGACTGAGTGAAACCTGAGAGGGATGGTGAATATGCCACCAAAGCCATTGGGGGGTTCAGTCCCTTTAGTTTAGTTTGGGACTGTATGGCTGGCCTGGTACCTGTGCGTCATTCATTGTTCATTTGAGGAACCCTGAAGAAATGTAATTCTGACAGCTGATGTGTTTTGAGGCCTGTTTAGGTACTTTATGTGTATTACCCCATTAATTCTCACAGCACCCTAAGGAGGTTATTATTCCCATTTCACAGATGAGGACATTGAGGCTTGAGGCATTAAAACCAGTTCACACCTGGGGTCTGAAGGAAGGTGAGTGTGAGCTGTGTGGCCTGGGAAGAATTCTTGGCTACCACCATCAGGGAAGAAGGTTGAAATCTCCACTGCAGTCTTATGTGTGTCCCAATGCCTGCACTTAGCCCAGATCGGGTGCACTGATATGGTGTGGGAGATCAGCCAGGCGTTTCTGGCTTCCTAAGCAGATCCTTCTGTTATCCACCTGACAGTGCTCTTCCTCTCAGGAGCCCTTCGGGCAAGACCAGAGGAAGCAGGGATTTTTAAGCAAGGCTAGGTGACTGTCTATCGGGATGACCCAGGGGGTGATCAGATGAGGAGCTGGGTCGGTCCCGCTGAACCAGGAAGGCCTGTGGTGTGCACATAGTGCTTCCCTGGCTTCCCTGATGCTCCTGGGACAGGAGGGGAGCATCCTTGGCAATGGCCCCACCTTGTCCCGGGGCAGGGAAGCACGCATGCCCTTCTGCCACGACAGCTGTATCCCATCAGGTTTTAACAACAGCCTCTTGTCCCCCCTCAGCCACAGTGAGCACCTTGAGGACATTTTTTTTTTCATTTTTGTGTCTTTTGCACATACTCTAATTTGGGCTGATGCAAAGCCTCACTCCCCCATTCTCTTCACATCCTCTTAAGACTTTTGGCTCAGGTTCATGAATAAATATACATGTGGACTAACAGAGGTACACGTAGAGCATCTCTCCCCCACCTTATCTCCGCTCAGGCAGAGTCAGCCGGAAACTAAGGAGGGCTTGCGGTGGCCCCTGTACCAGGGAGGCGCTACGCTGGGCGGCCGTTTTGCTTGGTCAGCGGCTCTGCCGTCGCGGTCGTTAAATAAGTTCCACGTCATGCCTGTCCACGTCTGAGCAAAGCCTGTTTTTAAGAGAATGAAGGAAGGAGTCTAAGAACCCTCGTCATGAATGACTCCGGGGCACAGCTTTCCACCACGGGCCAGGGATCCGGGCCTCAGCAGATGTTTCCAGGAGGGGTTTCCTTTGGGGATCTCTTCAGAGCTTGCCTCTGCCAGAAGACGGGAGCTCGGGGCCAGGGCCCTGTCCGTGTCTTGCAAGCCCCAAAGTCTTGTTCTGCGTGAGCATGCGCAGCCTCCCCTGCCTTCTCTTCCTGCTCCTTCCTTTTCCCGGAGGGTCCACTGCACCCGTCCAGGCTTCCTCTGGGGCAGAGTGATTGACAGGTAACTCGAGACAAGGGTGGTCTGGTCCATAATACTTGACAGACCCCTCCCTTCCCCAGGGCCTTTGTGCCAGGGACTAGGCATGCTGAGAACAGCGTGATCCAGGCTGTTTGTGCAGCACTTTCAAAGTCCAACAGGGACTGCCTTATCCACGCAACGAGTTTATTTCCAAAAAACAGAGGTTTATAATCAGGCTTCGGCCACACAAGCAGAAAAGGTGCCACCGAGGTCATTTATTTTGAGGAGTAGAATCAAGATTTGGGTCAGCCCTTTGGTTTGTCTCTCCCATCGCCCCCCCGCCCCAAGCCTGGTTGGCTCTTCATCTGCCTTCTGGACAGGACTTCGCTGGAGGAGGCAGCGGGGCCGCTGCCCTCCCTTTTCCAATTGCCTTGTGCCTTGTGTGGAAACATTGTATCCCGTTAGTCAGCTGACAGGATTTAGGAGAATCTGGGGCAGGAGAACTACCCTTCTCTTCTTCTAGGAAGATAAGTTTAAAGAGAAATTGGCTAAAGTTGGGGTGCCCATTTTGCATGGGCAGTGGATTTTTGTTCTGCAAGGTCTTGATTATATGTCTGGAGGTCGGAGTGGGTTTGCATTTGATAGTTGGCAGTCATCTGGGGATCGATTCCAAGTGCAGGTAGGGTGTTGGGACAGGAGGCACACCACGGGACGTCTGGCTGGGGATCCCAGGGTGATGGAGAAGTCTCATTGTGTCCACTCAGGGCAGGAGCGAGAGGGGTCGTGGCCAGAGGCAGTTTTTCCAAGTCATTTTCTCTGTTTTCGAAAGGAAAAACAAGCAAACAAGGCCCGAGGTTGTTGGGTCCTTCAAGTGCATGGAGAGGCACTAAACAGTGGGTCAGACCTCAGGACCCGACACAGCCATCCCGTCACCCGGGCAGGCTGCAAGTCCTGCAGAAGGTGGCAGCTTGGGAGTGTCTGTTTTAGTCTCCCAGGCCAAGGATGGCGACCTGAGTTCTCTGTCACCACCCCTGTCTCCCTACCACTGCCCTGCTGTCACCAGGACTCGTGGCCCCTCCAGGAGCACTGAAAATTGGCCTGGAGAAAGGGGACCTCATGGGATCCATTGTCCAGGAAGCAACCTGGCCCAATTACTCCACCATTTTGGACTTCCTCCTAGAGTTTATTACCCAGAAACATTTTGAAACGGTGATGGAGAAGGCCGCTTTTATCTTCTTCAGCGTGAGGGGTCTGATTAATGAGCTCTTTGCCTCCATCCGTAACCTTTGAAAACTCTTCCGAACATCTTGCCTGGTCCTTAAGTTCTGCTGGCTCATGCAGCTGCTGCAGTGCAGTTGGGGGGTCAGGGGAAGGGGGAGTACAGGAAACAGCCTGAAAGGACTTTATAATAACCACTGGTTGCCCAAGTAGCTGCTGGCTTTTCCTGCTGCACTTTGGCTACTTCATGGCAGGGGAAAATGCAAGGTGGTTTCGCATCTGTCTCCACAGAGGCAAAATACAATAATGACTATGTTAGTTCATGTTCCTTCCAGAATTAGATCCTGAGACAGATATTCAAGTGGAGTAGATTGTTTGAACTCCTTCCCAATAAACATGAGTAAGGGAGTGAAGAACTGACACCTGGGAGGGAAAGGAGGGGACATGCATCAGGCCAGTGCCCGCTCTGGGCAGTCACCTCATCTGTTAGGGAACTCTGGAGCCAGTGTAGAACATGCCTCAGAACTCTCCGACCTGGGGGGCATGGGAGTGGGGTATTCATTCATTCATTCATTCATTCACTCACTTACATTTCAATTCCAGTATAGTTAACATGCAGTGTTATCTTAGTGATTCAGCCGTTCCGTGGGAGGGGGTGTTTATGCAACTGTTCCCATCGAATGTTGGTGCAGGCTACCTGGCTTGTACATGGTAAAGTTAGAAACCCAGGCGGTCCCTCCTCTGGGCCCCATGCTCTAACCACCACACAATTTCTAGCAAAATGCTCTGTCCATCCCAAGCAAACCTCCCTTCCCATTTTCCCCCTTGGAAGGCAACTTGAAGCCTGAAGGGCCCTGAGAGCCAGTCCGTATTTGTCCCGCTTTCTATCCGCATCCTTCTGGCTGGCCTGGGGAGGGGTTGGTGACTTAGCATCTAATTAGAAACAGTGTCCCCCACCCCCCAACTCCCCAGGCTCAAAGGCTGGCCTCTGCCTGGTTGCTGAGTTGCCCCACAGTGCCCCAGCCCCATGTTTCCTGGTTCCCATAAGCATGGCCCCAGGGCCCCCCTGCTCTACTCTGAGCTTAGGGCTTGTCTGGGGTTGGCTACTGCACACACAGTCCCCCAGGTCCAGAGGAGAGGCCCAGCCCCTTCCTGCTGTGGCCCCACACCACACCTTCACCTGCCTGCTGCCAAGCTTGCATTCCAGGGCAGGGAGGCCTAGGAGAAGGGCAGGTGGCAGAATGCTCACCAGAGAGGTGCCCGCTCAGGTTAGAGGTTGGTCTTTCCTCTCCCTTTTCCTCATTTCCCTGCAGGTCTGGCTCTCTGACGTCCCCTGGGCGTGTCCGCTGAGGCTTTAGCTGTTGTTGGAAGCATTCCAGCCTGTGGTGGGAGCAGAGCACGTGTCCCCTCACGCCCTGCTCAGCTGCCTCTCAGCTCCCCGGGGAGGGCTGTTTATCTTACATTGTCTAAATACTCATTTATTACTCAGCCAGCCACTCGCTGGAATTCTGTCATTTGTAAATAGGGATTTATTTGATTCTTGTTAACTTTTTGACTTTTTATTATGGAAAATGTTAAACAGATACCAAAAAAGGATCATAGAAAGGTCCCCATCATCGCTTTTCACGGTGATCAGTATTTGCTACTGTCTTGTTCCATCTGTCTCCATACTTTTTTTTGCTGAAGTATCTTTATTTTATTTTATTTGTATTATTTTTATTTTTTTTAAGTAGGCTCCATGCCTAACGTAATGTGGGGCTTGAACTCATGACCCTGAGATTGAGAGTTGCACACGCCACCGACTGCGCCAGCCAGGAGCCCCTTTGCTGGAGTATTTTAGAACAAACCATGTATGGTATCATTTTACCTATAACCACTTATGTTCTCTTCTTTCTTATCTAATTTTTTAAAAAGATTTTATGTATTTGAGGGAGAGCAAGAGAGTACGAGCAGGATTGGGGGTGGGGGAGAAGCAGGGGGAGAGGGAGAAGCAGACTCCCTGCCGAGCGGAGAGCTTGCCACGAGGCTTAATCCCAGGACCCCGTGATCATGACCTGAGCCGAAGGCAGACACTTAACCAACTGAGCCACTCAGGTGCCCCTTATCTAATTTTTTATGACTTTTAATTTTGAAATAATTTTAGACTTACAGAAAAGTTACCATAAATACTTCACTCAGCTTCCCCTGGTGTTAAATCTTACATAACCACAGTGCAATGATCAAAACCAGGAAATTAACACTGTACCATTACCTAAACCACAGACCTTACTCAGATTCTCCCCATTGTGCACAAACATCCTTTTCCTGGTCCAAGATCCCACGTTATGTTTCGTTGTTGTGTCTCCTTAGACTCCTTTGGTCGGGGACAGCTTCTAAGTCATCCCTGGTCTTCTGTGACCTTAACTCTTGAAGAGTCCTGGTCAGGTATTTCATAGAATGTCCTTCAATTTGAGTTTAATGTTTTCTCTACTAACTTATCTACGCACTGTATTCAGAGCTGGCAGTGGAGCCAGACTACGTTTCCCCATTTGGACATACAGATTGAGGTTGTGTATTTTGGGTAAGAAGATCACAGAAGTGAGATGCCCTTCTCAGCACACCATATCAAGGGGTACAAGTTGTCAGGAAATTGTTCCCAGTGTTGTTAGCGTCAGTTACTTGTTCAGGGGCTGTCTGTCAGGCCTCTCTATCATAGAGTTTTGTCCTTTCTTGTTTCTCTCTCTCTCTTTTTTTTTGCACCATAAAGTTTCTATTTTTGCTTTTGTGATAGATATGTATCTCATAGGGAGATTATTCGAGACGATGCAAATATCCTATTTCTCATCATACTTCCACCCACTAATTTTAGCATCCAGTAGTGGATCTTGCCTGAGACCGTTATTACTGTGATGTTTGCCAAATGGTGATTTTCTATTTCCATCATTGCTTCTGCATTCATTAATTGGAGTTCTACTGTAAGAAAGATCTGTTCCTTCCTTATTTATTCATATCAATATTGACTCATGCATGCTTATTTCATTCTGGGGTTATAGTCCATTACTATTGCTTTTTAATTTTGTTACATTGCCCCAGATTTAGCTCCTCCTGTGCCTTTTTGATATGTCCTCATCATTTTTTGATAACTTCCTTACATTCTGGTAGTACAAGATGTTCCAAACTCATCTTGTACTTCCCTTGCCTGAGCCATGGAAACAGTGATTTTTCCACAGAGCCCTGGTTCCTTAGAGGGGATGATGTTAGGAAGCAAGACCTGGGTGCCAGGCATGCTATCCCTGCTCCCAGGCCCTCCTGCAGGTCAGAACTTGGAGCTGTATGTGGGTGCACCCCTCACTCCCCCTGCTCCCACAGCTGTTCCTCCTGCTCACTTTCCTCTTGTCATGCCAGCTGGAGTCCTTCTTCAGTTCCCTGGCGCAGAGCTGAGCTGAGGCCCCCAGGGTAGCCTCCCCAGCTCCCCAGTGAGACACCCTGCCCTTCTGGCCTCTCCTGATTTTAAGGATGAATGAAGTCTCCCTTCCCCTGGCTTCCTTCTGTGTCTTTTTGTTTCTCCTCTTACCTCCTAGAGAGACATCAGAACTCACAGCTGTGGTCATGTCACACGGAGGAGGCAAGTGTTCCCTTCTGAGCAGCCTTGTACTGTCCATACCACGGTGGTGGTAAGGATAGTTGGCACCCATGGTAGAATCATGGGACACTGGTCAGAATTGGTCAGGTATCAGTACTGTACCATGATTCAACCTAATAGCAAAGTAGTTCTTCACTGGTGGGGCTGGGTGGTGAATTTCGGGCGGGGGGGAGCACATGTTTTTGTAAAAGTATGTACAGCCATGTCATTTTACATATGCAGATATAGATATAAAATACCAACTTCAGAAGGTAAAGGTTGAAATCTTTCAGTCTTGGGGGTGGATCTTATAGAAGAGAATCTTTTATGAGGGATGTTAGGGGAAGGGGGTGTTGGACTTTACAGGTCGGTATGGAGCATGAAAGAGTTTCTCTTTTTTTATCAGTGGACCCTTGGGTTTGAAAAGACAGGGAAACACTGATGTTTAAGCACCTTTCTTGGCTATAGGGTTCTGGGCCTGCAAAGACCTTCCCCTGGAGATTAACGGGACTGATGGGAGCACAGGCCAAACCCAGCCAAGAATGCAGCCACCTGTGCCCTCTCCTTTCATTCTGGGGCTGGACCCGAAGTTCTCTGCTTATGTTCTGCAAAGGCTTTGAAGTCCTCCATGAAGGACATGGGGTTCATGGGCTCTCAGAATAGCTGTGACTTTATCTTCTTCCCTACAGGCCAAGAAGGCCCAATTGGACTAAGTGAGTGGGAGTTCTGTTAAAGGACTAGCTTTGAGTTCACAGGAATTTATTTCAAATAAGTCATCTGCAGACTTGGGGACTTGAATTGCCATAAGGAACAAGCTCCTTGTACCCCTTCGTGCAGAGCTCCCTCCTCACACCCCATTCTTCTCTCCCACGTGAATGGAGAGACACCGAAGCTGGGAGCTGGTCACTGGTTTTCTACCTCTGTTCTCCCCCATCTCCATGCTACTCTGCTCAAAGACCTTCAATAGCTCCCCACTGCCTAGAGGGTAGAGTTCAGATTTCTTGACCTAGCATCAAGGCCATTGACATTCAGGCCTTAGCTGATTTTTCTAAGTCTCTCTTCTGCTCTTCTTCTGTGTGAACCATCTACCTAACCAGACTGGACTGTGTAGTCTCCTCTGTCTTTGGACTCCGCTCCCCCCACCACCACCACTTTCTTTCTACCCTGGAGATGACATTTCTGGTTCCTCTGAAAGCTCCAGGGAATGGCCAAACCAGGACTCATTTCTTCCTTAGAGGAAGCCTGCAGGGCTCACTAGAGCCCCACCTACTGCCTATACTGTGACACTCAAGTTACCTTAGTCCACTTTCCCTACCCCGTGGAATCTGTGTGGGAAGTTGTAGCTCCACTTGGGCCCACGATGAATATGCTTGGTTTCTAATTGCTAATACAAGAGCCTCTTGGAGGGCTTTGTTTACCCAAGTTAGAAGGGTCGTGCGGAAACTGATGCCAAATAGCCCCACTAGCTTAGAGCACAACTTGGAAGCAGAAGGCACAGGCCAGACCCCCATGTGTTTGCTTCTTGCAGAGCAACCTATAAAGAGGTTCTCTTCAGTTAAGTTTTTCTTGGTTTGGAGAAACCAAAACTGCAACCGAAACTGGCTTCGATAGTAAGGAAAGCTCACAGCAGGAAGTCCAGGTATATAGGGCTCTGAGATGTCAGTGGAGTCCTTTGTATCTCTTCTCTGTCACGCCCTCCTTGGCATTCTGGCTTCAATTCTCCAGCTGGTCAGCCGATGGCAGGCGGCATCCGTGGCACAGCTCCTTCTTTCCTATCCGGTGGGTGGGAACGTGGACTGTGACTCCTCCCCCTTCGCTCTGTTCGGTTCTACTCAGGTAGTATCCTCCGCTGGGCCAGTAAGCTCCAGAAGCATGCTCTCTGATCGGCCCTCTGGAGGTGAGAGGTAGATCTTGGCTTCGTTTACACCTCGTGGGTATCAGGGGAGGGGGCTGGCTCTCTGGCCAGACCCGGGATTTTATTAGGCAGGGGAAGGGTGGGAGGACCCCAGGGGGAAACAGTGTCTGCTCTGTCACTTATTAATACACTTGACTTGGAAACCCAAGGAGCAGAGCTGGTGACCAACTCTGGCCCAAGGTACCAACAGGTGACAGCACATCTTGTCTTAGTCTCCGTCTTTGGGAGGAATCTTCTCCTTAGATTTAAAATCCTTTGTTTGAAATGACTGTAATGAAAAGTGACAGTTCCCACCACAGTGCCAGTCAGCTTTTGCTTCGAGTCAGATGAAGGCAGCCAAGTGTGTCCAAAAGGTTTTAAAATGCCAGACTTCATCGTGCATCCCCATGGCCCTTCATTAACCATCTGATGCTCCAGGTTTTTTTTCTTTGCCCCTCTGCTAGACACTCATTAGTTTGAACCTAATCTTGCGCAGTTGCTGTTTTTGTACATCAGAAGCAGTTGGCTCTCAGTATTCATGAGGTGCAACTAATACCTGATTTCTCACCTTCTCCACCACCCTGTGAGGTGGGGGCTGCACCCTCACCTTTGCTGACGGGGAACCTGACTTCAGAAAGGCCACACAGTAAAGTCGGGGAGCTGGGGTTTGAACCCGAGTCTTCTGGCTTTTTATCCTTAAACTTTCCTAGACAGCACACCTTCTCTTCTAGGAGCTCTGGACCACGAGTAATGCAGAGGGAACTCAGAGCCAGGTTGGTTTCGGGTGTGATGTGACAGCTACTGGTGATCAGATGTCTCCAAAAGAGCAAACCAGTCGCTCAGATTTACTGGAGTAAGGTGGAGTTGGTGCCCTAAGACCAAGGCGGGCAGACTACCCATCTCCCCGCTCTGGGGAGGGTTAGCAGAAGGTGTGGCAGCGTTGGCAAGGGGAGAACTCCACAGAAGTTTCCCTCAGGCAGAGGAGGCTGCAGGAGATGGAATGGGCCTGCCCTCCCGAGCAGAACTGTGCCCAGAGGGGTTCAGAGCAGCTCATCCACATCAGACCTGGCCCAGCCCTAGAGGGTGGCGGCGGGATGGAGAAGCGGAGAGGCTGGGCTGCGCGAGGAGCCGTCTGCCTTCACTAGACCCTGAACTTGGAAGCTGCCGGGTCTGCACCTGCCCTGCGGCTCTCCCCAGCCTTCACGGGGCAGCACTCACCAGCACATTAAGACACCTCCATTTTTAATCCTGGCTGTGTCACAGACTTGCTGGGTGATTTGGGGCAAATTCGTCACCTCTCTAAAATGAGGAGGACTTGCTTAGTGATTGTTAACCTGACCAATAGTGGAATTCCCGCCTGCGAGCAAAGAAATCCCATTTTTAAGTACATTTTTGTGGCACCCATATGAGTTTCCTAGGGCTGCTGCAAACCCCAAACGTAGTGGCTTAAAAGGCCAGAAATTTATGCTTACACAGGTCTGGAGGCCAGATGTCTAAAGTAAAGATATTGACAGGGCCATGCTCCCTCTGAAAACTCCAGGAGAGAATCCTTTCTTGTCTTCTTATTGTCTGGTGGCTGCTGGTAATCCTGAGCAGTCTTCGGTTTACAGCTACATCATTCGAGTCTCTTGTCTTTGCCCTCACGTGGCCACCTTCTCTGTTCCCCAGTGTCTTTTTCCACCTCTTACAGGGACATGTTCATTAGATTTAGGGCCCACCTTAGTCCATTACGATCTCATCTCAAGATCCACAACTAATTATATGCATAAAGACCCCATTTCCAATAGCATCACATTCTGAGGTTCTGCGTAGACATGAATTTGGGGGGGCATTATTCAACCCACTACTGTACCTCTAAATATAAGAAATTAAAGATGCTTGGTTTTGTTTGGAGGTAAGTTGAGGCCCAAGACTCTGGCCTCATATCCTTGTTGCCTACCTCCAGCCTTGGCAGCCCCTAAGGATCAGGTCTGCAAGCCACTAGGTACCCAAGATTCCAGGAAGCCCTAGTTCACCATATCCCATGGTGATGAGACTTTGGGCTTATAATTTTGAATTGATGCTGGAATGAGTTAAGATTTTGGGGGCTATGGGGACTCATAGTCTGGTTCTTTGGTTAAGAGCCTCTTCTTGTTTTTTTTTTTTTTTTCAAATGTGACTATACCCCAGAATCACCTGGGAGCTTGCTAAAAAAGCAGATACCAATGAGACTTTGGGTTCTGGTCAAAATGGGGTGGACACGTGTATCTCTATCCATGCACCATGCACTAACACAGCTAAAAACACAGGACACTAGGTATAAAACATGAGAAGACTGAAAGGTGAAGAGAAGAATGTGGAACAACACAGTGGTGAGTTCCTGGGGTTTTCTTTTTGCCTCCTATGTATCCTAGACTGGGTACTAAAGAAACCAACAGGGAAATGCCAGTGAGCACAGACCAGAAAAAGCCCCAGGGAAAGCTCACTCTCTCTCATCAAAGGACTGGAAGAGGAGCAGCCTTGCAAAACCTTTTTGACAATAGTACCCTATTACTGTAAAACACTAGGGAAAACTGCTTCTCCCCTCCCTTTCCGGTTTAGTAAAGGCTGAATAGACAGCTTAGACATCCATCCTTGCCTTGCGGTAACCAACCAGGTACCTCCCACCTTCAGGAAAGCACCCCATTCCCCCACCACGGGGCTGGGTGAGAAGCCTGGACTTTTACCACAACCCAGAGGTAAAAAGATGTCCTCCCCTCCCCCCCCACCATGGTCCCCTTGAGGTGTCACTGGAGCCTAGACTTCGGCCCCCACCGAGGGGTGATGAGGCATCCCTACTGAGGCCAGCTGAGGAGCCTAGAGTTCCATCCCTACTCAGCGGTTATGCTGCATCTCTCACTTTCCCTGCCAGAGTGCTGCTGGTGGAGGCCGAGCAAGGAAGTGTGCATTTCCTCCTACCCAGTGATAAAGAGTCAGTGCTCTCCCTTCCCCCACCAGCATGGTTCTTGCAAAAACCTGCTGAAATGGAAATGGAAGACCTAATATAAGCTCCAGGATAAGTCTCAGCAAAGAAAGAGAAGATAGAAAGCGCTAAATGGAGATTTGAGAACTGAAGAATGTAGTAACCAAAAAAAAAAAAAAAAGTCACTGGGGGGCCCGGTAGAAGAACGGAGCTGACAGAAGAAAGAACCAGTGAACATGAAAACAAACAGTAGAAATTATCCAATTTAAACAGCAAAGAGAAAATAGACTGGGAAAACAAATTGAACAGAGCCTCAGACCCCTATGAGACAATACTTTTTCAAAATTTAGCATTCGTGGACCTGGAGGCTGAAAAAGTATTTAGAGAAACAGTGGCTGAAAATTTCCCAAATTTGGTGAAAGGTATAAACGTACAGATTCAAAAGTGAATGAAACCCTCCCAGAGAAAACACAAGGAAACCCACATCAGGACACCTGATGACCAGGCTTCCGAAAAGCAGACAAGGAGCACCCTTCAGAGCCACACGAGAGGAAGGACGTACTACGTCCAGGGGAAGGGCGCTTCACGCACAGTAGATTCCTCCGCAGAAACGTGGCGGCCGGAAGGTGGCTGCCCAGTCTAAGTGTTCGTGTGCTGAGAGAAAGCACTGTCACCCCAAAGTTCTGTCCCAGTGAAAGATCCTGTAGGAAAGTGAAATCAAGACATTTTCTTCACCTGAAGGAAAACCAAGAGAATTTTCTCTCAGCAAACTTCCCTGAAATGATGACCAAAGGAAGTTCTCCAGAGAAATGATAGAATAAAACCTGGAACATCAGGGACGAAGAAAGAACAGGAAGAGTAAAAACGTGGGTAAACATAATAGAGTCTCCTTTCCCTCTTGAGGAGATTACACTTGACAGTTGAAACAAAAATTAGAGCTCTGTCTGACGTGGATTTTGATGCATGTAGAGGAAATACTGAAGATAATTATAAGGGAGGAGGGTAAAAGAGCCCAGATGGCGATGGGGTCTCTGTACTTAGTCGAGAGGTAGAATGCCACAACCTTAGACTGTGCTAAGTTGCCATACAGTGTATGGTGCCTCAAGCAACCACTAGAAGATCTGCACCAAGAAATACACTCAGAAACACTGTAGATAAAAATGGAATTCAGGTAATCTGCAAGAAGACGGGAAAATGAAACAGGAACAAAAGATGCAGGTGCCCAAGCTATACTTCACACCTCCTGCTGAATTAGAACCTGCAGGATTTGTGCCAGCGAATATCCGGTTTTAGCAAGTGCCCTGGGGATTTCAGGAATGAGCCAGGTTTGAGAATCTGTGGTCTACACCAGTTTTTATTTTTGTTTTTTGTTTGTTTTGTTTTTTGTTTTTAGAGAGAGCAAGTGAGCATGTCTGGGGCGGGGGGCTGGGAGGGACAGAGGGAGAAGGAGAATCTTTTTTTTTTTAAGATTTTATTTATTTGACAGAGATCACAAGTAGGCAGAGAGGCAGGCAGAGAGAGAGGGCGAAGCAGGCTCCCCGTTGAGCAGAGAGCCCGATGCGGGGCTTGATCCCAGGACCCCGAGATCATGACTGGAGCCGAAGGCAGAGGCTTAACCCACTGAGTCACCCAGGCACCCCATAGTGAGAATCTTAACCAGTGCTCCATGCTCAGCTTGGAGCCCAGTGCAGGACTTGATCTCACATCCCTTCATGACCTGAGCTGAAATCAAGAGTCAGATGCTTAACTGACTAAGCCCCCCAGGTGCCCCTAGACCTTTTTCTTTTTTTAAACAGCAAATTGCCAACACCATTAGGTTGTAAAATCCATTAAGATGAATACCCCCCCTTTAGAGCAAACTTAAAATATTGGACTAGAAAAGGAAACACTGGAGTACATTACAGCCAGTCAGAGTGATTCTTTGTGAAATTTTGGGGGTGCAATATTAACGTGCGTATGTATGAATGTGTGCATGCTGAACCTTTAGATGAGGGTTGCTGGAAGAGATGGTGCCCCCAGGAATGGCCTTCAGCTAGTGCTGGAGACGAATCAGAAGGCAAATAGCCCAGCTTCTTCAGAGTAGTGACCTGCTCATTAATGTGCCCTGTGTTGGCTTCACTCCTCCTTCCTCTTAGTTCCCCACTCTCCTACAGGGATTTCTTTGGATAATTTCTCAAACTATTTTGGCTCAAACCCTTGTCTCTGATTGTGCTTCTGAGGGAACCTAGCCTAAGCCCCGTCTCTTTCTGGGCAGGATTGCACTTTGATTTTTGTGATTGCAGGGAGAGAGAAGTTACAAGACCCCAAGAGTCCAAAGCTAGCCCCACGGGAATAAAGGGGCGGCTCCAGTCCCTCCCCAGTGCAGTGCTGGCCAGGCACCAGGGGTTCCCCGGGCTGCTCCTATGAGGGCAGAAAGTGAGACCCTTCAAATCTGAGCAGTCCTGGGCTTCAGAGCAAGGATGTTAGCCCTCCTGCTAATGCAGGAAAATGGAGCAAATGCCCACAGCCCAGCCAGGCCTCTCTGTAGGCATGCGTATCAATGGTGCCCTCCAATACAGTTCCTTCACTGGACCAGGGAGGGGGCAAATGTCTACCCGTCCTTTCAAGGGACTCTAAAAGCCAGCAGGCTTGATTTCCAAACAGGAGCTTTAAGTAAGAGCAGACGATCCCCCACATCCCCCCCCCCCCCCGNACTGGGGTCCTGCTGTACAGCCTGGCTTCTGTGCCCATGGAAGGCAGAGTCCTCACCTTGCAGGACCAGGAATGCAGGGCTCCTGGAGGGTAGATCCCTGTGGCCTCTGGTCACAGATCCTCCGTTGGTTAGCTTTTCCTGTAACAGGGCCTCATCCCAAACAGCCACAGGATTTCAGTGACATCAGATAGTAAGCACTCACCCAGCCCAGATGTCTGCATGTTGGGCTCACTCACCAACCAGGGGGTCAGCTGGGCTAGACTGGGCTTGGCTGGAGCAACCCCGCATCGCACTCCTCTCACTCCTGCTGGGACCAGGAAGTTAGGCTGCACACATTTGCCCCTCGGCAACATCGTAGGTGCGAAGAAGGCTGGGCCAGTCACACAAGCTCTCTTCAAGCCTCTGATCATGTTTCCCTGCTAGTTTTTCACTGGCCAAAGCAAGTGACATGGCCAAGTCCCAAGGCAAGGCGCAGGGATGTGTACCGCCCCCACGGGAATAGTGGGGAAGTGAGGGCGCGAACACGCGGGGGCGTGGCAGGCGCTGGGCCTGCAGGAGCCCAAGGTGGGGGAGGGGGCGGGGACGGACAGACGGGGCCAACACCTTTCCCTTTCCTTGTCTCCCCAGGCGTGTGCTGGCGCTCAGGGCGCCCGCAGGGATGGGTGGAGCCCGCCAGGCCTGTGGCGCTGCCTCGGGGCTGTGCTGGCACTAGGGCCCCGCGGCGGCCTCAGGATGCACCTGTCCGCGGTGTTCAACGCGCTGCTGGTGTCGGTGCTGGCGGCCCTGCTGTGGAAGCACGTGCGGCTGCGCGAGCATGCGGCCTCCCTGGAGGAGGAGCTGGCCGCCGGCCGCCCGGTCCCCGAGCCCGGCCCCGCGCTGCGGATCGACTACCCCAAGGCCCTGCAGCTGCTCACCGAGGGCGGCACGCAGATGGTGTGCACGGGCCGCACGCACACCGACCGCGTGTGCCGCTTCAAGTGGCTCTGCTACTCCAATGAGGCCGAGGAGTTCGTCTTCTTCCACGGCAACGCCTCGGTCATGCTGCCCAACCTGGGCTCCCGGCGCTTCCAGCCGGCCCTGCTCGACCTGTCCACCGTGGAGGACCACAACACCCAGTACTTCAACTTCGTGGAGCTGCCGGCCGCCGCCCTGCGCTTCATGCCCAAGCCCGTGTTCGTGCCCGACGTGGCCCTCATCGCCAACCGCTTCAACCCCGACAACCTGATGCACGTCTTCCACGACGACCTGCTGCCCCTCTTCTACACCCTGAGGCAGTTCCCGGGGCTGGCGCACGAGGCCCGGCTCTTCTTCATGGAGGGCTGGAGCGAGGGCGCCCACTTTGACCTATACAAGCTGCTCAGTCCGAAGCAGCCGCTCCTGCGGGCGCAGCTGAAGGCGCTGGGCCGCCTGCTGTGCTTCTCCCACGCCTTCGTGGGCCTCTCCAAGATCACCACCTGGTACCAGTACGGCTTCGTCCAGCCCCAGGGCCCCAAGGCTAACATCCTGGTCTCGGGCAATGAGATCCGGCAGTTTGCTCGGTTCATGACGGAAAAGCTGAACGTGAGCCACGCGGGGGCGCCCCTGGGCGAGGAGTACATTTTGGTCTTCAGCCGCACCCAGACCAGACTCATCCTGAATGAGGCGGAGCTGCTGCTGGCGCTGGCCCAGGAGTTCCAGATGAAGACGGTGACGGTGTCCCTGGAGGACCACGCGTTCGCCGACGTCGTGCGGCTGGTCAGCAACGCCTCCATGCTGGTCAGCATGCACGGGGCCCAGCTGGTCACTGCCCTCTTCCTGCCCCGCGGGGCAACCGTGGTCGAGCTCTTCCCCTATGCCGTCAATCCTGACCACTACACTCCCTATAAGACGCTGGCCACGCTGCCCGGCATGGACCTCCAGTACATAGCCTGGCGGAACGTGATGCCGGAGAACACGGTCACGCACCCCGAGCGGCCCTGGGACCAGGGGGGCATCACTCACCTGGACCCGGCCGAGCAGGCCCGTATCCTACAGAGCCGTGAGGTCCCGCGGCATCTCTGTTGCCGGAACCCCGAGTGGCTCTTCCGCATCTACCAGGACACCAAGGTGGACATCCCGTCCCTCATCCAAACCGTGCGGCGTGTGGTTAAGGGCCGGCCCGGGCCGCGGAAGCAGAAGTGGACCGTCGGCCTCTACCCAGGCAAAGTTCGGGAGGCGCGGTGCCAGGCGTCCGTGCAGGGCGCCTCCGAGGCCCGCCTCACCGTCTCGTGGCAGATCCCCTGGAACCTCAAGTACCTGAAGGTGAGGGAGGTGAAGTACGAGGTGTGGCTCCAGGAGCAGGGGGAGAACACCTACGTGCCTTACATCCTGGGCCTGCAGAACCACACCTTCACCGAGAACATCAAGCCTTTCACCACCTACTTGGTGTGGGTCCGCTGCATCTTCAACAAGATCCTCCTGGGACCCTTCGCAGATGTGCTGGTGTGCAACACGTAGCGAGCGTGCCGTGGCCAGGCCTCGGGGCACGGGGTGGCTCCCCTGGCTCAGTGTCCCGGGGCCCACTAGCGCCCTGCGGTGGCTTCTGGGAATTATTTATTTATGGAGCAGGCCCTCCCCAGGCCTGTGCCTCCGCGTCGTCTTACTGCGTCTGGAGTGTGGCGTTCCCAGCACCCTTTGCGCTGGTACAGTGGACCCTCCCAAACCCCTTCTCCCATCCTGAGCATCCGTACCCTGGAGAAGGTCCTCAGTGGGAGGAGGAAGAAGGAAAGTGGGAATCCTAAGGAGCCTCTGGCTGAAAGATCACGCTGTTCCCTACTGAATCTTTCTGGTTGGTGTCCAGATGTCTGGAAACTGTGAGTAAATCATGTGGTCGCTTGGGTGGGTGGTTCATCAGCCTCCATCATCATGAAATTCACCTGTAGCACAGTGAAGGTGTGTTTGGAACATTCATTAAATGATTATAAACGTCTTGGTCAAGTCTTTTTTTTATTATTTTATTTATTTTTAGAGAGAGAAATAGGAAGAGAGAGCAAGAGAGAGCATGAGCAGGAGGGAGAGGGAGACACAGGCTCCCTGTTCAGCAGGGAGCCGGATGCAGGACTCGATCCCAGGACCCTGGGGATCATGACCTGAGTGGAAGGCAGATGCTTAACCGACTGAGCCACCCAGGCGCCCCTTGGTCAAGTCTTTTTATTGGGTATTTGGAAGTGGGCTGGTAGTCAGTGCCCATGTGCTCTTTCATCCCAGCTGTCAACCGTGGACGTGTGGTGATAGGTGAGCGGGCAAGGACCACGAACTGGTTGCATTGCATCTTGCTGCTTGCCGGTTGAATATCACATTTCCATCTAAGTGGGGTCCAAGTCTGGAAGCAGAGGGACTGCTCTGCGGTGAGGAAGAGCACTGTACACCAGGGGGCGCTCTTACACTAGAGGAAATCTGGCTCCCAAGACCACAGCAGACCGCACTGGGCATCTGCTTCCATTAGAAGGGCATAGGGCAGGGCATTCAGCAGGACAGCGTGGAGCACTTTTCTTTTGCAGGAGGAGTCCTCACACCAGCCCAGGGGCCGTTCTCGCCCTGTTTGAGTCGCTGCTCGAGGGTGACAAGGCAAGACCCCTGTCAGTTGTTGGGCCACCAGCGTAGATGGCATAGGAGCCATTGTCTTTTAAACAACAGCCATGGTTCCCAGGCCCCCTCAGGGACACTGCGCTCAGCGGAGCCTGCAGCTCTGGTGCCTGCTCAGACACTTGAGTTCCTGCATACCCCTTCCAGTGCAGACGTAGCCCATCTGTTGGAGCTCACTTTTACTGTCCGCTTCGCTGAATGGCACACATGACATTCCACTCTCATCTGGTTTCCGTGGAAACAGAGCTAGTATGTTAACCCCAAGATCGGATTTGCCCTTGGAGAAGGGACCCTGCTCCAAGTCTGACTTCTGGGAAGGAGAGCAGGAAAGGGGGTCCAGGAGGGACAGCCCCTCCGGCTGTAGGAAGGTTGTCACACCAAGCTGGACAGTTCTTGAGCCGCAGTGGTCTATTAGATGAGTGGCTGGTCCCTGGCCAGGGCAGCCACGGGAAGAATGACCTTGGCACTTGTCGGTGGTGGATTCAGGACAGGAGATCCGAGTGGCACGTTTTCATGGCCACCAGGGGCCTCCGTGACCTTCCCTTTACCCAGAATATCTTTGTCCCTCACTGTATCCTCCATTGGCTGCCTTCTCAGACTGCCACATCGATGCACACATAAAGACTCAGCTCAGTTGGAAGTCTCCAACACTGGGGTGAGGGTGAAACTACTTGGAAACCACTTGGCAGTTTCTGCTCAGGCTGAACACATAGCTACCCTGGGTCTCAGTAATTCCTCTGCTAAATATACACCCAAGAGAAAGGAGTGCCGATGTCATCAAAAAGACATGTATGAAATATAGCTCTAAATAGCCAGAAACTGAACAGCCCCAGTTTCCACCAACAGGTATATATGCAAAGGACACATTTTTTTTTAAAGATTTTATTTATGTATGTATTTATTCAGAAAGCATGAAATGGCGGGTGGGGGAGGCAGAGGGGAGGGAGAAAGAATCCCAAGCAGACCCCGTGGTAACCACAGAGCCCCATGCAGGGCTCAATCTCATGACCTTGAGATCACGACCTGAGCTGAAGTCAGGAGTCAGATGCTTAACCAGCTGAGCCACCCAGGCACCCCAGGACACAACAATTAAAAAAAAAAAAAAGAATGAAATATGGGTACACACAATAGTGTAAATCTCACAGTGTTAAATACATACTGAGTGTCAGAGTATATACTGTATGATTCCATTTACACAAAACGCTAGAACAAGAAAATCAATCTACAGCAGGAGAAGTCAGATTGCTCCTGGGAAGGGTCGAGGCTGAGCTGGACAGGAGGGAACTTGGGAGGCTGGGGATGTCATGGTCTGGCTGGTGGTTGCACAGTGACCGTCCACAAGCCGTCATCAGCTTACACTCGAGATCAGTGCACTTTATATACATCACTATATATGGCAATTAAACAGGAACAAACTCAGCTCAAAGGGCAGCTCTTCTGGAAAGCAGCATGTGTCTCCTCCAGCTCCCGGTCACGAGGCCTGCCACATCCCCCAAACCCCAGCTCTGCCGCCTTGTCGTGTTCTGGGAGGTACTCTGCTCCCGCCAGGGGTTTCCCAGCGGCTAGAGGCTCCATGTGGGTGTTTGTGTGGACCCTGATGCTGAGGAACTCCGTGAATGGTTCATTTGTTCCATGAAACAATGGATTTCTGCCTGGGTCCGTTTTGCTTTTTACAAATTTGTGATCCTGTGAAGCTTTGTCCTGGTTTTTTTGTTTTGTTTTGTTTTTTCCTCTTAATATCATAACATGAACGCTTTGCTATGTCACAGAAAGTTATTCTTCGAAAACAAGATTCTAGTTGACTGTAGAACATTCCACTGCCTGGACTCACAAAGAAGTTGCTACGCTTTCCCCAGGTCACAGGATTTGTTAAGGGGTAGGAGCCTGGGTCCATGCCCGGCAGCCTAGCCAGGCCCTTTGACACACTGTTTCTTCTTTTGCTGCTGCTTTTTGTTATAATGTTTCTTTTATTGATGTTTAGTTACTTTCTGGCGACCTGCACAGATCTCCACCATCCAGTCCTATGGGTTTCACGCATACATACTTCTTCGTACCCCACACCCTTGCGAGGTATAGATTATTTCCATCATCCCCACGTTTGCAGTTTTTTACACTTTGGAAATTTAGCAGGCAAGAATTGTTTTTTGTTACGTAGTGGAGTTATAAGAGCTGCATTTAACATTAAGGGTATCACATTTTGTTGATACCGTTTGTTTTAAATTTACGCCCTAACACAGCCCCATCACAGAGTCGGGGGGACGATGAGGACAGGAGAGCCCGGGAGCTGGGATCTGGAGAGCCCGGGAGCTCCTTGGACAGAAGCCCATCCCAATAGCCAGCGGCTCCCTCTGCATCCCATGAGTCAGCTCCGAGGGCACCTCCCTGGCCCTGGGTGGGGGGAGGGCAGCAGGCCAGTGCAAGGCTTGGGAAGGGAGCACACATGGACCCTCCAGCCCAAAGCAAACCCCTCAGAGGTGTTCCTCATCCCCCGACTGTGCAGCCTATGTCCACCCCACTTGGCTGTCCCCGTGTGGTCACGCGCTCCAGGGGCACTGCCTCCGTCCCAGGCACTGTCCAACAGCATGTACCCCCGAACTGATGGGGGGCCCCTGCATCTGGGCCCCCACCCTCCAGCCCAGGAGGGCAGTGTCAGGTCTGCAAATAGTCCCCCTCAGACGTGGGGAGGGTGGAAGGGAGGCAGTGGCTTACTGCCTTCCTCTCTGCAAGAGTGTGGCCCGTGCTCTCCCGGCCTAGTGTGGAAGACGGTGACAGCCTGGCCAGGTCCCCCTGATCAGAGCCAGAGGCAGAGCCCAGGACTGCATCCCCATGCGGAAAGGCGCTGTGGGGTCTCCCTTTAGGAGTCTTGCTGCTGTGGGAACCCCAGGGCCCTTACAAAAAGGAGTTTCATGTCTCAGAGAAAACCTCACGTAGCCACACAGCTCATTTAGGATTTGAGACAATTCTGTTCTGTTGGGGAATAAAAGGCACAAAAAGATGTAGTTGCTTTCTGGGAGCTTACCTCTAGTGGAAATAATCCAATAATCTCTTTTGGAATGTTGTACTATCGGACTTCCCAGGTTCAGGTAGGGTAGCCTTTTTCTAGGATTGCTAAGTTTTAGCAAAACACTCCAACTTGAATTTCATGTAACAGATTTTTGGCAATCTTGTGCCATATTTGGCAACACTACTTTTTTCCAACTAATGGAAAATGTGAGGTGAGGAAGGTTTGTTGTATAACCATCGGGTTAAATAATTCCCCCATACTCCCATTTTCCCCGTGGAAACGCAGAAGTGCTGGTGGGAGGAAAGCCTCACTCCTGCCTCAGCTGCAATAAGAAATAGGAGTGATACCAAATGCCTGAAAAGATGCAGGGAAACCCGACCGCTCATATGCACTGCTGAGAAGAAAGTGAAATGGTAGCCTGGGAATAGTTTGGCAGTTTCTTAAGAAATTAAACATATTACCATGAAATTGCACTCCTGGGAATTTGCCCCAGAAAAAAAAAAAAAGAATATTCTGTTCACACAAAAACAAGTACGAGAATGTTCAGAGTGGCTTTAATTGTATTACCCCAAAACAAGAAATGACCCAGATGTCCTTCAGTGGGTGACTTGTAAACAAACTGTGGTCTCTCTGGACCACAGGGTACTAACTAATAAAAAGGAACAGTAATAAAAAAGGAACAGACTGTTAGTAAAAGCAACAATTTGGCTGGATCTCAGGGGCGTTGTGCGGAGGGAAGAAAGCCACTCTAAAGTTCACATGCTGTGAGATTCCATTTAGATACCATTTTCAAAATGATCAAAACTGTAGAGATGGAGACCAGTGGTGCAGCCGGGGACGAGGGTGGGAGCGAGTGGAGGGGCGGGTGTGGCGGGAGGGGTGGCGGGAGGGAGATCTTCGCGGTGTTGGGGCAGCTCTGTATCTTGACTGCCGTGGTGATTAATGAATCCACGGGTGCTAAAATGACACACAGTACACCAATGTCAAGTTCGTGGTTTGGGAACTGTACTGTAATTATGAAAGATAAAACCACTGGGGGAAACTGGATGAAGGGTACATAGGACCTCCCTGCACTGTCTTTGCAACTACTGTGAATTCATAATTACATCAAAATGAGAAGTTAAAAAAAAAATCCTTGGGAGGATGAAAGGCCTGGGCTCCCGGCTGGGCCTTGAGGAGAAGCTCTGAGAACGGCCCACCTCGGAGGTTCCTACAGGAGCTAGAGGTCCAGGAGCCAGAAGCGGAGCTAGGGTCCGGGACTCACAATGTGTCCCGGGTCACTGTCCAGCTCCTGCCACTGTCACAACCATGTCCACCACCACAGAGCTGGTGACCGAAAATAGCTGAAAGGTGTGAGATGTCCTCCACCTCATTCCTTCCAACCAGCCCCTGAGGGCACCCAAATCGTGGAATCTGATTTTCGTCCTGAGCCTGGCTGGGCCGAGAGGGGGTCTGGGTAATGGCAGGTGCAGCTCTCCGGCCTGGGCCCTGCAGGAAGCCTTCCTCGGGTGGGTGGGCAGAAGTTGGACGACCCCCTCCCAATCCCACACCCACCCTGTCACCCACCAGGACTAGACGAGTCTTTGTGGGGCGACAGAGCTTCCAGGTGTGCAGGGCAGAGAAGGAACGCCTCCAGTCCTCCCCAGCACGAGAGTCTCCAAGGTGCCTGGGGTCCCACCGCCCCGCGTGTGAGTGTGTGTGTTTTCCACGAAGGCAGCCGTCACCAGAACAAGGCAATTGAACATGCGGGAAGCAGTCGCCACTGGATCTGCCTTATGCACTAGCCTCCCGGCTCATGCTCAGCGTCACTCCTGCGGACACGTGGACGGGAGGCCCTTGCTGCCTCGTGTGGTGCAGGGTCTGTAGAAATGATCCTCTAGCAAATGATACCCTGCTGGGGAGACAGACACACAAGGAACTTGACAAAAATCCATATTCTCACACCCATCAGCTTGTAACGACTTACTTCACTCATCTTGTCTCCTGGGCGCACCTCTGGGAGGTGCCCTTGACCTATACTTCCCTCCACAGCCTGCACTGGGAACCCTCCAGAGCTCACCCCCCCCTCTGCCTGCCCTCTGGGGTGGGGTGTGCTGCTCCCGGTGGCCGCCCCTCAGAAAACCAGACGCTCCTGAGGAATCTTCTAGTAGGAGCTAAGTCCTGCCATGGAACTGTAACCACTAACAGAAGGAGCATTCCTCAGATCACACCTCACGGGTGCTGCCTTCCCCACTGACAAGGAAGGCTGGTTCATCCTGGTGGCCAAGCTCCTCCCAGGCCCCCCACACCCCTGCGATCAAAGCCCACCACCTCTGTGGCTCGGTTGCCTGGGCTTTCGTATCTGGGTCTCCTGACTGGGTGCTCCCCCCACCCCCCGAGGCCTCCCCCGGTGGACCTGCCATCCAGTATGCCCTAACCCATCACCTGCCATGTCCCTGGACTGACCCACGACCTCCCATGCTATTTGCCCCCCTGAACTCAGCCTCTGCTATTGTGTGAGCTGAGTGGAACCTGACCTTCTACCTCGAGATGCCTTCTGCTCTGGTCCACTTCCTTGGAGGCTCAGTGACTCCTCTCCTCGGTTGGACAATGCCAGGAGTGGCAGAGGTCACTCCACCTCTTGCCCCGAAGTCCTCCAGCTCCTATAATACCCAAACACCCTACCAGACCCCACTCCCCAAATGGGCATCCCCTGAGCCGTGCTGACCAGAACCCCAGGCGGCCCAGGAGTGGGAGTGCAGGAAGTGTTTTGCCTGAGCTGGCAGGTGAGCCTGAGGGGTTCAGCGGGGGCCCTGCCCACTCATCTGAAGGGCCTGGCTGAGGGGGAACCATCTCTCAACATTCACTGAGGTCTCGCCTCCCACATCTCCTTGTGCTGCCCCCCGCACCCTCAGGCAGAGCTCCTGTGAGCCCCTCTTGCCCACATGCCGCCCTCAAACTTCCTGCATCGTCAGCTACGGGGACCTTGCTCACCCAGCAGAACGCCAGGACACATGCTCTGATGGCCAGATGACGTGTGTCTCCAAACATCTGGGACACGTGGCCAACACAACATGCCCCACACATGGACTGCTTCCAAATTCTCTATTTGGTGTGGAAAATCTGAACGAGTGAATGAATGAAGGTAAGAAGGAAGGATGCTCTAGTGGGGGTGGGGGCAGGGGCTCTGGGGTTAAACAGGCCTAGGTTCGAATCCCAACTCCACCAGTTACCTGCTCTGTGACCTTGGGCAAGTGAGTCAACCTCTCTGAGCCTGTTTCCTGTTTTGTGTAATGGGAACAGTAATGTCCACCTCCTGGAGTTATTCTGAAGGTTTGCGATGAGGAACACAGTATGGTTGTGGCACAGTATGGGCCATTGTCTGTATTCACCTCATGCCAGGTGGTACTCCACAAGTTCAGGGGCAGACTCTGCTGCTCCACCTGTGCTTCCTTGGGCAATGTCCTCCCTCCCCAGCTGAGATTCTTTACCTGTAGAGTGAGGATCATGCAGCTGGGATTGTCGTAAGGCGTTCATGAAACCACCTGTAAAAGCTGTCAGTGCCACGCCTGGTTTGTAATAAATTATTACAGGTCTGGAATCCCATAACCAAAGCCTAGAGGCCAGAAGTCATTCAGAATTCTGAATTTTTCAGCTATAGAGAGGTAATACGGTGTCTATATCGTGTATTATGCTACACTCTTGGCGGGGTCTGAGGTCACAGCACCCAATAACCGAACACACTGGTATTTCTGCAGGAAGTGTGTGTATATTCGAGTTGAGCAGGATATGAGTTTTGGCACTGGACATAGGGAAGGTCTTTTGATTTTGAGAGCTTGGGGATTGTTGGGATTGCATCTAGAGAGCTGTGAACCTCTGTTACTATCACCAGCTGCTCCCCTTTGGAAACACCATCATTTTCCTTGGAGCAGCCCTTTCGGAATGAAGTATAAAGAAACAGGGCCGGGCCTGGGGTGAGGTAGTCAGGCAGCATGGTGGCTGGCGACTAGGTGGCCTTAGCAGACCCCGTGGCCAGCTGGTTTCTTCGGGACTGGCGCGCAAGTGAGCAGCCCACCGCACCGCAGACCCTCACGGCTCTCGCCCTCCTGAAGCCTCATTCACCACTGCCAGCTGTTTGCTTTGCTTGGTGGCACATCCTTCTCATTCCAGAGGCAATGGGTGGGGGAGACAGAGGGCAAGCAGGGCACCCCATGGCTGAGAGTATTCTTTGGAAAGGATACAAAGTGGCTGAAGTTTCAGGTTCATAGGAAAGATATGGTTCAGAGACTGAATGGACATTAACAAGCAAAGAGCAATGGGCAGGGAGCCACAGGCCTGTGACTGTGCTTGGCCGGGGTGGAAGTGTGCCGCTCCACATTCCAGGGAATTGGCCCTGCCTCATCAGCAGTTCTGAATCCAAAGGGACTAGAGAAGTGACTGGGGAGGGCAGAGGGAGCCCTTTGGTGGTGATCCTGGGCTCAAGACATGTTCAAGACAAGTCCTGCCTGGGTTTGAACTCTGACCCTTCCACCCACAAGCTGGGTAACCTTTAACAAGTTCCTTAACCCTTCTGTGCCTCATCTCCGTGTACAGTGGAGATGCTAACAATCACATGTACCCATTGGGGTGTGGTGAGGGTATATGATTCGATCCATGCAAACTGCGGTCACAGTGCCGGGCACATAGTCATTGACCAGGAAATGTTACTAGTCATTATGGCGGGTGCCCAATAAACCTTTGTCATTTGCCAACCATGAAGTGGCCCAGGCCATATCTGAACCCAGAGCTCCCTCGTTCAAGTCCAGTCCTCTGAAAATCAAAAGAGAAAAAAATCTTGAGGGTACCTACATTTCAAAAGGCCTTCTGAGGCAGAAGGGAGGGAGGGCAGGGCTACCTGAGGAGGAACAGCACTGGGAGAGGCCTGCGCCCCCGGCCAGAGCCCCTCGAGGCTGTGGAGCAGCCCGGGAGGTGTGAGGGCCAACACTGGACTTCTGAGGACACGGGCAGAGCTGGGCTTAGAGCCTCCGTCCGCCTTCTACTACCCCTGAGGGAGTTAGAGGCCCGTGCTGAGGGTGGCGCTGGAGACTGGTCTTTGCTGAGTGGACTGAGGAGTGCGCTGGGCCCTGTCCCCCCTCCCCCCCTCCCCATGCCCTGGGTGGTCAATGTGCGCTGGGCAAGCCGGGCAGGGCCACACACTGTTTATGGGTCCACCTTCCTGTGCTGAGCACACCTGTTCACATCAGAACACAGAAGGGCTTGCTGGAAGCTTGGGGCCTTGCTTACCGACAAGCTTCTAGCTTGGTGTCTTTTTTTTTTTTTTAAGGTTTTTTTTTTTTTAATTTATTTGACAGAGAGATAGCACAAATAGGCAGAGTGTCAGGCAGAGGGAGAGGGGGAAGCAGGCTCTCCACCGACCAGGGAGCCCAACACGGAACTCGATCCCAGGACCCTGGGATCATGACCCAAGCCGAAGGCAGCGGCCCAACCGACTGAGCCACTCAGGTGCCCCTGGCTTGGTGTCTTAAGAGGGAAACTTACACACGCGCCTGCGTACACAAGTCCACTCTCCATATACATGTGGGAGGCACAATTTTATAGTATCAGGAGCGGTTCTTAGACCATTCTTGAACATATTTATTGGTGCAAGGGAGTAAACAGCCAAAGCTGAAAAGGCAGAAAGGAGGGCGGTAAGATGGAAACCAACCCCCCTACCACCACCTTCACCGTCCCGAGCAGGTGGGACATCTGGAACACCCACGGTATCCTCTGGTTTCTTCGGGCTTTTCCCGTTTGTCTTCAGGCTGGGAGAACCCAAGAGAACGTGGCCACCAGAATGGGAGCGCCCAGTCAGTGGGACAAGAGCCTTGCCTGGGCAGCAGGGGGAGCTCACGAGGCCTCGTCGCCGAAGAGCGTCAGGTTGTGCTTCAGGATGTGCTCCAGCAGCACCTGGCCCCGCCGCTCCAGGGTCTGCAGCACCTGCTTCAGCCCCTGCCTCCCGCCCTGACTCTCCCAGAACACGGGGTCCATCCGCAGGGACTGGAGCAGCAGGTTCTGTAGACACCCGGAGGCAAGAACCTGCACGGCAGACTCAGGAAACCTGGAGGCAGGTCCCCCGGGCCCCAGGACAGAAGGGAAAAGAAAAAGTGATCTCAGAAAATGTCCGGGACCCATGAGGCCAGATGGCCAGAAACTGCATGGCTGGCCAGCCTGGCACGGTCGTCCTACAGAGTACCTGGGGCCCGCCTGCTGACTCGTTTTCAGAGAACCCTCCCACCGACTCTGCTGTGAAAGCAGGCAGGAGACAGGGCTTCTGGATGGGTCCCCCATCCCACAGAGAAGCTGGGGGAACCAGCTCTGCTATCCCAGGTGAATGCCGGCCGCTGGGCTTGGCAAATGCCAGGAAGAGCCCGAAGAAGGCTGAGCCGCCTGCCATAAGTGAGCAGGGAAGGTGGGCTTCCCAGGCTGGCTCCTCTTCTGGGGCAAGGAGGTCCTCTGGATACTGGGGGTGCCTGCTGGCCGTGTCCCCTCAGCTTTCCCCAATCTCCCCCACCTCCTCCCTCCTCCTCCTTAGCTGGATGCTAAGATCCAGCAGCTTTTGTCTATTAGGCTTCAGACCGCTCAGGAGCATGGGTCAAGCTCCCAAGGTCCACAGCAGGGCTATTGGGCCTCAGTCTCCAAACCTCCATCCAATACCCTGCCCCTCACCCAGCGATGCCCTCCAGCAGCCGGAAGTTCAGCTTGTCTTCAGGATGCTGAAGTTTGCCGGCATTATCGATGTAGACCAGGTGGGATGGATCACTGCTCCGGACCTCAGGGAAGAAGACGGAGGGACAGGGGTGGTGAGGTTCAGGGTTAAGGGGCTTGGGGGCCCCTGAGCTGACTATTCCACAATCCACCCTGCTACCTGCCCAGAAGGTTCCCCCGCGCTGAGCCGTAATCTTACTTTATGGGAGTGCTGTGCTCTGTGCTTCCAGGCACCATCCCAGTGAACCCTCTCAGCAACCTAAGAAGGGGGCCATTAGCATCAGCTCCATTTTACAGAATCAGGGGCACTAGTAACTAACTGCTTAGGTCCAACCTGGACCAGTAGTGCCAAGACACATCCTGAGAAACTGCAAGGCAGAGGGACTGAGTCCTGCTCTGGGGGCTGAAGGGATGAGGAGCACGGGTGAGAACCAGCAGGTGCGGAGGGAACCGACCCACCAGGCTGTGGCTTCAAGGCATATTGCGTACGCGCATGCTCACACATGCTCACCCGTTCTGGGCCACTGGTGCCTGCTCTGCGCCTGCGCGTTCCCCTGAGCATCACCAAGAACGCACACGCCTTCCAGCTTAGGGCCCCATACTCTATCCCCACGGAAGAGTTCAGCGACTCCTGAACCCTCTCAAAACTAAAACCAGCGAAAGGGAATACCTTAGCACTTTAAAAATATGGTGTGGCTGGGAATGAGACCAGGTCTTCCCTTCTAGCACCCTCATGCTCCCCATTCCTAGACATTCTCCAGGATTCCGTAGTGTTTTCCCACAATTGCCTCCATCACCCTCGGCTTAATTTATGAGCTTTTGTCTCCAGGACCCTAGCTTTCCCTCTCTGTCTCTTCCGCCTCACCCCTCTGTATATATCAGGGATCATCTGTTCCTTGAAGCCTGATGTTCAGGCTTCAAAAACTCCAAAAACTGTCGTTCTAAGGGATCTGTGAAATGGCTGCCTCCTATGGGTGAATGATAGCTATAAAAGCCTTACCTCTCCCCGGGGCGAGTGCCTTTGACCAGGGAATAGGGGAGCGGGCTCTGAGCACAGAAAATGGAGATTTCCTACCACCCAGCGGCTTCACCAGGCAGCCCCGGCCCCTGGGCTGGTGTGGCCTGCCTGACGCTCAGCCCGGGCCACCGTGCTGACAGCTACCCTCCACAAGCAACTGGCCAGGGAAAGGCATCGAGGACATTAGGGTCACTGGGGGAGAAGATAGACTAGCCCTTCCCGAGGATGGCCCCTTGCTCCTTGGTCAGGAGAGGTGGCTGCCCTGCCATTCCCGTCCCTGTGTCTGATGGCCTGGGTACACCACTTCCCACCCAGGCGGGGCACCCCAGTGTTCCTCGGATTGGCACCAGCCCGTGAGCTCTAGGCCGAGGAGAGAGCCCTGTCACTGCCACCGCCCAGCCCCACGGCCCTGGAAACTGCCCTCCCTGTTCCCAGGCCACAGTTCCCACACCCGCTTCCAGGGGCCCTCGGGGTTCCCTGTAGTCTCTCGAGGGGACGGTGGAGCGGTCCCACCTCAACCGCATCGGCAAAGCCCCACTGGGGTCAGTTTTATGTGCGGTTGCTTCCCGGAAACATTATTCAGACAAAGGCTCCTGCTTCCAGAAAGAACAGGGTTGGGAACGCCCCGTGTCACGTGATCTGCAACTCCGGAGCCGCATCTTCCGAAGGAGACCGGAAGACGGGAGTCTGGGCGACAGGGGACATACCAGGATATGGACCAGCCGCAGCTCGGCCGGGTTCCGGCATTTCTCTCGGAGCCTCTCTTCCACGCAGGGGTCGGACGGCTCGGGCTCGAAGCCGCAGCAGTAGCGGTCTAGGCGGTCGTGCACCTGCAAGGACACCCGGCCTGTGAGGGGTGCGGCTCGGGCCTGCCCGCCCAGGCGGCCCCGTGCTGGAGGCAGTCCTCGGTGGCCGTCGGTGCTGGTCGGCCCATTGCTGGCCGCTGGCCAGAGAGGGAGCTTCTGCTCTGCTCTTCCAGCCAGCTCGCCCTACACCCCAGGAGCTGCTGGTTCACGTGTCAGGCCAGCATGGATTTCCACCGAACTCTGGTCTGAGGCCACTGGGCCTCCCAGTGCTGACCATCTGTCTGCTGGGGGAAATCCACACAGGATCCACTCTTTCTTTAAGCAGCCAATGCTACAGCAGGGATCCCTGCCTTCCGTGGAACTAAACATGCTTTAATGACCATCTAGGCCCCTCCTGAGCAGACAGCTCGCCCATCCTGCAGTGAGGCCAGACTCAAAGTCAAGGGGAGGACGAGGGCATTCCCCTCACAGGCTCGGTTTCCACTGGATGCCTTGGCTGGGAATTCTCAAGTGTGGTGTGGGGTCAATTCTGAGGATCTCTGCCTCACACCCCCTACGTACACACATGTAGATGACATTTCAGAGTGTCGTAGGATTCTTATAACATATCCCACTCACCTGCTTCCAGGAGCTCTCTTCAGAAGGAAGGAGTTGCAGCCTGCAAGTCAGGAATTACATAGAAACATGGATCAGCCCCAGCCCTGACCTACTTAAGGACGTTATCTGCGGAGGGCAGCAAATGCAGAAAGATCCAAAATGGAGAGCCCTAAAAACAGAAGTGGTAGAATCCTCTTGGGTGGGAGAGGGAGGGTCTTGCAGTAGGGAGAGAAACAGGAAAGGGGTAGGCAAAGGGGGAGGTGGTGTGGAAAATGTTGGGAATGGATGAGAGAGAGGGTGAGGTTGGGGACAGCACGTCATGGGGTGGGGGGCGAGCTGGAGGAGATGCACCCTTTTTCCTCGTAGGGAGGACATTTGGTTTGATACAATACCTTGAGGAGTGCTAATGACAGAAGGTGAGGTCTCCAGAGGTCTGGCTGTGGGAGGACTTGCTTGGCTTGGGGCAAGAGGAAAAATCCATTTGTTGCTGTGGGAGGGGGAAGAGAGAGAGGAGAGGAAGAGAGAAGTGAAGCAGGGCGCAGTGGGTGGCTGAGGGTGAGAGATGTGCCCTCCCGCCCCCCCCCCATTCTCCAGCCAAGTGGCCGCCCTCGTGAAATGCTTGCTGGCCCTGGGGGAAGGGGTTGAGCTTTGAGTTCAGGTTTACTGTGGGGCAAATCAAGGCAGGTGAAGCAGCAGTCAGCTGCCTGGGATTTGGCCAAATCCTAGGAGGGTTTCCAGATACTCCTGGGTTGTGGGGCCCTTGGTTTGAGTCATCCTAAGTCCCAGGTGGTGTCAGGGTCACAGGAGAGGGAAGACTCCGGGACCCCCGCAAGGAGGATGATGGATCACACAGGTTCTAACTCTTCAGGATGCAAAGGAAATTCAGTTCCTGAGAGAGCCTGGTGTGTGGAAGACCCAGAAGGGAGACCCGGATCCCTCCTTTGCAGAATGGCTGGTCTAATTTAGGAGGCCTGGGAACACCCTGCAGAGGCAGGTGTCAGCCTGGGAATCTAGAAATGCGCTCCAGGTGACATACTCTGGTTGGGGCAACTGTCCAGACCAAGGGGACAGAGAGGACAGAGTCAGAGTGGAGTGAGTGAGAGTCAGGGAGAGGGCAGCAGGAAGCCGGATGGCAGCAAGCCAGTGATGAGCCCCACAGAAAGAAAGGGTTTGCTTCCTCTCTCAGTCCTTGGGAACCTTCTGTGATTCTGCTCTACCACACGGTTCAGCTCAGGGGTGAGGGGGGAATCTGGGGCACCTCTCTCCTCCGTGGCAGTGGGGATGGTGCAGGACAGTCCCAGGCTTATAGCAAATGTAGCAGCCATTTTAATCGGATAAAGCAATGACTGGGTCTCCCTCCAAGATGATGATGATGTGGTCTAATAAGAAATATATTCAGTCTCCATCCCCTGATCCCAGCACAGAGCTCCTAAAACCTTTGGAATTTCCCAAGTGATTCATAATGAACCCCTTTGACCACATCTGTGTTTATGCTAATGAGATGACACAGGGGAGCCCCAGATCACGTCAAAACAGGGGGCTGGTCACCAGAGAGACAAGTGAAGAGAGGATAGGAACTTTTAGCTCTACCCTCCAACCTCCAGGAAGAGTAGGAGAGCTGGAGATGGGTTATAAAAACTCAAACAATGAGAGTTGGAGCACTTCTGGGTTGGAAGTGCTCCATGAGTCAGGAGGGCAGCACGTCCCAGCTCCACAGGGACGTAAAGCTCCTGGGCTTGGGGCCCTTCTGGACTTCACCCGATATACCTCTTCATCAGGACATTCATTTGTATCCTTTACAATAAACCTGTACATGTAAGGTAAGTGTTTTCCTGAGCTCTGTTGAGCCATTTTATCAAATTATCCAACCTGAGGGGTCACGAGAACCTCTGATTTATAGCCAGGTGGTCAGAAGTGTGGGTAGCCCAGGACTTTTGACTGGGATCTGAAGTGGGACAGTCTTGTAGGACTAGGCCCCTTAACTTGTGTGGGATCTGACACGAACTCCGGGTAGACAGTGTCAGAATTAAATTGTGTTGTGAGACACCCAGTTGGTGGTGGAGAATTGGTGTCAAAACAAAACATCAGGGCACCTGGGTGACTCAGTCGTTAAGTGTCTGCCTTCAGCTTGGGTCATGGTCCCAGGGTCCTGGGATCAATTGCCATATCGGGGGTCCCTGCTCAGCGGGGAGCCTGCTTCTCCTTCTCCCACTCCCCGCTGCTTGTGTTTCCTCCCTCACTGTCTCTCTCTGTCAAATAAATAAGTAAAATCTTTAAAAAAAAACCCAAAAAACAAAACATTGCTCCGGTGACCACCACCGTGATCACTGGCATCCATCCCCAGCTCATTCACTCCTCACTGCAGCCGTGCAAGGGACACGCTATGAGCCCATTTTACACATGGGAACACTGACCCCAGACATACCCGAGGTCATAAATGTACAAGTAATGTAGCTGGGATTTGAGCCCAGGCCTACCTGGCTCGAAGGGCAGCTCTCTGTGTTATCCTGCCCTGCCTCCCTGAAGATCAGGAACTGGGAGCCAGTTACAGAGCTCAGATGAGGTCTCCATCATTACTTTTCATGAGATTAATTAATGTGGTCTCACCCTTGCTAATTGAGGCTAGAGAAGAGATTTCAAAACTATGAAGGAGGAAGGGGAAGAATGAGAAGACACAGAGCCCGTCATCCTCCATGACACCAACTGAGGCAGCCATGGGTCTAGTGTGGTTTGGATGGCCCATGTCTCTTCTCTGTGGTCACTGTGGTGACCAACCGGAGCCAGCACTACCATCCTGCCTCCCTCTGGCCACTGGTACAGCCACCCCTCTCCACAGATGGGGCGGAGGGGGGTGGTCTGTCACCTCCAGGAGGCAGTACTCGTCAAAGCCACCCCTCAGTCCTCAGCCCAGCTCAGCACTGGCCAGTCAAAGGTCTTGCTCTGTTTCCATATCCCTTTGTAGGAAAACTCACATTATGTTCTGAAGAAATACAAAATTGATCTCCTCCAACACAAACAAGAATATAACTATGGCTCAATCAATATCATAAAACTAGATGTCCAGGCATGAGAGTGTTAAACAGTCCCAACTGCTGTCTCAAAATATGTTCTGTTTTGCAAGAGTTCAGCACAGAGAAGTTGCACGTCAGGCCTAGACCAGTCACCCCAAACAGGCTGAGGGCAATTCTGTGAGGCCCCATTGGGTAGTATTTCCAGGGGCGGTGGGCCAAAGACACCCACAGGCACTGTTCAGAGGACGGGTCCCTCTTGGCCAGGGTAGCAAACAACCACCGGCCTGTGCATGTAGTAAGCCCATGAACAAGACGCCTGACATGGACCACAACTGCTTTGGCTGGCTTTGGATAACAACAGCCACAAGTCACAGAAAAACCCGATTCAAAATGGTTTCAACCATAAGGAAAATTAAGATTGTCTGTGGCAGCAAGTCCCAAGATCTGGCTGGTTGGGGATTTAGCAGCTCCCTATTGTCACGGCAAGGACTTGGGTTTCTTTCTGCTCTCTACTCCCCACCCACCATGTTAACACCCCAGTGTCCCCTCTGGAAGCCTGCAGGTGGCCGCTATGGGTATGTGCTTCCTTGTTCATATCCAGAGAGGAGGAGAGGACAAGTGAGAGAAACAGAGACAGAGAGACAGAGGGGAAAGGAACCTCTCCTCCGACAACCTTCCCTTTAGCCTGACTGGATCAGATCGGGTCACACACATGCCTGGACCAGGAGTGGCCAGCGGAAGATGGCGATGCGCTGATCCTGGACCCAGGAATGGGCAGAAGGTGAATCACATCAGGGCTCTGTGTGAAAGTCTACTTTAGCTGCCGTGTCCTCACTCAGGCTACTAATAAAAGCATTGACCAGGACAGGGCTAGGCCTGTACCATGTCCCCCTCCTCTATGTCCTTGCTCTATGACCTGAGGATGTTACTTCACCATGATATCCCTCAGTTTTCTCATCAACCAAATAGGGCAGCAATCCTCCCATGGGACTGCCCTGAAGCCCACGTCGGGTAGTGATACCTGTGAGGCAGGGAGTGGTTGTTGAGGAAGAGCCTTCTGTGTGTCTGCCCCAGAAGCGACAGGGCCCAAGACCTCCAGGAATCTCAGGGGTCCCCCCCCACCCGCCACACACACACCAGTAAGCCCCAGCTCCCCCCAGTGCTACAGGCCAGAGAACCGGAGTTTGAAATAAAGTAAGTCTCACAACTGGGTAGCCATGCTCTTGTGGGTACGCCCAGTTTCTGGACGGATCTGTGTGACAGACACCACCTGCTGGGTTCTCTTTGGCCAGGAGAGCAAATGCCAGGGCAGTTTGGGCAAGACTGACACAGTGACTGCTCTGGATTTCATATTATACCTGACACCCAGTCAGCCAAGCCCCCTCCCCCCTGCCAAGCCCTTCCTGGCCCCATCTCCCAGCTATTCTGTGCGGATCTCAGTTAGCAGTGGCATCTATTTCCAGAGGAAGCCACAAGGAATATGGGCCCATCCAATATTCCTGGCTTCTCAAACTCTATACCCATCTGAATGTTTAACAGGAAGGGCCTGGCCAGGCCCGGTTGCTAGTTTGATTATTTTGCCACACCGTCTGGTTATTTTTTTTCCACTGAAGAGAAATTCAGTTTCAACAGCAGCAGGCTAGCCGCCTAATGGGACCAAGATTAAGTTTCATTCCCACATTCCTTCAGGATTCGATTTTTTCCTCCTTTTTTTGGTGGGGGGGGGGAGAGTAGTTACCAAGAAAAAATGATAAACCTTGGCGGTTTTGCTTTTCTGACCCACCCAGCAACACTGCATGCTCATGCTGGGACTGAAGTCTTTGTTCACTTACTTAAGCCATTGTAAAGCACACTTGGCGCTTTACATGCGACAACCTGTTTACTCCCTTCCGGTAGCCAAGAAATAAATGCCATTATTATCCCCACTTCGAAGATGTGGAAACTGAGTCCCAGAGGCTAGGTAATGTGCTGAAGTTCCCATGGCAAGGAAGTGGAGGTGCCGGGATCGAACCCAAGCAGTCCGGCTTTGACAGGTAAGGGGGGGGTGGGGTGTGGCCAGCATGTGTTTTGTGGCACCAGAGCTTCCAAGTTCCCTGCTGGCAAAGAGGAAGACATGGTTCGGTCCGGTCCCCAGCACCCGCACTTGTTTACACAACCAGAGACTTAGTTGAGGTTTTTCTGAGTGAAAGAATGAGCGAATGCTGTGCGTGGCTGGCTGACAGCCAGGGGACTGTGGTCACTGAAAGCCTACCTCCCTGGCTTTGTGGCTTGGCTTTGAAGACCTGGCTTTGTGGCCCCCGCACAGTACATCTGGGTGAGACAAGACACTGCAGTCTGCGAACAAGGGTCAGCAGGTCCAGCTGTGGGAGAGGGGAGGTCTGGGGGAGCCAGCACAGGGAAGGAAGGGTGGCCAGAGTCTCCCAATTCACCCATCAGGTTCCTTGGCCAAGGCAGGTTCCTCAGCCAGTGCAGGATCTGGGTCTGGTGAATTCTAGGAGGGCCACTTGCTGTCCCTGGCGGCCCATGCCCCCTGTGCAGGGACCTTCTCCCGGCTGCGAGCAGTCACAGTCCTGGGTCTTTCGGGGTGGAAATATGGCTCTTGGCAGGGCCGACTCGCTGCCTGGCGATCAAACTGCCACAGTGTGGCAGCATCTCTCTCCACAGAGGGCAAGGATCTGGTCCGACCCTGACCAACTGGTGGTTAGAGAATTCTTGAGGCTTCTTTGGGGAGGTCAGAGTGGGAGAGGAGTGGGTTAACGGGCACTGCTCCCACTTTCCTCTGAGGACTCACCCTGGAGTGTTCCCCATGTGTCCTGACAAAGGGCAGTCTTTCTGGAGGCTTCGGGGAGGAGCATCTGGACACCACATCTGCCTCAAGCCTGAGGCCAGAGGTTGTGCCCCCACCTTAGGATGCAGGAGAACAGACCGGCTAACAGGCTGCGAGGAGACGCACTGAGAAGAGCTAGATCTTATCTGAAAAGACATCTGGAGATTAGTCTAAAATGTTAACATCAATACAAACACCACAGCTCTGAAAAGATAAATCCACCACAGCAAAAAAATTTTCTAACCGAGCAAGCTAGGATGAGTCACCATTAGAACACCTTCCATAAGGGCCCCCACACGACACATCAGAAGGGAAACACTGTGACCTCTCCCATGGATACTTGGAAGGCATTGATAAAATTGTGCATCCATTCCTGACAAGAGAAATTCCTAATAAAGCAAGAATAATGAAAAGCTCCTCACTATATCTTCAATCAAATCTACTATGATGTTTAAGGGTGAAAACAGCGGAAACTGTCCCAAATCAATAGCAACAACTCATGTCCCTCAGCCATTACTATTTCCCATCACCGTGGAGCTGCCAGCAAATGTAATGAGGTGAGAGGCAACGAGAAGACCAAGGGCATTCATTAGAGATGAAACCCTGGGATACTTGGAAAACCCAGAGAATTAACAGAGCAGCTGTTAGAAGCCACATTAATACACAGACATAATAGCCTTCATGCAGACTGGAGGCTACTGGCCAGAACATCTAATGGAAGAAAAGATCTCATTTTCAGTGGCCACAGGAAGATGAGCTCCCCAGGAATAACCCCACATGAAAGTGAAGAAAGTTTCTAGATGCTTCTGAAGGACATGAATAAAGGGAGAGACATAGCTGCTGGGGAACGTCATTGAGAAGACACGACTGCTGGTTGACCCGAGAGCTGGACCGGGGCACTCGGAGGCCTCTTGTCTCCTCCCCGATCCTCCTTGGAATGTGGGTTCCGCTTGCCTTTCCTGCTCCCAGAGGCTGCTTCGAGGACACAGTCTTGAGAGGGTGATGCAGTGTTGAGAACACCTGCATAGTGTATGTGACGGAACCCGGGTCAGGCCTCCATATAAATTTCTAAGGTTTCGTAGGTGGTGCAGAGCTCCACTGCCTTTCTGCTGCCCAAGATAAGCCTCATATGTAAGTTCTCTTTGTTTATTAAACCTTTGCCTCGGGACACCTGGGTGTCTCAGTGGGTTAAAGCCTCTGCCTTCAGCTCAGGTCATGATCTCAGGGTCCTGGGATTGAGCCCCGCATTGGGCTCTCTGCTCAGCAGGGAGCCTGCTTCCTCCTCTCTCTCTGCCTGCTTCTCTGCCTGCTTGTGATCTCTGTCTCTTTCTGTCAAATAAATAAATAACATCTTTAAAAAAAAAAATAAACCTCTGCCTCTTTCTTGGGTCTCTCACTGCCCTCCACAGAGAGGGGCCGGTTTCAGATTACACCTGGGAAAGTCCAGAGTAGGTTGCAAACCAACCATATCCGATTCTTGGCTCGAATGACTTCATATTTTAGGATGTAAATTCTCTCTATGGTCCACACAAATTTAATTTGATCCCAGTAAAATCCCAAAAGGACTTGGGAAGGAGAAGTAGTGAGAAGCTGACTAAATAGTGTGCGAGACTATCAGGAAAATTCTAAGAAAGAGCAATGAGGAAGACCAAGCCCTACAGTTATCAACATAAAATATGAAACAGTGTGATTCTGGCATATAAATAGACAGAACATTTACTGGGACTAAAAGGAGTCCAGAAATAGACCTACATACATATGGAAATTGGCTGTATGATAAAGGCAACATTTCAGATTGGGGAAAAAGTTGATTATTCAACAAACGTGTTGAGACATTTGGGTTGCCATCTGAAAAAAAAAATCGTTTTGCATCTTATCTCTTGCTCCAAAATAACTTACATATGGATCAAAGATAGATGAAAACACATGGGAGACCTTTAAAAATAACCTTGAAGTGAGGATGGCCTTTTAAAATATATACTAACCTAGAAGTCATAAAAGAAAAGCTGGATAATTTTAACAACATAACATTTTTAAAATTTCTGCATAGCAGAAAGACTATAAACAAAGTTTAATGACAACTGAACCTGAAATATTACCATACAGTAAAATGAAAGGCTAATCGCTTTCAGCTATAAAAAGCTCTTGAAATCATTAACAAAAAGACCGACAACCCAAAAGAAAATGGGGCAGAGACGATGGACGGGCAAAGAAAAAAATAAGTTTAAAAAAATCCAAACAGGGCACCTGGGTGGCTCAGTGGGTTAAAGCCTCTGCCTTCAGCCCAGGTCATGATGTCAAGTCCTGGGATCGAGGCCCGCATCAGGCTCCCTGCTCATTGGGGAGCCTGCTTTCTCCTCTCTCTGCCTGCCTCTCTGCCTACTTGTGATCTCTCTCTCTCTCTCTCTCTGTGTCAAATAAATAAATAAATAAATAAATAAATAAGTCTTAAAAAAAAATCTGAACAGAGACAGGACTAGGGTGGGGCTGAAGAAACAGGAAGGCGCCCATAGTCTGGGTGGGTCACGCAGGATAGGCGCTGTACCTCCTTAAGATATTTGCACCCTGGGCTCATAAATTCGTTTTCTATTGCTGCATTGCAAATGACCAGGGGCTTAGTGGCTTCCAAGAACCCATTTATTATGTCATAGTTTCTGTGGGTCAGGAGTCCATCACATTTTTGCCAGTTCTCCACTCAGGGTTTCACCAGCTTCGACTCCAAGGTGCTGGCCAGGTGCCACGTCTCATCATAGCTCAGGATCATCCACTAAGCTCCTTCAGGTTGTTGGTGGAGACCATTCCTTGTGGTTGTAGGACTAGGTCCCAGGGATCTCAGGGTCCTCCTAGGGGCTTCCCCTTCCACCAGGTCTTTCATAGCATGGCTGTTTGCTTTCTGAAACCAGTAGGACATACTCCATTTCTTTTGAAAGACTCCCCTGATCAGGTCAGACCCATCCAGGATAATCTTCCCTTTGATCAACTCAAAGTTAAATGATTGGTAACCTAATCATTCAAGTGCTGGTCCATCATATTCGCAGGTCTCACCCCTACTCAAAGGCAGGGGTTAAAGCCAGCGGGGTGGGAACTGTGGGGATCATCTTAGAAGTCTGTCCCTCATACCTCACCCAGGTCAAGGTCCTGCCTTTAAATATATGTAAAGATACTCAATGTCACCCTTTAAACACCCTTGCCCAGACAGGTGTTTCCGTCCTCCATAGTTGGCTGCACCATCTGTGAAATGGCGTGGAACATAGCTCCCATCTCTTGGGCCTGTTGTAGGACTTAAATGGGTTCATGTGTGTGGTTTGGGTCAGACATTGCCAGGCGGGTGTAGGCACTTCATAAATGGCAGCTACTCTGACATGTCACGTCTCTGGTTGGAAGCCTGAAAGGTTGGCAGTGATAACAGATCTGAGGTCCTTTCTAACTGACAGAATACCCGATGTCCCAGGAAGACTAAATCAGAGGAGATACACATGAATTAAGCCATAGATTTGGACTCAAAATAAGGAATGCACACAGGATCACAAATAATTGAAAACAGACTCCTTGGGAAGGAAATGGGTCAGTCCCACCCAGAAGAGACTCAATAAATACTTTTTCCAGAGCCAGTCAGGTACAGCAAAGAGGGCAAGACCAAGCACTCTGGGGCCAGACTGCACTGGATGAAACAAGGCTGTGACTGTGAGCAGTTCCTTAGGTCTTTTAAACCTCAGTTTCCCCATCTGTAGAATGAAGCTAAGAAGATTCTCTTCCTCCTAGGGCTGTCATGCATTAACACATACAAAATGCTGAAATAGTGGTCAAGGACATTGGCATCTGTCCTGGAGGTATAGGTTAATTAACAGCCACAGAAGCATGACAAATGTTGTTTTTTACGTCTGTGATTCTATTCTGGACCCTATAAGAAAGGCCTATAGAAAGCCTTGGGATTCTTTTCAGTCTAGAGGAAGAAGTAATGTTTGAGGAACCAAAACACAGTAACACCTAGACAGGAAATCATACAGAGACCCTGGAAGTTAATTCATCACCCATTCATTCATTCATTCATTCATTCACTGAACAAGTGCTTATCTAGGAGACTGAACCAAGAGTTTGGCTCTGTGGTAGGTTCTGAGGCTGTGGTGATGAACAAAACAGAGACATAGGATAAATACATGAAAAAATAAATAAAATATTTACATACTGTGCTGGGAATCAGAAAGGGACTAGACAGGATGCCGTGAAAGAGAAAGACAATACCAAGAGGGGTGGTCAGGCTTGCTGAAGCCTGGGAAGGAGGAGTCAGAAGCAAGCCCAAGCAAGAGGCCCCACACCAGGAGCCAGGTGTGTTTAGAAACTGACCAAGGCCAAGTGCCAAGCGATGGGGCTGGGAACAGATCCTTGAAGGTACTCGAAGAACACGGGCCCTTAAAAAAAAAAGGAAAAGGAACATGGGCCCTTGAAGACACTGATCTTGAGGGCACTGAGAAGGCCTTACCTTATTTTAATGGGAAAGTGGGACACGATCTGATTTACGATCTTAGAAGTGTGCTCTCTGTGTCTGAACACTTCCGTACGAACTTCAGAGCTCAACCTCCAACTTCTAGCTGCTCAATGGCTTTGTCTGGAGGCTTTCTCCAAATTCCATGGGATCCATGCCTCCAGGAGCAGCCCTCAACCAAAGATTGATGGGATATGTGGTTATAAATACCCGAGTCCCTCACCTCTTGGTAGGCTAATTCTGAGCATGTATTTTATACCATTGCTCAGAAATTTTCCTGTGGAACTAAGCCCCAGTCACCCACGTGGTGACCTACTTGATATCATGCCCTTTACTGGTGCCTGCCTTCCCATCTCACTTCCCACCTCCCTTCAGGTGTTTCCTGAGATTGTCCCCCCAGATAAAGGATCTCACTGGAATCCGGGACTCAGGGTCTGTCTGGGGGAAGTCTTCTGTAAGGAGAGTGAATTGGAGGGAACATAAGTGGAAGCAGGGAGACATATCGGGGGGCTGTTGTGTGTGTGTGTGTGTTTTTAAGATTTTATTTATTTATCTGGGGGGGTGAGAGAGAGCATGNGTTTACTGGGACTAAAAGGAGTCCAGAAATAGACCTACATACATACTGGGGGTGAGAGAGAGCATGAGAGAGGTGAAGGTCAGAGGGAGAAGCAGACTCCCCATAGAGCTGGGAGCCCGATGTGGGACTCAAACCCGGGACTCCAGGGTCATGACCTGAGCCAAAGGCAGTTGCCCAACCAACTGAGTCACCCAGGCGCCCAGGGGGCTGTTGTGTTAGTCCAGGTAAGAAAAGATGATGACCTGGGCCAGGATGGTAGCAGGTGAGGCTTCCTGGGATCTCCACTCTTGGGGACGTGAAGGCCCTTCATAACAGAAGTTGCAGAAAAGACTTTCATGAGCCAACATTACCAACTCCCAGTCTGTCTGAATCCTCCACATCTCACCCACCATCTAACCAATCACACGCCCTCTAAGAGGAAGTGCAGTGTGAGAAAAGAGGCCCCTCTAAAAGAGAAAAAAATAGAAATGTGCCCAACTCCCCAGCACTTCCTGCCCTCACTCTGGCCTCTGGGTCGAAGGCCCCCTTGGGTCCCAGGCACAACTCCTCTCAGGTTGGATTCGGCTTACAGTGAATGTGATGGTCATTAGCTCTTCCTGACCAGAGCCTGGCTGTGCCATCATCACCGTCCCAAGAGGAGAAGGCCTTTCTACCTTTTACCAAAGTGACTACAACTCCAACTCTGGTTGCAGGGGATCCCCGACATTGAATAGAGTTTTGTGAGCCCCACCCAACAAACACACATACACTCTCTCCCACCCATTTCATCCACCTGAGTAAAACTAGCTTCTCACTGATCTCTTCAGAAGTGGTGGACTCTCTTGGTCCTACTTCTTCCCATGACCCAGCCTGGATTGGGTAGAATGGTACCTGCTCACAGCTAGTTGATTAACTGAGAACACCGTCCTGGTCATACTGGCCTGCCAAAACTTGCTCTTGACTTACTCATTAGGAGTTGCAGATGCTGTTAGTGTCCTCCCCCTGTTCCCTGGCACGCACTCTTCCTGTTCGCAACGATGGCTTTCTACAGCAAGGGCGGCAGCTCTCTGCCTTCACCTCTTTCTGGCTGAGGGATCCGTTTGGCTGGCCGACACACAGGCCAGGCTATAAGAGCCAGGAGGTCAATGCCCTCACGAGCTGTCTCAGCCCCTGACAGTTGGGAGCTAATGGGTAAATAATTGGCCCTCGGGGGAGACAACTCTGGTGTATGCTCAACGCACTCTCTCAAAGGTCTCAGCAGGATTGAGCTTCAGTTGCCCACAGCAGGGTTTGGACATCCTGTGGAGCACGTGTGGGGGTGGGGTTCAAGTGCATGGTATGCGTGTGTGGGTGGCTTTGGCATCTGTGGGCACAGAAGGTTCACGTAAAGTGTGCAATGTGTGTGTTTGGGTGTATGGAACTGATTTCATTAATGCCCAACAAATATTTGCTCCCCCTCCCCTTCCAGTCTGAGCAGACTGTACTTCCCTTCCCTGACATTGACTTGCTTCGGCCAATGGAATACTAATGGTGGTGACATTGGTAGAGGACTTAAATGTGCTTTAGCAGTTTGGTTGAGTTCTTGGGCTTCTCCTTTGCCCGTAAGAAGAGTTTGCCCAGGTACTGCTGCCCCTTCAGCCTGGGCTCCAGAATGAGCAACCAAGCAGACCTGAACCCAAACCTCAGCTTGGAGCGAAGTTCAGTTGAGTCCAACTGACCCACAGACCCTGGAGCAAGAAATAAAGAGCTGGTATTTTAAAACACTGAATTCTGCAGAGGCTTCTTAGCATTTCAGCAATCACTAACTAATACAAGGTGTTAGGTGGGGTTTACAAAGCATAGGGTATGATTCATGCGGAGTACAAGGAATGTGTATGTGTGTGGTGCTTGTGTATTTTGTTGGGGAAATGGCATTTGTGATACACAAACACAAAAAAGCAACGGTTTGTATTGGATAACACCAGACAAATGAGCAAGCATACCGCTGAGTGGGGTGTATACAGAGTTTGTACTCAGTTCCCGGTCAGAAGGCACCTCGGGTTCCTGTGCTGGGAAACCCACATCCTGAAACCTCACCTCTCTCTGACTTGCTAGTGGCTTCTAGGAAGGCAGCATCAGCCAGACAGGGGTGTTGGACTTGACTGGTGTTCAGCAAACCAAGGAAGAGGTGGCCCAAGGCCAGCCAAGTAGCCTCTGACCACACACCCAACCTGCGTGTGCCTTGGCTGCTGAGGTTTCCGTCCCCACAACAGGGCTTGGCAGTTGAGGAAGGGTCCACACAGCAACTCTGGGAGATGGACAGAGGGGCTCTGTGTGGAGCAGAAAACTGCTGTGTGCACATCAGCTGGACATCAGCTTTGCAAGGAGGTGCCTCCAATCTCAAGGTTTCACAGCGTCCTGCAAGGGTCCCCTTTTCCTGACTCATTCATGACCAGCTGAATAGTTACTATGTGATTAAGAGGGTGAGCTCTGTAGTCGGATCAGACTGTCTCGGCTCCAGCAGCCATGACCTTGGGCAAGTAATTGAACATCTCTGGACCTTAATTTCTCAACTTTAAAAGAAGGTTAAATATAGTATCTCACTTGTAAGGTTGCCACGAGGACTGGACGAGTTAATTTCTATAAAGTTTCGGGGACTGTGCCTGCTTATTTCATTGTACACGTGCTACGCTCCAGGCACTGTATGACACGAACAATCTTGCATGTAGAAACCACACAAGGTCAGTGTTACCATCTGACACAGGCCAGGCTCCCCCAGACACAGACCTTGAGACAATGATTCAAGCAAAAGCTGGTTTTTTTTGGTGTGTGTGTGTGTGTGAGCTAATCCAAAAATATAGGCAGGAAGCAGAGACGTGAGACACAGAGGGTGAGCAGTGACCACAGTGAGTAATCGGGGCTCAGTGCTGGTAAGGGACTCTGTGAGACACGTGCAACACACAGAGCTACCCTAGCCAGGGAAGCGGGTTTTTATACCCTGGCTCCCATCAGTCCCTCTCATCAGCCCCCAAGGACTGATGGCTCCTGGAAGTAGATAAGCAGCCTTCCCTGTTTGTCCAGGACTGTAGGTCCTGTGGTCTGAGAAACTCCTCCTTCCCAACCTAGATGGTTGGTCACACCACCTGGAGAGTGTTAGCACCCCAGCATCCAGTCTGTCACTTGTCACCCCGAGCAAGCCCACAGACGCAGGTGCTGGCAATTAGAAGCTACCACGTATTATAATGGTCAGACCCACCGGGGGTGAGGTCAGGGCGTCCAGTCCCATTTTCGATGTAAGACAAGTGAATCTCTGAGAGGCAAAGTAATCTGCTCAGGGCCATCCAGCAGGAAGGGGTCTGGGAGGGGAGGGTTCGAGCCCAGGTCTGAGGCCAAAGCCTGTGCTGACCACGAGGTTCCACACTCTTTGTTCACAAAGCAGCCTTTGTGGACACAGACGAGAGGAGCCGGAAGTACCTCAGGAGACCAGGTAAGCCCACTGACTGGAAACAAACACCCACCAGCCGACAGGTAGCATTCATGGTTCTGGGGGTGGACGGTAGGCAGATGTCAGAAAATGAGGAGGTAAGGCCTACGCCCAAAGGGAGGGCACGGCAGCCCCTGAAGCAGGCATCCCTCCTCAGCTCAGGCAGATCACTCCCATGTGAGAATGACGCCCAATGTTACTAAACCATCCAATGTTTCAAAGGAAGCTGGATTTTTATGGGCAATCTCCAAAGTATTACATGCTGTCTAAGATTTTTCTAAAGACACATGGGGAAGCAACCCTGTATTTGGGGGCCAAATACAGTATATCAGCCTGTGGTCGCCCAAACCCCGTCCTGTGGCTCATCCACTCACCCAAGCCCGTGAATCTGAGGGCTCACGTTGGTGTCTTTCCTCAGGAAGCATCCCTGCAGAAATGGGGGCTGGCTTGGTCTGCATTTAGTACCTAGAGTCACCCATTGTGAGCTTTTTTCTTTTTTTGGTCTTAACTTCTGGACCCATTTCCACACATGTGTCTCCACAGCTGACATCCGACTGACCCCCGCACAGCTGCAGTGTTTATCATTGGTAAACAGCTAGTGCCTGCAGTCCCCCCATTAACCCTGTGCCCCGACCACCCAATCCATCCCTAGAGTCCCCAGAAACTCCAGTGTTAACATCTGGCACGGCAGGGACCTCAGCTGACCTTGCAGCCGGAGTTCTTTCTCATTCTTCAGTGCCCAAGAATAGTCCCTTTATCCTCCTGGGTCTCTCTGTCTCCCCACACTTACTTTCTTTTTAAAATTAGTTTTTTTGAGATTAAATTTTTTTTAATTTTTAAATTTAAATTTAAAAAAATTTTAAATTAAACCACCTTGAATCCTTGTTGATTCAAGGATATCATGTTACCAACAGTGATGTGCTCATAAATATTTGACACCTAGCTCTCGGAAGTAGTGGGGAGTCCTGATTTGCAGCATTCGCTGACTTCCATGGTGGAAATACTTCCACCCTGGCCANTTTTTTTAAGATTAAATTTTTTTTAATTTTAAAATTTAAATTTAAAAAAATTTTAAATTAAACCACCTTGAATCCTTGTTGATTCAAGGATATCATGTTACCAACAGTGATGTGCTCATAAATATTTGACACCTAGCTCTCGGAAGTAGTGGGGAATCCTGATTTGCAGCATTCGCTGACTTCCATGGTGGAAATACTTCCACCCTGGCCAATTTCAAGCCACCAACATGACTGAATATGGAATCGACAGGAGATGGGCAGCAGCTCACCGTCACATACTCCTTATTATATAGATGCATATAACCTAAAAAGTACAGAGAGCAGTAAGATACCGTGAAATCATTAGGAATTAATGAGTTCTGAGTATTTATCACCTTTTTTCTAATATAACCGATTCCAGCACACCATTGGATGAATAAACACAAAGACAGAAAAATAACAAGAACTGGTGCTTGGTGGTCAAAAGACAAGGACCGGAGGGGGAGTCGCCGACCATCCCCAGGAGGGCAATTCCAGGGTCTCGATTCATCCCAAACTGCACATTCCCCCCGCTCTCCACCCTCACCTTGCCCAGGCCCACGTACCTGCAGCAGGAAGTCGAAGAGCGCCAGGCGGGCCCACTCAGTGTGCCGGATGCGCAGGCAGGGGGCCTGGCTTGGCCAGTTGCAGCCGTGAGCCAGCAAGGCCTGGTACTGTAACCAGCCCAAGGACAGAGAGTTCTGGTCATCGTCTGGGTCCCCCAGGTGCTGCACATCCGGCGCCCACCAGATGACGGGCCTGGGGCTGCCTTCCGTGTATCGGTAGGGCAGCAGGGAGCTGTGGAAGCTCCGGGCCACAGCTGGTAGGCTCCGGCGCAGCCCCAGCACCCGGTCCACGTGGAAGGACAGGACCTCCAGCAGGTCTCGAGGCCTCTTGATCAGGCCACAGAGCCCCTGGGAGCAGAGATGGCTGAGCCCAGAAGACATGTTCTGAAGGGCACCCTCACTGGAGAAGCCGACCTGTAGCACCTGCCCGTGGCCAGGGACCCTGGCTTTGCCCACCACCTGGCCCTTGGCCAACAGCTGGAGCATCTGCACATCGTGCTCTGTGAGCCATGGGGGAACCTGTCCACTGGCCCTCAAGCTGCTCAATGGCTCAGGGGTCTTAGCATCACACCAGATGGATCCTTGCAGCTCCCCAACAGAGCCAGGCCACCGACGAGCCCCTGCAGCTGGGGCGGACTGCCCTGCTGGTCTCCTACCAGTCAAGGCTCCATTCCTAGCTGCTGGCAGATTCCTGCCTGCCGCTGGGTGGGGCCGGGGGCTTAGTCCAGCAGCTCCTCTCCAAGCCTGTATAGCTGTCATGCCTTGTCCTGTGACGGGGCCAAGTGGGGTGCCGGTCTCATTCTGTGCCTCTCGGATGGGATCGTCATGCCAAGGGGGACTCAAGTCTTTGCCTCCTGGGTCCCTGACGTCATCGTCCCTCAGGAGCACAAGACGTGAGGTACTGAGTCTCAAATCTCCTAGAGAGGCCAAAGTAATGTCCCTCCTGACCCTCCCTGGATGCCTGCTGTCCGCTCCCAGGGACTTCCTGCTTCCGTCCACTGTCCCTCTGTGGCCTTGCTCCTCAGCACACACCGGGATGGAATTCCTAGGCGAGGGCCGGCCTCGCCAAAGCCCTAGGTCTCTGGCCCGCTGCCTCCAACGAGAGCTCAGAGCCTGCTGGCGGTGGGGCCCAGGGGCTCCAGTGACCTCCGGGGGCTCCACGGGGCCCGCGTCTGGGCCAGTGGCCGGATGCTGTGGGGGGAAGCGGGTGACAGTCACCACAGACAGAGTCATCAAGAGGCAGAATGCCATCACCAACCGCCTCTTGCCACGCAGCTTTCTCCAGAGCCAAGACACCTGGAGGACAGGACAGACAAAGAAAGTTTGAGACCTGGGAAAACGTCAGACCCAATCCACAACTCGACAGGGACAGTGAAGGAACGTCTTGGGTGTATGAAGAGGGAAGAGATGGCGGAGTACACTTAGCTGCCTTCAAGCGAGGAACGGGCAACCACAGCCAGGTGCGCTCCTGCTTCAAAGCTGAGCTTGCTTTGCCTTCCAGGATAGCCGTTGCTGATGCCTGCAGCCGGCCCGGGCTTCTCCCCCTTGGATACACCGCCATTACCACACCAGTCTCCAAGCGCCCTAAGCGTCTCTTTTCACAGCTGTCCCTCGCCCCTGAGTGTTGGTCCTCTCTTCATCTCGAGGTGAGACCTAGGGCCCACTCCGTAGGTCCCTCATTGTCTCCCACAGACGTGCTTTTCCCTTTCCCCGGGCATGAGGCTGCAGATGATCTTGCCCAGCCTCTCTGTGGCCACGCAGCTCAGTCCTTGCCTGGGCACGTGTGCCCGCCCCTCTTGCTCCTGCGGAAGGTGCGTGCCCTGGCCTCTCTTAGCACACAGATGTGCTGGCACCAGCTCCTTGCTGGCAAGTACACACCCTGGGGCAGCGATTTTTAAACATGTTGTTCCTGCACCAGTAGCATTAATATCACCTGGGAAGCTGTCGGAAAAGCAAATTCTCAGGCCCCACCACTCGTCACCTGACTCTGAGGTGCCTTGGCTGCTGGGAGCCAGCAGGTGGCTCTAGGTCCCAGGGCCGGGCTCTTTGTCCCGATTCTGAACTCCCGGCTTGAGGCGGGACAGGGTGGGGACCAGTGTGCGGAATAGCCCGGGGCAGATGGGAGGAAGGCAGGGTTCTGATTTCCTCCCTCTGTAGTCAAGGCCCCCGGAGCCACGCGGCAGGGAGACAAGCTAGCAATCTTCTTCGTCAGTGTGGGCTCTGAAAACCTGGATTCCATCTGGAATCTCTCTCCTGCTTGCTGGAGGTGGGCTGGAACAGTGGTTTTCAAATCTGCCCAGAGGGTTCCTTCACGGTCTACCGTGGAGTAAAGGTTTAGGAGAGGACTTTTGTGTGCTCTGTATCTCCTCCCGCACACGTACACACAAATACATACACAGACACACACTTCCACCAAAACAGCTCTGTGTCCTTTCACTAGGTAGGCTTAGCCCATTTATGTTACGTGATATGCTAGATATGTTTAGTCTGTTTGGCGTTAAATTTTACGGCATATTTTTTCTATGCATAATTTGGAATTCTTTCATTGTTTTCAGTTACCTTTGTTTTGTTTTGTGGTGTATACCTTGATGCTTGTATGCCCTTAGTTGTCTAGTTCTTTAAATAGTCACTCTGAATCCCTGGTAAGAACAATCATAAAATTAGCACCTTTCCTCTTTCCTGTCCCTCTATCATTCTTCTGCTATTCAATATATTAACCACCCGCATTATCATTTTAATGTTTGCCTTTGTACAATTAAATATGCCCACATTTCTACTATATTTGGCGGCTTTAAATGATAGTCTTAAGGTTCTCTGCTCTTATTAATGAATAGTATATTTATTCTTCCTCCCGCCTTTCCCCTGACTCCCCTTCCAAATTGGTACACTTGTATTGTTTTTATATTGTTAGAATATAAAGCTTGTATATTCTATCCCTTTAGTCCAATACGTACATTTGTTCAGGTTTTAGTGAAAGGCATTCTTTTCAGTGAAGTAAATTCTTTGCATACTCTTGTCCCTTTTGCCCAGTTTTTTCATTATTTCTTGGTTGACTGAAGCCAAAAATCCATAATTCTCTCAAGAAGGGCTCGTGGGAACAAAATTCTCTGAGTTCCTGCATTTTCAAAACTATTTTTCTGTAGCATTCACACCCGAAGGGAAGTTTGGCTAGAAAGAAAATATTTTGGCACAGTTTCTCCAAATAGCTTGTGGGTCCTACTCCACTGAATAGGCGGGACCTTTTTTCCTGCCTGGTTGCTGTAAGAATTCTTTTTCTTTACATTTTTTCCCCAGCTTTATTGAAGTATAACTGACAAATAAAACTGTATATATTTAAAGTATAGACTGTGATGATTGTATCTGTGTATACATTATGAAATGATCACCACATCAAGTTATTGAGCACACCCATCACTTCACATAGTTACATTTGTGTGTGGGTGTTGAAAATNAAGGCCCCCGGAGCCACGCGGCAGGGAGACAAGCTAGCAATCTTCTTCGTCAGTGTGGGCTCTGAAAACCTGGATTCCATCTGGAATCTCTCTCCTGCTTGCTGGAGGTGGGCTGGAACAGTGGTTTTCAAATCTGCCCAGAGGATTCCTTCACGGTCTACCGTGGAGTAAAGGTTTAGGAGAGGACTTTTGTGTTCTCTGTATCTCCTCCCGCACACATACACACAAATACATACATAGACACACACTTCCACCAAAACAGCTCTGTGTCCTTTCACTAGGTAGGTTTAGCCCATTTATGTTACGTGATATCCTAGATATGTTTAGTCTGTTTGGCGTTAAATTTTACGGCATATTTTTTCTATGCATAATTTGNTAGGCCCCCGGAGCCACGCGGCAGGGAGACAAGCCTAGCGATCTTCTTCGTCAGTGTGGGCTCTGAAAACCTGGATTCCATCTGGAATCTCTGTCCTGCTTGCTGGAGGTGGGCTGGAACAGTGGTTTTCAAATCTGCCCAGAGGGTTCCTTCACGGTCTACCGTGGAGTAAAGGTTTAGGAGAGGACTTTTGTGTGCTCTGTATCTCCTCCCGCACACGTACACACAAATACATACACAGACACACACTTCCACCAAAACAGCTCTGTGTCCTTTCACTAGGTAGGCTTAGCCCATTTATGTTACGTGATATGCTAGATATGTTTAGTCTGTTTGGCGTTAAATTTTACGGCATATTTTTTCTATGCATAATTTGGAATTCTTTCATTGTTTTCAGTTACCTTTGTTTTGTTTTGTGGTGTATACCTTGATGCTTGTATGCCCTTAGTTGTCTAGTTCTTTAAATAGTCACTCTGAATCCCTGGTAAGAACAATCATAAAATTAGCACCTTTCCTCTTTCCTGTCCCCTACCATTCTTTTACTATCCAATATATTAACCACCCGCATTATCATTTTAATGTTTGCCTTTGTACAATTAAGTATGCCCACATTTCTACTATATTTGGCGGCTTTAAATGATAGTCTTAAGGTTCTCTGCTCTTATTAATGAATAGTATGTTTATTCTTCCTCCCGCCTTTCCCCTGACTCCCCTTCCAAATTGGTACACTTGTATCGTTTTTATATTGTTAGAATATAAAGCTTGTACATTCTATCCCTTTAGTCCAATACGTACATTTGTTCAGATTTTAGTGAAAGGCATTCTTTTCAGTGAAGTAAATTCTTTGCATACTCTTGTCCCTTTTGCCCAGTTTTTTCATTATTTCTTGGTTGACTGAAGCCAAAAATCCATAATTCTCTCAAGAAGGGCTCGTGGGAACAAAATTCTCTGAGTTCCTGCATTTTCAAAACTATTTTTCTGTAGCATTCACACCCGAAGGGAAGTTTGGCTAGAAAGAAAATATTTTGGCACAGTTTCTCCAAATAGCTTGTGGGTCCTACTCCACTGAATAGGCGGGACCTTTTTTCCTGCCTGGTTGCTGTAAGAATTCTTTCTTTTTCTTTACATTTTTCCCCCAGCTTTATTGAAGTATAATTGACAAATAAAACTGTATATAGTTAAAGTATAGACTGTGATGATTGTATCTGTGTATACATTATGAAATGATCACCACAATCAAGTTATTGAGCACACCCATCACTTCACATAGTTACATTTGTGTGTGGGTGTTGAAAATGCTTAAGTTTCTACTCTTTGCAAATTTCAAGTGTACGATATGGTATTCTTAACTCAGTCACCTGCTGTACATTAGATCCTCAGAACTTACCTAATGACTGAAAGTCTATATACTCTTTGACCAACGTCTCCCCATCTCCCCTGCCCCTTCTCGGCCCTGGAAACCACCAGTCAACTCTGTTTCTTCTTCTTCTT